>CM034362.1:55531930-55824870 GCA_019925275.1 Mytilus edulis
GATATCGAACACTTTATATGCTTTTTAAATTGACACCGCTTTACCGAATACTTTTCCATCTCCCTGATAACTTTTTTCTTAATTTTTTTTCTACTTCGCAACCTTAGGAGACACCGACAAGTTTTTTTTCTAAATTACCTGTAATGTCATCAGGATGTTACGTTTAGTTTTGACTGAAGCGTCACGACAACTCCATGTGAGAGCTATTCCCCGTTATGCTTTTATACTTGTTTGAGAGTCCATTCTCCTGGTGAATAAAATTTGTAGTTTATTTTGTAAGTTGAGTAAAAAAAGTTGAACATTGTTTTTAATTGTATTAAACAAAAAACATTAATATGTGCTAGCTGATACAGCCAATACAAGCATCCTATCCATGTCTAGCTAAAACTAGATTTATATTTTAAACAAATAGAAATTCTCAGTACGTGAAATTATTCTCAGTTCTAAAATAAACAAATCTTACTATAATATATCAAATGCTTCAATGATATCTTTAAATAACGAATAACGTTTGCTTTGGAGAAAAAATACAAAAAAAGAATAAATTAGAAATTTTTAATTGATGTTTATATTAATGTTTCATGTTCTGTCCGACTCGGCTTCTGTTAAAATCATTATTTATTTAGGTGGACGATAAACATTTTATTACTAGATTTATGATGTCTGTGGTAGAGACGGCAATGTTTTCTTAACCGTCTCATGACTTGGTGCACGTGTTAAATTTTCAATCTTTGTCAGGTTTATTCAGTCAGTTGCATTGATAAGATAGTAACAGTATAGGAGTGCAAACAATTCAAATCAATATTATTTGGTTATTTCATAACTTTTAACAACTTCTTAAAAATGCCGCCAGTTCGTAAAAAGCGTGTTTCCAGTAAGAAAAGTAAGAAAAGTGACACACCAGTTGTACAGAATTCTAATACAGAATTGACACTTGACGAAGTTAAAGGAAAACTAAGAAAGCAAGGCATCAGGGCTCCATCAACTTTCACAAAAGAGCAGTTATTGGAACTATTAAATGAGAATTCAGGACAGGATAATACAGTTATGCCCGAAATTCCAGCATTAACTCAACTTACCACCAGTTTAAACAACATGGAGCAAACTGTTCAAAATCAAGGAACTTTAATTCAGTCGCTATTAGTTAGAGAATCAAATATCATTAGTCTACCTGCATTCGTGAGTGATATAAATAATGGAGTACATCATGATACAGGATCTTATCACACTACCAAGGTTTCCTCAGGCATGTTTCCGCATGTTCAAGCAGTGGCACCGAACGTTCGGAAGCAGATTTTAGAAGGCAAGTACATTAATCTGGCTACCCTTCTTAAAAATCAAGAAAACGTACAAGATTACAAAACCGTTGATGAATCTGACGGGTCCGTATTGTTAATCAAACATCGCGATCCCCGCCTTCAAAGAAACTTGTCTATACAAGAGTTTCTAGAAGCTTTTAATATTTACAAAAATATTATCTGTGAAAAGCAAGACCGACGAATCGAATTCGATATGTATATTCAAGATATCATTGATATCTCTGCAAGATATAAAGGTCCCGTTTTCTACGAGTATCACAAGGCTTTCGCAAATAAGGTAGCTGCTATCAAACTGACCCATGGTAAAGTTGTAGATTGGTCCATCAGAGACGAAAAACTCTATTCATCCATCACAAGTGGACAAATAATTAAAGAATGTGAAACATGCGGTAGTCTTGGGCATCTCACAGCTGTTTGTCAAACGTTACCAAGCTTTGGTCAATCGAATAATCGACCCAAACCAACTTATAATCAAACTCATTTTCAGAAATCACAAGTTGGGAGTAACGATCGTGTTGATTCCAATACAGATATACGAGGACGCCCTGTTCATTTCTTTCGTGGTCGGGAAGTGTGTAACAATTTCTTATCAGGAAAATGTTTCAAGGGGACAAAATGTTCATTCGCCCATGTTAATACTAGATCATCTACTGGTGCTACTCCGAACAATAGGCCGTCACAAGAACAAGCGCAGGCCAAGAATTGACTAGTGTCTACGCCTATTGATATCGATCAACTTGAATTTGAACTTACACATTATCCAGATAAAAATTTTGTTTTTAATTTAATTAATGGACTTCGATATGGTTTTGACACAGGCATAAACGTACTACCAAGTAAATCTTTGGAATGTAAGAATTTATTGTCTACCAAGAAATTTCCCGATGATGTTAGGAAACTGCTAGATGACGAACTTCGTAAAGGATACCTTATTGGGCCATTTACAAAACCTCCGTTTGATACTTATAGAATTAGTCCGATAGGTATTGTTGAAGGAAAATATTCAAAAAAGAAAAGATTAATTCTAGACCTCTCGGCTCCTCACAACAATGATGAGCATCACAGCATCAACGATTTGATAAATAAGGAAGACTATTCATTAACCTATGTAAGAATTGACGACGCTATAAATATAATTAAGTCATTAGGAATTAAAAGTCAATTATATAAGTGTGACGTAACCGATGCATTCAAATTAATACCTGTACATAATTCTTTATGGCGATTTTATGGATTAAAATGGAATGACATGTACTATTTTTATACTCGTTTAGCATTTGGTTGCCGTTCAAGTCCCAAGATATTCGATACATTATCAGTGGCAATATGTTGGATCTTACAAAATAATTACGGTTTGCGGCACGTGTTACATTTGTTAGACGATTTTCTCCTGATTAACAATCCTTACGTAGATGCTACAAGGAATATGAACACAATGTTATATGTATTTAATAGTTTAAAGATTCCTCTCAGCGCTCATAAAACAGTTGGTCCATCTACTTCATTAGAATATCTCGGCATAATTCTCGATTCAATGCATATGATTGCTAAATTACCTGATGAGAAGCTTGTTAGAATTAAGGATATTTTATACAGCTATCTTAATAGACGTTCATGTACTAAGTGTGAAATGTTAAGTTTATTGGGTCATCTCAATTATGCATGTAAAGTAATTATACCAGGGAGATCGTTTGTGTCGTATTTATTGACATTAGCACACTCCGTTAAAGAACTTTATCATCACGTTACAATTACAAAGGGATGTAGAGATGACATGGCAATGTGGTTTAAATTCCTAAGTCAGTGGAATGGTATATCATTTTTTATCAGCGATAACGTTATTAATGCGTCCGATTTTCATTTATTTACGGATGCTTCATCAACAATCGGATACGGAGGTTATTTTAGGAAAAGGTGGTTTCAAGGCAGTTGGCCCGACGATTTTATTCGGCCCGATGAGGAGTCTTTCTCAATGGCTTACTTAGAATTGTATCCGATTGTTATATCTGCTATTTTATGGGGGCATGAATGGTGTACTAAACGCATTCTTTTTCATTGTGATAATATGTCTAGTGTGTACATTATTAATAAGGGTCGTTCAAAGTGTAACGTAATTATGAATCTTGTTCGCCGTTTAACTTGGTGTGCATGCTGTACATGTACCAGGGAAAGAAAATAACATAGCAGATGCTCTTTCTCGTTACCAGATGAAGCGGTTTCGACAATTGGCTCCAGAAGCTTCGCCAAATCCATGCACCTGCCATCCTCATTCCGAAATTGTGTGGAGTTAGACCAAGCAGTCGACAGCTTATGGAATAAAAGTATCAACGTGAATACCCGCAATGTTTATTCAACAGGATATAAATGTTTTATTCAATTTTGTGGCAATCATATCACTGGATTCAACTCAAGGACTTTCAATATGTCTAAAGTTTCGGAAGATTTATTGATCTATTTCGTGGCCCATTGCCAATCAGTGTTAAAACTGAAATATTCAACAATCAAATTATATCTCGCTGGAGTTCGTTTTCATGGAGTTAATTTTGATAATGTGAACCCACTTTGTGATAAATTTGGTCATACATACCAACGCTTGCAAAATGGGTTAAATGGAGTTAAAAAATCTGAGAGTAAGCCATTACGACAAAAGTTACCAATAACGTTTAAAATTTTACAGGAAATAGTAACTTGTTTGCAATGTGGATTTTTCAATCATGATTATATGGATTTAACATTTCAAACAGCGTGTGTTCTGGCATTTTATGGTTTTCTGAGATGCAATGAGTTTACATGTAGAACTGTGTTTGATCCAGATTCAAATTTATGCGTTTCTGACATAAATTTCGTTTCAGAATGCGAAGTAACTGTTAATTTAAAAGCTACAAAGACAGATATATTCCGACAAGGTATTATAATTTCCTTGTTCAAGATAGAGGGCGTCGTTTGTCCGTATAAATTGCTATCCCAGCTGATGAGTGTAAGATTAAACCTAAACGCAAAGCAGAATGATTCGTTTCTCGTTGAAGAAACCGGAAAACCACTTTCCCGGAACTATTTTATAAGCAAGCTGAAAACAATACTCATAGCATTAGGATATAGTGACAAGGATTATAGCGGACATTCTTTTCGATCAGGTGCGGCCACAAGTGCTAGTTCTCAAGGTATTGAGGACAGCATGATAAAAACACTGGGACGTTGGAAATCAGATTGTTTTAAACGTTACATTAGAACTTCCAAATTGGATATTAAATCCGCGCTGGAAAAGATTAAATGACAAGATACAATGCCGAAAACGTTTTTTACCATCGGTTATAACTTTGTAATTTGTCCTCAATCCTAGCCTTGTGTCTTTTCTTCTCACGTTGATCTCAATATTGTGGTTAAGGATTTTTATATTGACATTAATTTTTCTCTAGATCAACTTTAATTTTAACAAGACACAAGGCTTCATCAGGCACAACATCTTCAATCTTTTGGGGTTACTCAATATGCAACTTGGGCAGGCAACATAACGTTACATATTTCGTTTTGGGCTATGATATTTTATTTTGGCCAAATATAATATCGTTTCCCCAAAACATTTCTGAGTAGTTAGGGTGCCTACGTGCCTTAACGAGGAATAGTCTCATCTTGATTGCTCTATTTCACGTCGGTCTATGCCCACAAAGATTTACTCTTATGCGGTACCACGTGGAAAATCAAGTAAGGCAATACCGCTCGGGAACGGCTTGCTAAAGTACTCTGAGACAAGTAGACTGGAAGTCGTACACACACGTGTATGCAAATACCCCTATGGTGACGCGTTTCTGTCAAAGATATGTGGCTAGCTCAGGCACAGTATTTTAGCGGCAAATTATCCTTAATTATCTGAGAACACACTATCATTTTATGTACATACTGTGTGTTTTGTGTCAACTGCAGGTAGCATGTAATTTGTTTTGTTCTTGATTTACAATATGACAGAACTGAGTGAATTACATGATACTAGAGAAAAAAATATCCTCAAGCATTCACACAGTGTGCCGCGCACACTGCTCGGATAGTTAAGTATAATGTTGGCGTCAGTTAGTTTACATTCATCGCTTTTTATTCACTGACGCCAAGGAAGTTTTCTGTAACATAACGTGTTGCCCTTAAGCCCAAATATTTGTATAATAAAAATAATTATTTTATTATGTTTTATATTCTTTCAGTACTCAAACAATCAGACTGGGTATCTTGAAATACTTCCTGCTGGACGTTTACAGGCTTTATATCAACAATAACTACTTTCGTAATTATGGTATATTGTCTGTGATCGTTCTTATAGACGGTCATTAAAAGCTATCAATTATCTGCGGTCAAGGTTAATTTATATGTATTTGTACATCTCTAATCATTGTTCACGCCTGTAATTCTCTTATCAAAGGTCTATTAAGGTCAACGCATTGAGGTTTTATTAGTTAATTGGCTTTGGTCTGCTGTGTCGGTATTAACTTTGGATCATACGCTTGATGTGTATTTATTATGTTTGAAACATGTTGTATAAATAACAAAATAACAAAAAGATACACATTTGGCATTATTTCATATTTTTAAATAACAACATTTTTTTTGTACTACAACATGTAAATAACATATTTAATACAGTTGAAAAGGCTTGTTTTCTTTTTTTTTATCAAAACAATCACAATTATGAAAGGTGTTCATATGCACACCAAAAACAAAAAGTAACAACATAAAACAATATGAAATATGAAGCATGTACTGTAATCAGTATAAATATGCATATTTATACTAAATATTGTAAAAATCAGTTTAATTTTATCTGTATAAATTTTAAAAAATCAGAAGTAAGAGCAATGTTTACCGTAGATATCGGCCGTGTGAAAAAGCTTACTTTTGAAACATACATTCTCTTGTCCTGTTTCTAGTTATAGCTTTTCAAGTAAAATTGTTTTTGTAACAAGTATTATTAAAGCGAAATTGTGGAATAATATTTTCATATAAGCAGTCAGTTTGAACAAAATTTGACAGAATAAGTTCAAAAACATCGCCTACATATATATTATTGACTTCAAAATGAATAATTTAACCTACTCAAATCCGTATTTATGTGACCTTCAATTAAAGTATGCTAGATATTCGGATTCTTCTACTTTTATTCATGAAGTGCCCGTCAAACCTTACTTTTCTTTTCATTTTATAACAAAAACTTGTTGAATTCTTTTTTGAAAACGTTTTATTACCTTTGCTTTTTTCATAGGTATTGAATTACAAAAAAGATGATAATTTTTAAAGTGTGAAAGTTAAGAGAACGTCATTTCCCGCTAAGTGGTTAAGTTAGTTTATATGTCCAAGAACAAACGAACCAAACATTTTTCTGTTTTCTAAATTCCGTTATATTTATACTATCTATTTATAACAGTCTTTTAAAAAAGCTTGTTATTTTGAAACCGATCCAATGTTAATTCAATTAAAGATAAAGATTTATTAAACTGAATATTACCTTGTACGCAATTGTAAAACAACTGGTTAAATAACTCTCTGTGTCACAATTTTGGAATAGGTTTAGTTAGTGAAATTGCTTTATCTGAAACACCAAAGACAAATATATGCGTACCATGCTTTAGAAATTCGATATAGTAATCAAGACTATCAAACAAGTTTCCATTAAAGTCATACTTCAATTGTCCAGACACCTCTTTTGTATGTATCCTCAAATGTACTGTTTCATCTTTTATCCTAAAATATATCATGTATATCAATAAACCAAACAAAAAATTATGTTCCCTTCCATATTTGAACGATTCCAAAAAACAAAAAAAACATTTCATTACTTATTATATATCTGTCTTACTGAAAGTGTTCAGTGATATGTAAATGCATGATGATTAACTGAAACATGACGATTTGTATTTTTTTCTTTGACACTTTTCTCATTTCTATTCTCAATCATTTTCCTATTCCTTCCCAATGTTTAATTCACCTTTTAACTTGAAAAGAGGGATACATATACCTGAGGGACAGACAAACTCATAAATCGAAAATAAACTGACAACGCCATGGCTTTAAATGAACAAGAACTATCTTTAAAAAAGATATCCGACGTAGTTACAATTGTTTTGTGAATATTCCGATTATATTTAAATAAGTGATTAAGCATTTAAATTACGTTTTCGTTGTTTGTGTTCAGTATTCCCGGTCCTCGTATCTTTCTGTTTACATTCACCAAATCCCCGCGAAATCTCACATGCGTAGATGCGTTCTAAAAGTCATGTACGTTCGTACAACAAAGTTGACATTAAAAACTATATAATTGTCCCGAATAAACAGCTGTCATGGATGCAAAGAGCTATTTGAGAAATATTTTTTTTAAGAAAATTATAAATCTTTGTAAGATCTAGTTCAAATATTTATAGTTTTTCACTTGCCTTCCGTCACTATATAATTAACGAGACGTTTGTTTCAAACACAACCAAATCACCCACCATAACAGAATTTCCAATCACAAAAAGGATTTTCGAGTATGCGTTTTATGTTGCCATAGTTAAGCGTAGTTAAGTTCAAAGGGCACAAACCGAAACTATACCGACTACGTCGGAAAAAAGACAAACAGACAAACAATTGTATACACCACACAACATGGAAAACTAAAGAATAAGCAACACAAACCCCACAAAAAACTAGGGGTAAGGTGTACCGGAAATTAAGCAGATCCTGCTCCACATGTGTCGCCCGTCGCGTTGCTTATGTGAAAGTACATAACACAATACTGTTGCTACTTACAAGATACTTAAGATATAGTTTCCTGTTAATGTTCTACTTTCTCTTACGAGAAAAGCAAACACAATACTGTTGATACTTACAAGATACTTAAGATATAGTTTCCTGTTAATGTTCTACTTTCTCTTACGAGAAAAGCACCATCTCCCATATGTTTGTATTTCTTTAGTAAAGTGTCTGCTTCCACGCGCGTCATCTTTCCATAGTTCCATGGCTCGTTGTTCTGCAAGGATATTTTAAATATTAAAAACGTGGATTAGGGGAATTTGAGATAATTACATATTTAGATGACCATGTAAAGGCAATTTGCCCTATATTGTTTGTACAGTATAGTTGCCTGGATAATAAGAAACACTTTCAAATAAAAAGCTCTTATCATATTACAAAGATTTAATAAACAGTTTATGTTTGACGAATACAAAAATATATGGTTTATATATACTGTTTTCTGTACAAAGGGGATATTTTTGCAATTTATTGTAAGTATCTTTCGATCGCAAATGATAGTTCATGAATGCATATTAATTAAATATGAGATTTCTAGTTATTTAGCCATGAAAAAAGTGCCGAAAAGTACTATCGGGTCACTTGCAGTAGATTGTTATCTAAGGTACCAGGATTATAATCTAATCCGCCAGACGCGCGTTCGGTCTACATAAAAAATCATCAGTAAATGTATCCTAAATTTTATAAAGACTGGCTATATAATGAACCACATTGAAGTGTTAATCTTGAACCAAGCAGAAGTAAGAGAAAAGATCGAAATTGATAACGTCAACCAAACTTTGCCATTGACCAAATTTTAACAAGGACCTTTAATCAACCTCTTCTATATATGGTTAGTGGGTTATATCACCTAAAACCTAAGATAAAATATCACAGAGAAGAAAAAAAAGGGAGATTACTATCATTCTCTTATACTGTTGGAAAGTGTTAGACCTAACAAGAAAAACAGTGTTCAGGAGGTAACCCTTTAATAGACAAATATTCGGTTAAGCGGTGTCAGTTTCGAAAGCGTATAAACATATAAAAAAGAAGACGTGGTATCATTGCCACTGAGACAACTGTCTACAAGAATCCAAAATGACAGAGACATTAACAACTATAGGTCACCGTACGGCCTTCAACAATGAGTAAAGCCCATATCCCATAGTCAGCTATAAAAGGCCCCGATAAGAATATGTAAAAGAATTCAAACGAGAAAAATGAACGAAAAACAAATATGTAACACATAAACAACCGACAACAAGTCAATATCATAATTTTATACCGAATCAGCAAACGACATCATGCAAAACAACAAAACAGCAAAGGAAAAAAGGCGCAAATAATCAGAAAAAAAGCAATCAGTTTTTTTTCACGGAAAAGTGGACAGACCTAATGAAAAGTTGTAAATGGGAAAAAAACTTTTGATAGCAAATGTGAAAACGCCATTTTTACATTCTTTAATTCAGTTAAACATCGGTAAATAAAGCGATTTTGTTACATTTTTTGCAACTGATGATTTAATATGGTAGTAAGGAGAGCCCCTTATAACACCATGAGCAATAAATAAAATATTGATGATGATGGTCATTGGTAACGAGTTGAATTAGTGTACAAGAACGGTAATTTTATTTAAAATTATATATCTTAAAAGGCAACTTATTACCTTCCAGATATCTTTGATAGACACAATCCTATGCTTCTCTGATGATTTTAGTCTTGGGTGAATTTTCTCTTTGCACGTACTGCATAGGTAGATTTCACACTCCTCGCATTTCCACTCAACTTTGTTATGGTCACATAATTGACAAACGAAAGCTGATTGAGCTACATTCACACTTGATTGTGCTGCCATCTGAACATTTTGGGAAATAAAAACAGAATGGTACATGTTGTAAACTAATATATGATACAAATTGAAAATGTCTGAGACAGAGATAGATGAGATCAACTCTGAATGAGACTGTATGTGTCGTCAACGTCAGCCTCTTTTTATATCCCTTCCTTTCACACATTCAATGCAAATCCAATTCATCAGAAATGTTAATGCAATAAAGGGAAAGATTAAGTCGTCATATGAAATATATGCCAGAGATGTGATATTCCTAGAACGAATGTTAGGTACGGACATTCAATTTTCTTAAATTATTATTTCAGTTCCAAACTGATTTTCCGTAGTTCCCAGTTTAGATTTCGTAGTTCTAACGTGACATTTCATCTTTCCAACTTGACATTTTGTATTCCAAGGCTAAATTTCTCGGTTTCTAGTTGACAATTACTCAGACTTCAGTTAACATTTCTCAGTCCCTAGTTTTAAGTTCTCATTTCAATTAAAAAAGAAAGCATTTCAGGTTGAACACATATCAATTTGAAAATTAAAAAGAATATCAACTACGATACATGTAAGTTTGAAACTGATACGTGTCAAGTAAACACTACAAAGATCAACTTATAATTAAGTGCTAATGATGTTTGCCTGTCATGTTTTTTTGGAATTTTTGTCAGAATTTCGGAATACACTGGTTTAATCCATTATAATGATTTAATCTTGTTTTGCAAATTGACCCTTAATTTTCTTTTTATAAATCTGTTACGTGTGTTACTATAAGGAATCAGTACAAATCTTATAAAATCTTTGTTATTTTGTAATAGTTTTTGAGCACTTAAACTTGTCAATGTTAAAGCAAAGAAAAATCAGAGAGAACATGTTCCCGCCATAATATCAATTGTTTATATCTGTGAAACAAGTACATTGACCCATATAGTATTTTGCTCTTTTGGCTCTTTTATTAAATTCCCTTTTAATATTTATTATTGTTATGAAAAGCTAGTTATCTTAAAACTGAGAAGAGAACATCCTTAAATCACAACATTGATTACAGAATATTCATACTGATATATCGTGAAAAAGCTTGAGATAAAATTGAGAAATTGTGATTTAAGAAGTTGTTTGCATTCGTAAATTTGTTCTTTTGCGAAAGGTCCTCAATTATCGTAGTTCATTGCCGTTAAACAAGCAGAATAACCATTATATAACGAGTTCGAACCCAACTAATTGCATGTGCGCTTGACTCCAATTGAAATTGCAAATGACTAGGACTGCCAGTTTTCCTGTTGCAATTGACCAGCAAATAGTTCTAAAAATATCGTTAAAAACCAACTTATCAATAAGTCACTCCTTATGCAAAGATTGATTTAAGATTTCAATTAATCTGATAAGGATTTGGTCTTCTTGAAATCGAATATTGTTACTTATTTCAAAATTTTGCAATTAAAAATTCTGTGTATTTATTATAATAGTTCTATTTAACAATAGACAATGTCTGATAAAATTGATGCGAAAAACAATCGCCTGTTAAATAAAATTTGGTGCGACTGTTTAGGATGACAATATCATATTTAGATATTAAGAACATTTCTGCTGCGTCATTTTCTTTTTCCATCTGACACTGTTACGAAGACAATCACTTGCATTTAACAACTTACTTTTCAAGCAATTTCTGTAAACGTTGGAAATCGGCGGATTCTTTCTTCACATTTTTTTTTATTAATTATTGACTCTAAATATGAATTTGGTGAAGATTGGTTGAGACTGGCTATGTAACCTATATATAATAAATCTTGTTTCTAAATTAAACTGACGATAATGGACGATAGATGTCAAGCGAAAAGAAAGGAATAAACGTGGACATTCCGTATTATATCTGTGCACCTGTCCAAATTCAGTATATCTGTTAGTTGCTTTCTTATATGCCAATGTTGTCTTCGGTATACAAACTGATATTAATAACAGATCTCAGATTATTTCTCTACATCCGTTTTTATCTAAAAACAATTTCTTAAGATTAAAATGTCTGAAGAACAGTACGCTTGTTGATCACAAATATGCTACTTCTACAGATTCGACCTCAGATTCGAGGTCAGTTGATTAGTAAATAAAACGTTTGTTCAAACCAAGGTTGAAAAGATTTATCTAAAATATACGGTAACCAAAAAAAAATGTAAGAAATAAAATACAACTTACTACATGTACGACGTACTTCTATACTATATATAGATATATATATATATATATATTTTAATATTTACGAATGAGGAAGAACATACTTGTTTCGTGTTTCCTTCCTGCTTCATATCTTTGATGTCATAACTATTTAATTTATTTTATAAGTAGGTGTGTTCACGAGATTCGCGTCAATTCGTTTTACGTTTTGAAGTATAAAACAGAAAAGAAAATAGTGTTTTGTTTTCAATTTTTGTTGTTGTATTACAATGTAAACCTATTGACGCTGTGGCAAAATATGTGTCCTTTATAACGTAAAAGACGCATATGTCATGCGGGACTTTAATCAAGACATTGCAATATTATGCATCTTATACTAATTAAACATGTATAACTATGATACTGACCATGATTCATGTAAATTTACGTTGCGGTAATGACTTTAGAATCGCAGCGGTAATTGGGTGTATTGTCTCTGAAAAATGTTTTTAACAGAAGACGGGAAAAAAGATGATGATAGTTTTAGGAAAATTTTACCTTTGCCGTATTTGGCAAAAAATATTGGAATTTGTTGTCATCAATGCTCGTGAACTTTGAACTTGTTGTTATGCTCTATAACTTTTTTTATTCGAGCCTCATTGATGAGTCTTATGTAGAAAAAACGCGCGTCTTGCGTGTTAAATTATTAATCTGGTACTTTTGATTTTTATTTATTGATATGTCTGACTTATATGACATGAATATTGGAGATTTGGACAATGAAATCAATAGACATGGTCACATCAGAAATTGACCGTGGTTTACTTTTATAGAGCCGAATTCAGACAGACAACCGCCTTTCATTCCACATCATGTTACTGTTGGATTTGATGCAATATAACTCCTTGTGAATATTATTAGATATGCAATAATGAAAATGACAGCACATTGTTGATATAATCATGGACGAAACAAATGTGTATGCTAGAACCATATTACACGCTAATGATCCAACTCCACAAGCAAGAGGGAACCACTGGAAACAAGTTTCTGAGCAAGAAATCAATGCTTTTTTGGTTTAGTGATAGCAATTGGAAACCTTCCTATGCTTCATACTGGGCAAACGGATATCGAAATGTGATGACATACACTCCAAAATTTTCCAATACTATTTTCAGGAACAGATTTGAGGAAATTTTAGGGGTTTTGCCTTGAAATGACACTCGTTTAGCAGTCAAAGGAGTTTAAGCTGGTTATAAAGTTGTCTATATCATAGAATATTTTAACGGAACTTTTAAATAAAAGGAAAGAATAATTATTCATGCTACTAATTTAAATTTTGAGCTTTCTTTTATTAATTTTGGAATATTTCTAGTGAATACTGCATAATAGTCTTCAAATTGTTTGATATTAAAGTTTTTATTAATTTACCTCTGTATTGTATCAATTAATTCACATTATAACATCAATAAGTTGTCAACAGTGTATGTATTATTAGTCTTTTAAATTATTTTAGATTTTCGTAACGTGTTTGACGAAAGAATGATTGGTTTCAAAGGAAGATACTTTTTTTCAGAAATGCATTGCTAATAAAAACGTTATACATATGGTGTCTAAAAGCATAGTTTATAATAAAATGTACAAATGCAAATCAAATGCACCTTGTCATTGTGATGAACAAGGGAATGCTGTTGAAATTGTATTACTATATATGGTTGCATTTACTAAGGATTGTCAAGTCTAGAAATGTTTTACTTGATTTTCGTCTTTTTGTTTACATATATCATCAAACATTATAACAAAGGCAAACCCTTTTTTCCATAACCACCCGTAGCATTTTGAAAATAATCATCTTGCATAGTACTCCGGTTTGCAAAGAATTAACAAACAAACACACGAATATTTGATTATTATATACATCTTATAAATGTGTGACTAATTAAATATTATTAATTTTAAGTCTGTAGTGTCTATACATGTCTGAAGGATATATATGCATATATTAAAATCGGTACAACAACACACATTAACAAAACGACTATAGAGAGCATTATGCAGTCTTTAACTATACTGTAGATAAGTGTTATGTTAACTAGCAAATTGATCATGTTGATAAGGGTCGTGTTCAGTTGTTAATTTGTAAAATTTTATGTTTAAAAAAGTTTATGTTTTTCAAACTTTGGCATACCGTAATTTCAAACACAACATAGTGTATAACATATGAACACTGTGAATATTGTTAACTACATTCCTATTGTAAAAAGAAATCTTATTATAAAACCATAGACAAATATGTTCTTATCACGCCTTTGATGTCTAATAAAGATGATGAAACTCGACATACATTATTATATATTTCGTATTTTATATAACGTGTTCAGATTCATTGTCCCGTGTATCTATTTATAACAAACGTTACAGTAAATTCTGAACGCAATGCAATGGAAACCAGCACTATGTGACCATCGACAGCTGGTTTACCAGTCCGAATTAGTATATGACCTCAGAATCAGGGAAACATATTGTACCGGTACATTCGTTACCATACGAAAAGGCATACCTCAAACTTTTAGAAAATTCTAAATTCAAAAGGGTGGAATTTTTGCAAAGTCGCAAGGACCTTTTATGTCAGTTGTATATAGTTTTATTATATATCGCCGACAGTTGTCCCTGTTAACAATAGCTGGAAGTACAAAGTTAGTATTCCATTGAATGTATAATTGTACAATACTGACAAATTAATCTTCTTCTTCATAGTAAGGAAACTGAGATATATATGAATGTGTATCTTCCCGCGAAAACGTTGCAGAGTGTCTGTCAGTTTTATTCACAAGTAATTCCTAAAATTCACCGCTATTGAATATTTGTGAACAAAATCATTTAAACTCTTAATACGTTTATACATGCATATGCATGATTTGAAGTAATCTGAATATTTGTGGTAAATAACGATCTAGATCTAGTGGCTTTTTAAAGACCCGCATGTTGCAAAACACATGTGGTACCTCCATTATTTTGTGCGTAAATCTGATAACAATAACTGCTGGTTAAATACATTAGAACTTGTCAATTTACTTGGTGGTTCAACATATACAATCACGACACTTACCAAAGAGAAAACACTGGATAATCATAGGTCTATGTTCTTTTTGGAATTTCAACCAAAGATGAAGATCTAGATTTTCCATCACTGTATTAGACACCTATCTACATAAGTGTCCTTACATACAACGGTATAGTGTTCTGTCTTCCAAGGTGTTATGGTTATCATCTTGAATATTATTATAGAAAGATATAAACTGTAAACAGCAATAATTTTCAGTAAAGTAAGATTTACCAGCAAGTCAACATGACCGAAATGGTCAGTTGAACCCTATAGGAGTTATTGCCCTTTAAAGGCAATGTTTAACCATTTTTCGTTAATCTCAGTTATCTTTTCCAAAAATCTTCTCCGCTGAAACTACTGGGTCAAATTAATCCAAACTTGGAAACAATCATCTAGTTTGAAACTGTGTCCCAGGTTCTGGCCATCCAACCATGATTGCCGTTACAACTAAAAATAGAACATAGAGGTAAATACAGTTGTTGGCTTATAGGACAACCGGTTGTTAGGTTACTGCACCTGAACTGGTAGTTTTAAGGAAATTTTGCCGTTTTTTGTTATTATTTTTAATATTATTATAGATAGAAATAAACTGTAAACAGAAACAATGTACAACAAAGTAAGACATTAAAATAAGTCAACATGACCAAATTGGTCAATCCTCCTAAGGAGTAACTGTCCTTTATAGTCAATGTTATACAATTTCATCAAATTTGTAAATTTTTTCACTAAAACTACTGGGCCAAGTTCATTATAGATAGAGATAATTGTAAGCAGCAAGAATGTTCTTTAAAGTAAGATGTACAAACGAGACCATCACTAAAACACATTTTTGTCATAAATCCTTCTGTGTCCTTTGTTTAATATTCACATAGACCAAGGTGAGCAACACAGGCTATTAAGAGACTCTAGTTTAGAGATGGCGAAAATCAAATGTAGATACTAACTACAAAATTCCAAAGATCTTTTAGACGACATTCAATCTAAGACTCTTTCATCTTGCAATAGTATTTTAACAATTAACTTTTCTTCACTTTTAAGTTTTCCTCAATCTAATCTAAAAGACAAAATGAAATAGTTGGTATTGCATTTATTTTATAAAAAAAAAGGATGGCCAGTGTAGATCATCTTGTTTCTTGATTGATAACATATTAATTACGTTTTGATGACGTTTGAGGACATGCTTTTCAACAAATTATCGACATTCCCACGGAAACCAACTGTGATCCTCTTCCAGTTGATTTGCCACTTTACTATTATGAGTCTGACGTCATACAAGACATTCATAGAAAGAAAGATACAAAGTAAACTTTACCTTCCGCTATATAGATGAGGTTCTCCTACTAAAGAATTCAAAATTTGGTGACAATGTTGAACGCATTTATTCATCGAACTAGAGATAAAGGATACAACATATACAATGAAATATTTCTTATAACTTAATTTACATCTAGAAATTGACAATGATGATCGTTTAAAAACAAAACTTTACGAGAAACATGACAAAAAAGATGATAAAACTTCCCAATTTTGAATTTTCTTTCCTTTTCTATGTATCACCATTCCAGCAGCGCCTGCATACGGAGTATATACCTCCAATATGATACACTTTTCGCGATTCTGTATTTCCTATCATGATTTTCATGGTAGAGGGTTGCTGCTAACAAGGAATAAAATGTGTCAATAATAATATTTATAAACTATATAAATAACAGAAACCATGATTAAACATCAGTCAAACTAAAATCAATGGCAAGAGTTTAAAGACATAATCTAACACAAGGACAAGAACATGTAAATAAGGTCTATTATAATCAAAGGATAATAGAATTTGCCTACACCTGTGAAGAGATACTATATGTTGAATCATGGCTTGAATGTTGCAAAATATGCTGCATGAATCAAATGAATCGAATATGGAAAAATTGTTTGTTTATCTTTTTTAAAAACCACTTTATTATCTTTCAAAGTTCAAGATTATGGTGCACCATGATTGCATTAGGTTATGTGTGTACCAAATAGCGATGGTATCTTACATAAATATTACAGTTGAAGACGAGGTAAATTTGCCATCTCAGTGGTCAAACAAGATTTGATTTGATGTAATGATTACAGTGGAGATCATTTAAAACCTCTCATTAGAACTGTCAGAATAATCGAACTGTTCTAACCTGTCGTAAAACAGTTCTAAATTAGATGTTAGAATCAGTTCCATGTAGAACTGTCAGAATTAGTTCTATGTAGAACTGACTTAATCAGTCTGGGACGTGAGAAACATATACTCGATCTGAACATGAATGAAACATTTGCCACTGGACGTTAGGCTATAAACAAAATCAATCATTCTTCGTTGCCTTCTTCAAAAACCATAACAAAAAAGAAGTACAGGATATAACATTTTTTAACTAAGAACATTATGGACCAATAAGTCCGTAACAACAAACGTGCGTTCATACAGGTAGTTCCTAAAAACAAGACCAAGCAGTTCAAAAAATCCATTTAGTCATCATGGTCATGTGCGTGTTGGATGATGACGTTAAATAGGATTGTTTAAAAAAGTTCATCACGAACTACTGACTTAAAAAGTCAGTTTAGTGACGGTTCATTATTATGGATACAGAGAGGAAATAATGGCGAGCTAAATAAATGTGGACAAAATTTTGTATAGATATTGTATACATTGTGTTCCAAAGTTGGTGTCATCTTAATCATACGATCCGTTCTAACATACATGTAGAGATATTATTGGTTTACAATGAGGCCATATATATTTACTTCATTTTCAGAAAACGACATCTGTAACAAACATAAACTGCTAGCTTCCGCTTTACAAGCAGAACCAAATACAATGAAAGTCCCAACTATGTATTGGCTTCCGAAGCTCCACAAAACACCTTACAAATATAGATTTATTTAGTCTTCAAGCCATTGTTCCACAACCAAATTGTCTATTCTTCTTACCAGTACACTTGGTACAATAAAAAAAACCTGATAATAAATTGTTCAAATAAGGCTTTCGAAAATAGTGGAACTAATTACTTTTGGAGTGTCAAGAACTCGTTGGAAGTACTTGATAAATTGCATGCTTATATTGGTGATTTTGATTCTTCTACCCTGTATACCACATTGCCTCACATTAAGAAAAAAATCACCCACCTAATTAAATGAGCATTTAAAAAGTCAAAACGTGAATATATATGTTCAAACTCTTTTGGGTAATTTTTTAGTATCAATAAACAAAAAACTATGTCATGCTTTGGACATGCTTTGATACTATATATGCTCTTGAATTTTTACTACATAACATTTTTGTTCGCTTTGGAGATTCTGTATATCGTCAGGTTATTGGATTTTCAATGGGGACTAACTGTGCACCACTTATTGCGGACCTGTTTTTGTATTGCTAGGAGTTACAATTGATGACAAAAATCAGCAAAGACCAATCGAAACAACATCTGATAAACAAATTTAATAATACTTTTAGATATTTGGATGACATTTTGGCTCTCAATATTGACGACTTCAGTATGTATACTAAAGAAATTTATCCTGTTGAACTTACTTTAAATAAAGCAAATACTAACAATGACCACTGCTCTCTCCTCGATCTTGATATCTATATCACAAACGAAAAGCTTAGTACTAAAATTTATGATAAAAGAGATGATTTTTCATTTCCTATCGTTAATTATCCATTTTTAGATGGTGACGTTCCCTTGTCCCCATCTAACGGTATTTATATATCTCAACTTGTACGATTCGCTCGTGTATGGAACAATGTTTTAGATTTCAATGAGAGAAATGTATGTTTTACTGAAAAATTATTACACCAGGGCTTTCGATATCACAAACTAGTCAAAACATTTACTCTGCTGGTGGACTATTAGTCCCCGAGGGTATCACTTGCCCAGTAGCCAGTACTTCGGTACTGGCAAGAAAATACGGATTTTTTTGTGTTATTCAAATTTGCAGGTACAAAATATTAGAAATTATTATAAATTCATGTATCTCCCTCATGAAAAGCTCTGATTCCTTTCAAGGATTTGGCTATACTTTGAGAACCTTTTGGATTATAGCTCTTCATCTTTTATACAAGCTTTGGATTTCAAATATTTTGGCAACGAGCATCACTGAAGAGACATGTCTTGTCGAAATGCGCATCTGGTGAAAGAAAATTAGTACCGTTAATGTTATTACTAAATTTTATCATCGGTATAAGGACATTCTTAAATATAGCTCAACATGCAGACTACTTATACGTTCATGTATTTCACATCCATTTTTTATGGAAATATTCTTTATAAAGCACAAAAATGTCAGTATTCACCGCAGAAACTAACAAAACCTTTAAATATACTTATTAAGAAGGGATATAGTTACACTACTGTTGTCAGGTCATTAAAGATTGCATATTTTGGCGTTTATATTGATTCAATTATAAGGTCTTTGCATCGGAACTAAACACATTTATTCAAAAACCAGTTGTTGGCATGACACGGGTTATGTTCTTCTCATATATGTTATGATGGTATGATACTAAACCCCTAACGGGAAGGATTGTGTCTGATATTCATATGATGAAATCATAATATTTCAATCAGTTTGATTGAAGTCTGGAGCTGGCATGTCAATTAACTGCTAGTAGTTTATTGTTATTTATGTATAATTGTCATTTTGTTTAGTTTCTTTGGTTACATCTCCTGACATTAGACTCGGACTTTTCTTGAATTGAATTGTAAATTACGTATTGTTATGCGTTTACTTTTCTTTATTGGCTAGAGGTATAGGGGAGGGTTGAGATCTCATAAACATGTTTAACCCCGCCGCATTTTTGCGCCTGTCCCAAGTCAGGAGCCTCTGGTCTTTGTAAGTCTTGTATTATTTTAATTTTAGTTTTTTGTGTACATTTTGGAAATTAGTATGGCGTTCATGATCACTGAACTAGTATATATTTGTTTAAGGGCCAGCTGAAGGACGCCTCTGGATGTGGGAATTTCTCGTTACATTGAAGCCCTGTTGGTGACCTTCTGCTGTTGTTTTTGCTATGGTCGGGTTGTTGTCTCTTTGATACATTCCCCATTTCCATTCTCAATTTAAAGTGTAAATATGTTTAGTTTTGGTTGATGCGGTCAAATAATTTTGTTAAAACGACTCAGTCTAATATATCGAAACTTCTGAAATTTGTTAAAGATTAAATACTTTGAATAAAACATGCTGGTACTCTAAATTAATGTGTATTTTTTGTTGTTGTCAATGTGTTCCAATACTGCTGTCATTTAAATTAAACAATTCATCGTGATATGTAACTATAAGTGATTTAAGCGGATATATACCTGTACATGTATAAAAAATATATACACATGGAAAAAAGTATTGCAACACCAAATCGAAATTGAAATTAAAAAAACACTCTTTATTTTTTTCTAATATAATTTGTTAAAATAGAACTATTTAAACATTATTTAAATATCACCTGAGTTTGATCAATAATTATTGACTCGATAGGTTCTTATCTGCACATGCAGCCACTGCACCCGTAAACAGCAAAACAGATGTTTTTATCCTCATTGTTTTCAACACTTTAAATAACCAAGTTTAAAATTATGTGATTGACACTTTATAATGGGTCCTCCACAGCATAAACCGCAACAATATGGCAGATTATCAGCATGAGAGAAGCAGGAATGTCGCGGTGACAACCCCACGTATCGTTAGTCATCACCATTCCACTATTAGTCGTTTTGAGAATAAAATCAGGCAATAAACGATGTTAAAGACTACCCTAGATCAAAAAGACCCCTATGCCATCTTCTAGGGAAAATCAAGCATAATAAAGCTTGGTCAACAAGAAACCCATTGCATACAATACAATCATAAAAAGAGAGTGGTGGACACACAGGAGCATTTTTTACAAAAATTGTTCGAGATGGACTCAACGCTACTGGTTATCGTGCGATAAGACCATTTCGGGGACCTTTGCTTACGAACAGACACACAGTTGTCCGTATCCAATTTAGTGCAGATCTCGCCAAAGTTGGAAATTAGCATCGTGGAGGAAGATCCATTGTTCCAACGGAATTCGGTTAATCTTCCTTGGCCCGATCGTAGCTTGGATTTGAACCATATCGAGCATATATGGGACACTATTGAGCGTAATGTGCGCCAAATGACACCCCTGTCCAAACACGTCATGAAATAAACAATGACCTTCATCAGAAATGGTTGCTGCTACCTTAGTAACAAATTAGTCGATTTATGGCAGGAATCAGAAGACGTTAAGTGGCGGTTTATCGTTTGAATGGAGGCTGCGCACAAAGTACCAATTCTTTGGCGTTTAACGATCAACCATGATGTGAACAATCAATTCAAGATAAATTTTGAAATGTCTGACATTGTAAAGTTCGACTACAGTAAAAGTTGTAAAATGCAGTTGTACAAAAAACACTTCATTTTGTTATTACAACTGTGGTCAGATATTTTTTTTTTCAAACATTTTTTGTTTGTTAAAATGCCAATGTAATCATAATCTATATTTCAATATTATTTTACAAATATTTTATCATATTCCATCCAAAATAAAAGGCTGATTTTTCAAGATTTAAAAAATCAAGGTGTTGCAATACTTTTTTCCATGTGCATACATATTTGTTAAGATTTACATAACAAAGTGTAAATATGGTCAGTTTTAGTTGATGCTGTCACATATGGTAAATTTTGGTTGATGCTGTCAAATATGGTCAGTTTTGGTTGATGCGGAAAAACATTTTTGTTATATGAGTCAGTCTGAGATATCAACACTGCTGAAATTAGTTTACGATTCAAAGTTTTCAATAAAAAGAGGACATGATGGCACTATAAACTGATGGAGCATAATTTTGTAGTCATTGTTTTCCAATATTGCTTTCATTTATATTAAACAATCCATCCTGATATAAAAAAAAAAGTTTTACTGTGTTTCTATTAAGATTTTCATCATGTACATAATAAAGTACAAATATGGCCAGTTTTGAATGGTTGATGCGGACAAATAATTTTGTTATACCAGTCAGTCTGAGGTTTGAAAACTACTGATATGTTTATGATGCAATATTGTGAATAAAAAGAGGACGTGCTGGCACTATAAATTGATAAAAATGAAATTAGGGAGCATTGTTTTCCAATATTACTATCAAAATAATACAGATTTAATTTAATATGCGACTATAAAAGCTACATATAAAAGAGCAATATGGTCCGTTTTGTTTGATGCTTTTGTTTGATGCGGTCAAAAATGGTCAATTTTGATTGATGCAGAAAAATTATTTTGTTATACGAGTCAGTCTGAGATATGAAAACTACAGTAACTGATATTTGTTTTTGATGGACAATTTGAATAAAAAATAGGAAATGCTGGCACTGTCATTGAATTCCAATATTATTGTAGTTATTTATATACTACAGTCCCTCTTGGCCTAAAATTATAATTGAATAACGAATTACTGAGCAGCTATATAGATTTACATAGAGAAAAAAATAGTTAGTTTTGGTTGATGCGGTCAAAAATTTTTATTACACGACTCAGTTTGAAGTATGAATATGATGAAAACTAATGATATTTGTTTTCGATTCAATATTTTAAGAAAAAGAGGACATGCTGGCACTATAAATTGATGCGAACAAAATGTTGTGGTCATTGTTTTCCAATATTACTGTAACTTGTATCAAGTGTATATTACAGTGCCTGTTTACCTAAAATTATAACTGAAGTACTGTGCAGCTATATAGATTTAGGAAAAAAAGAGCAAATAATGTCAGATTAGATTGATTCCGTCAAAATATTTTTGTTAAACAGGTTCGTCCGAGGTATGAAAACTTCTCGAAAATACTTCTCACATTTGTTTACGATTCAATATTTTGAATAAAAAGAGGACATGCCAGTACTATAAATTGCAAACAAAATATTGAAGTCATTGTTTTTCAATATAATTGCTGTCATTTGTACAATATACATGATACATGTACATCCTTTCCTAAAACTACAACTGGACCCAGATTACTGCAGTGTGCGGCTAATGAATATAGATTTTCATGATGAAAAGCACATTTGGTCAATTTAAGGTGGTACCTAACACTACAGGGAGACAACTCTGTAAAGTCAAATAAACGTTTTAATTACGTTGTGCTGTAAAAGGAATACTAAGCTTCTCACTGATAATTGATGTTTGTCAAACTGCTACATAACCAGTGTAATTTTTCTGACAAAACGGTGGTTTACAAACATATTTATTTATAGTGGATTGGGAAACAAGTAATTACGTTTTGTTAAAGTGGTCAGATAATTTTGTTATGTGAAACTGACTTCCAGAATGACAAATGTAAAACAATTTAAATAATAATGCTCCCTCCCCTCCATTATACTAACGGACTAATTTATGTACAAGATGGAAGAAAAACATAATTTATGTAACACGCAACAAAAGAAAATCACTGAATTACAGGCTCCTGAATTGGAACAGACACATACTTGCAGAACATGGCCGGGTAAACATGAGTTCTTGCCGATTAAAAATTTGAAATAAAACCGGTAAAATAGTAAAACTCTATATAATATTAATCGCTATTTTGCCGAAGCCTTAATATTAAGACAAACAGTTCTTAAAACCTATGAATCAATTCTAGCCGTAGAATTTATAAATCAATTTTAGCCGTAGAATTTGTAATCAATTCTAACCGTAGAACTGTTCTAGAAGTAGAACTGTCTAAAACTATTCTAGGGTAGAAGTGTAACGATAAGTTCTAGGTAGAACTGTCCAAATCAGTTCTAGATAGAACTGACTTCTAGATAGAACTGACCAAATCGGTTCTAGGTTAGAACTGTTCTAGCTAGAACTGACTAAAAGGTGTCAGGCTGACAGTTATACGTACTGTCCTAGAAAGTTCGCCTGACAGATTCTGACAGATTTAATGAGAGGTTAGAAGTGATCTCCACTGTACGTTTGTCGTTTGATTTAATATTCAAATAAAAAGATAAGAAATAATGCAACACCATTTTATATCAGAAATCTTTGTCCGTCTAAATTCAAAAATTATACTACAAGCTATCAGACCTGAAATCAATTTTAACAATGTTGAAAGTCTTGAACTGTAACAAGATTGTAGAGTTGTGAAGAATTTTTAGTCAAATGAATACAATAACCTCAAAATCCTCCCTATTTTTCAAATAACTTCTGTCATCACAATACACATGCGTATCTCCATTCCTAATAAACAGCTGCGCCATGAGCGCATTAGACGCTCGTCGTCTATTGTGAACGTTTAATGCAATAATCATAAATAAATTCTGAGAAAGTTTTAAGCAATAACCATATATTGTGTTTGAAATACGGAGGGACATATTAACCCCCCCCCCCTCTTTTTTTCAAATATCACTACAATACAATTTTGAATCAAAAGCAAAAAGTATACAGATCGTTACACTAATATAACAAAGAAGTGTATAAAGTTTTAAGCAAGGATCATAAATTGTTTTTGAGATACGGCGCGACATGTAAAAAAAACCCTCCCCCTTTTTTACAAAATACTAAATAACTGATAAAGAAAACTTTGAATCATCACCAAAAAGTATACAGATTTTTTAGATTAATATATTAAAGAAGTGTGACACGTTTAAAGCAATAATCATAAATCGTTTGAGAGATACGGCGCGACATGTAAAATATCCTCCCCTTTTTTTTTACAAAATACTCAGTAACTCAAAAATGAAGTTTTGAATAATCACCAAAAAGTATACAGATCTTAAGATTAATACAACTTAGAAGTTTTAAGCAAAAATCAATAATCGTGTTTGATAAACGGTGCGACATGTAAAAAAACCACACCCCTGTTTTAATTACAAAGTGCCGTAACTCAAAAAGTTTTAATCTTATTTACACCAAAAAGTATACAAATCATCATGCTTATTTGACCATCATAAAAACAACTATGATTTGTTTCATGAAATTTAGATAAGTCGTTCTCAAGTTACGGTGCGACATGTTTAAGCCGGACAGACAGACGGACAGACGGACATACAGACAGACATACAGACGGACATATGTATAACATAATACGTCCCGTCAAAATTTTGACGGGCGTATAAAAAGCTATTTGAAGCCTCAAATAGAGATTTGATTGTATAACATAGACCTCAAAATGTAAATATTTTTGAATTATGATACTTCTTTTTTCGCAAACATTGATAATTGTGCAACAAAACTCTTACTCAGTGATAAGGCATTTTGATCTTTAAAATTGACATATTTGTTTATTAAAATAGATATATACATGTTAAAGACCTACTTTGACCTATAGTCGTTTAGTTTTACAAATGATGACATTGGTATTTATACCACATATTCTGTATAAACAGGAAGTCGAGCATCATAGAAGTTTCCCATTTAGGCTTTTAAACACGAATCTGCAGACCTTTATTTCAAATCTGTTCAAGCCAATAATGGTCATTAATAACCATCACATGAATTTATGAAAAAAACTGTTCGTTAATTATTTTGCTCAAATACATAAAATAAGCTAACTTAAAGGTTTATATTTGGTGACATCCCATTCATTCTCTCTTTTATACCCCGAAACGTCCGGCAACAAATAACTTCAACCATAAAGATAAAGTGTTGAGTTCAATTATATCTTTTTCATCACATCTTCTTACGTTTTACTAATGATGAAAATATACTTCTGAACAAAAACCTCTGATCATCCTTCTTTTCCTAATATTTATTGAAAGAGAACACTCTCAGATAAAAGACACAATAAGCAAGCATTATTTTCATTACATTGGAAGAACATTTTATTTTAACATATGTCATTCTTTGGAAAAGACCAACAAACTTACAAATACAGTTATTACTGAAAGAAATAATAATTAACCCAATTACTACATTGCAAAAAGTAGAACTCAACATCTTAATGAATTGACAAGTAAAATAAATCTGATATATATAGATGATTGATCAATCTAAACCGTAATCTAGGTTCGAGGAATGAAGTCGATATTTCGTCTCTAAATTAACACTATTTTCATCTGCTGTTCTTTAAAGATGGAATGTTGAAAAAAATACCTGTAAATACCAATAATCTTTCAAAATATTTCATGTACTTGTTGCAATTTCCCTATTCGTCTATTCAGAGTAAGACAATCATCAGATGTATGCACGTGCGTTACATACATTCTTAGTTATGACGACTCTGACTATTTAGAAGGAAACCGGACTGAAAGATTGACTTAAAAGGAACTATTAAAGATATAACGATTGTAAGTATTACACACCATCTTTGTTATCTTCTAAGATAATGTCATTTATGTATTACAAAAACGGTTCTTTCGGTAATGGTTCAGTTAGTTGTATTGTAATACCTCTTTTGATTAGTTCTAGTCGGTTCTTTGTATAAAAATCTATGATGTCATTTAGTTTATCAAACCATTCATCTTCACCGATGACAAATTTCATTTGTTCAGATTGCTCTCTTCTTGTATTTATCTTAACATGGGCAGAGTTTTCATTTAACCTAAAAATAAAATACCATTGGTGATTATGTATATATGAGTATACTTATATTCTTTCAATTTAGACTTGTTTATAAACATATATATAGACATCAAAAGTTAATGTGTTTATATTGTCTACAATAAAAATATCTAAGAGTAAAATGCACTAATAATGTTAGTTTACTAGGATATTAGTTGATGTACCTTTTCTAGCACCAGAATTAGATGTAAAGATTGACATACCACGAAATGAAGCAAGTATGCATCTAGTTATCTCTCGATATTTCTGTCATTGAAGAGATTTGTGGGATAACAGCTCTTTGCTTATTTATTCGCAACTTGTAAGACTTGAAGGAATCAATAAGTCGACAAACTGTTAACCTTTTAAGTTTTTATCACTTAATATTCTATTTTTGTTTTGTGATATTATTGTGATATATACATATATTGTAAATCTCTAATTATCAATATGTAAAAGAGGGACGAAAGATAACAAAGGGACAGTCAAACTCATAAATCGAAAATAAAATGACAACGCCATGGCTGAAAATTAAAAAAACACAAACAGACCAACAATAGTACACATGGCACAACATAAAACTAATAAATAAACAACACGCACCCCACCAAAAACTAGGGGTGATCTCAGGTGCTCTGGAAGGGTAAGCAGATCCTGATCCACATGTGGCATCCGTTGTGTTGCTTATGTGTAAGAATCTCTTTTGTTGTGTGTGATACATCAGTTGAATATATTCGTTTAAAATATTGTACACAAGTTTGCTTTCAGTTTCAGAGCTAACCTGCTAAAAGTAACCTCACAATTTCGTTTTACTATATATAATGTAAACACTTACTTAAGTTTTGTAAATCTTACTTATGCATAGTTGAATCTTACGTTTTGTTACATTAAATTAAGTGTATTTGTGGTTGTTTGCATGTTTGAACTGTCATTTCGATTTTCTTTAATGTGGCGCTATTGGTAGAATTATTTGTTTAATCAACCCGGACGATATCAAGTTTCAATGACATATACACCAAGGCAAAAAATAATGACATGTGTATGGTCAGTACTTTCTTGATAACATTTCAAACTATAATTAACCTATATACTTATTTGGAAATCACACCATTGTTTATAGGCATCGCTCTCGGCGCCGCTATAGTGTCGTGACTGTATTATGACGTCGCTGTTTTCGATGCTTTCGTAAAAGTTGCTAATTTATGAAATAGCGAGCCGCTCGAAGGGACGTTACATTAAAACAGGAGAAATTATATATATATTTTGCAATTGATATGTTATACTAGCGAGTTTCTAGATTGTATTGGGGTTGATGGAATACAAAATAACGGGCAAATACTGCAGAATATAAAGCAAGAAAAAAAGATTAGATAATGATGAGGTGCTAAAATATGAAGACAAAAAATATTGGTAACACAAAATGAATATTAATAAATGAATGATCCTTTATCTAGACCGTTATGAAAAAATGGATGTATCAATACAAAACGCATAATCATCATGCATAATCAAAACTAAGAACGTTAGAAATTCATAGCATCTTTAATGTAAGTTAGTATCTTCTCCCACCATTTCTTAGATAACGAAGTCGGTGACATATACTTTTTTTTAATTTTCTGATGTATACCGCAAAGTGGGCTAGAAAGTGCTGAACGCGAAATAAAGTATCCGCGAAAATAAGTTGGTTTACAGTATGTTCATGATCTAATTGAATTCTAAATTTCAGAAAAATATATGGATGGGCCATTAACTGATCTTGACCGTAGGTTCAAAAATGAAAATGTTACTCGAAATGGATAAAATGTATGGCAAAAATAGCAGAAAGTGGTCATGATATGGTACAACTTTGGCAGCGTAGCGCCGCGATGCGGTATGTAGGGCTCAGCGTATATTTTCGGAGGAGATACGTATAGACCAAGATTAACAGCATGTTAGCGAACAGCTTCCGGAATCTGTAGTTTTCTGTCCAACAGAGGGTTGTTAATAAAACTTTCAGTTTCCTCATATCACATACATGAAACGTCATAACTATAGTCGTCTATACTACATGTATAAATAATTCATCAAATATCCCATTTCATATTAGTGTTCAATCGGCTTAGTCTGTCGAGTTTTTACACAGCAGAGACGAAAATCATATGTCCTATTTCTGAATATGCATCAACTTGAAACTGGGCGTAAATGTGTGAAGTGCTATTTGCAATCGTTTTTTATTTCACTTGTGAAGACATAAATGATTCAAGTGTCGTTCATCTTTCCCAAATGATTCTTTGATATATAACGCCTCTGAACACTGAAAAGTTTGGGCAAGTTTGGATACAATACCCAAACTTGGTACGTCTAAACTTAGATTGTGGTCAAATTTTTGACATATTATAGGTTTCTGACACAAAATAAATGTGGTCAAAGGTGTTAACAATCTATTGTGCATATGTTTCTTATAACTCAATGGATAGTTCAATTTGTTTATATTAAAAAGAAGTTTTTTGTTGATTGTTGAGAAACAGGTGACAATCGTTAAACTTCGGATTCAAAACACGAACTTTATAGTTACCTGCCAAATGTTCACAACAACACTGACCGATTGAAAAAAAAAATAACGATTATGCGAAATTTATGCGAAAAATGAAAAAATCGTACACAGAAGACTTAGTTCATGATGCTTGTATGTATTGGTTCAATAATTGGAATAACATTATTCATCACCGGTCATTAGTTTATTATGACTTTCATGTTGACGACGGACTTGCAGACAGAAGCAAGTCTGAATAAAGCACCGTCATTTCATTGTCTTACGGCTTTGGTTCTGATAAAGTTTTTGTCATCGTTATTTCTATGACCATTACTCATCGACCAATACTTAATTATCGTTGTTAGCGGGATGCCAAGCTGACTCTGATAGCAGCCGTAGTGAAGGCAGTAAACAATCCAAAATTAGTCAACAATCCAAAAAGATCTTACCAAATTTTTCATTGTCAAGCATGAAAATATTGAAATCTTAATGGAAGATCTCGGGCACCGAGCCGACCATGCGAGGGCTGTCACTCAGTCAAGTTCGTTTAAATCCTTCCATCATCATCTTTGTTTGAAAAAAGTGTATTGACATTCAAAAGAAAATTATCTAAATAGTTCTTTCGTTAAAACATTGTTGATGCTTTTCCGCAATTGAAATTACATCGAGGAAAAAATCATATCATGCTACATCCTTCACCAGGTACAATACATTACCTAAATATGTTTTTTTAAATAAACAAAAATATATCAATACTTACAAAATGTCTAAGGAATAGCTACCAGTGATTGACGCCCTTTCTCGTACAAGAAAGGCACCATTCCCCCATATGTTTGTATTTGTGTAGTATTTCCAATGCATCTTTGCGCTTTAATTGTCCATGATACCACACCTCGTTGTCGTAACATGGGTCCTGAAATAATTCTTATAATTCACTTCAAACTAAAGGCAATTAGGATCATAACCTGTTTTAATTTGCCCAAATAAGATAATTATAAAGATTATCATAAGAGTACGACAGAAGGGTAGATTTTATTTATTATAGAATTTGTAGGAAGTCATTCTGGATAAATGTATACAATTAAAAGGCATTCATATTCTTAATTCTATGCAGTTAATCAGTATGCACAATTTGGTAGTATCAACCTCGTTCACCGAAAATGAGTAGACATGTCTTTTTCATATACTCTATAATTTAAATACACCTGTTTGCACGAAACTGCTACCAAATCATTAGACGGTACATATTTACGTGAAGTATTAAAAGTTTTAATCGTTAACTATTCGTTTTGACAATTTGTTCAAACGTTTTATGGAAAAAAATAAACTTTGAAATGTCGAAACAGTATATTAACAGCAATTTTGGAATATAACTACAAACGGAATGCATTAAAGGTTGGCAACCTCTTTGAAACGTTCATTCTATTGGGACGCATTGTCCGTCAATACAGTTCCAGCGATGAACAAAATAATGAGAACATGTGTTTGAGCCGGAACCTTTTTTTCATTATAAAACTGCATCGGGGTCTTCTTGAATGAATATTCATCAATTTCTAGTTGTCGATATTATTACAGCCGGTCTTAACACCGTTTTAACAACTTTTATATACAAAAGCGTCTTCAAAGACATATCTGATATTCATATAAATGTTATAGTAGTAATTGATTATTGGAGGCTATATTTCATAAGTAATATTAGAGTTTCGAATATTTTCTTAAGCATTGGTAAAAATCATTGGAACTGTTACTAGAACCAAGGTTATGAAAAGACCTACAAAAAGCAGTAAATCAAAAAGCAAAACATATCATGCATATAATAGTTATCAAAAGTACCAGGATTATAATTTAGTACGCCAGACGCGCGTTTCGTCTACATAAGACTCATCAGTGACGCTCAAATCGAAATATTGATAAAGCCAAACATGAACAAAGTTGAAGAGCATTGAGGATCCAATATTCCAAAAAGTTGTGCCAAATACGGCTACGGTAATCTATGCCTGGAATAAGAAAATCCTAAGTTTTTCGAAAATTTCAAAGTTTTGTAAACAGGAAATTTATAAAAATGACCACATTATTGACATTCATGTCAACACCGAAATGTTGACTACTGGGCTGGTGATACCCTCGGGGACGAAACGTCCACCAGCAGTGGCATCGACCCAGTGGTTTGAATAGTTATAAAAAGTACCAGGATTATAATTTAGTACGCCAGACGCGCGTTTCGTCTACATCAGACTCATCAGTGACGCTCAAATCGAAATATTGATAAAGCCAAACATGAACAAAGTTGAAGAGCATTGAGGATCCAATAATCCAAAAAGTTGTGCCAAATACGGCTAAGGTAATTTATGCCTTGAATAAGAAAATCCTTTGTTTTTCGAAAAATTCAAAGTTTTGTAAACAGGAAATTTATAAAAATGACTACATTATTGATATTCATGTCAACACCGAAATGTTGACTACTGGGCTGGTGATACCCTCGGGACGAAACGTCCACTAGCTGTGGCATCGACCCAGTGGTTTGAATAGTTATAAAAAGTACCAGGATTATAATTTAGTACGCCAGACGCGCGTTTCGTCTACATAAGACTCATCAGTGACGCTCAAATCGAAATATTGATAAAGCCAAACATGAACAAAGTTGAAGAGCATTGAGGATCCAATATTCCAAAAAGTTGTGCCAAATACGGCTAAGGTAATCTATGCCTGGAATAAGAAAATCCTTAGTTTTTCGAAAAATTCAAAGTTTTGTAAACAGGAAATTTATAAAAAATAACCACATTATTGATATTCATGTCAACACAGAAATGTTGACTACTGGGCTGGTGATACCCTCGGGGACGAAACGTCCACCAGCAGTGGCATCGATCCAGTGGTTTGAATAGTTATCAAAAGTACCAGGATTATAATTTAGTACGCCAGACGCGCGTTTCGTCTACATAAGACTCATCAGTGACGCTCAAATCGAAATATTGATAAAGCCAAACATGAACAAAGTTGAAGAGCATTGAGGATCCAATATTCCAAAAAGTTGTGCCAAATACGGCTAAGTTAATCTATGCCTGGAATAAGAAAATCCTTAGTTTTTCGAAAAATTCAAAGTTTTGTAAACAGGAAATTTATAAAAATGACCACATTATTGATATTCATATCAAAACCGAAATGTTGACTTCTGGGCTGGTGATACCCTCGGGGACGAAACGTCCACCAACAGTGGCATCGACCCAGTGGTTTAAATAGTTATCAAAAGTACCAGGATTATAATTTAGTACGCCAGACGCGTGTTTCGTCTACATAAGACTCATCATTGACGCGCAAATCGAAATATTGATAAAGCCAAACATGAACAATGTTGAAGAGCATTGAGGATCCAATATTCCAAAAAGTTGTGCCAAATACGGCTAAGGTAATCTATGCCTGGAATAAGAAAATCCTAAGTTTTTCGAAAAATTCAAAGTTTTGTAAACAGGAAATTTATAAAAATGACCACATTATTGATATTCATGTCAACACCGAAATGTTGACAACTGGGCTGGTGATACCCTCGGGGACGAAACGTCCACCAGCAGTGGCATCGACCCAGTGGTTTAAATAGTTATCAAAAGTACCAGGATTATAATTTAGTACGCCAGACGCGCGTTTCGTCTACATCAGACTCATCAGTGACGCTCAAATCGAAATATTGATAAAGCCAAACATGAACAAAGTTGAAGAGCATTGAGGATCCAATAATCCAAAAAGTTGTGCCAAATACGGCTAAGGTAATCTATGCCTGGAATAAGAAAATCCTTTGTTTTTCGAAAAATTAAAAGTTTTGTAAACAGGAAATTTATAAAAATGACCACATTATTGATATTCATGTCAACAAACAAAATGGTTTCTACGAATAGCTGTACCAGAAAAAAAATATGGGTTATCCATCCATGACACATGTTTTTTCTTGAATGTTGCCAAATGCCAATCCTTACATATCAGAGAAACACAAAGAAGAAAAGGGGAGGGGATGATCTAAGTCATAAATCATAAGTTCAATAAGAAACAAGTATATCATTTCAAACTCCACAATCATGTGACTAATTGAGTAGAAATTAGTTTTGGAATAGATCTAGACATGGAGTTATTATTTATTAGGGAAAGTGTAACTTACAGCAACAATGTATTTTAAAAACAGATTTCCAGACAACATAGCAAATTGATTCAAGCTAATATTGGTAGTATTGTCTACAGTTAGTTTTAAAAAGCACCAACAACGTCTCGGTTAGGGATCATATTGAAGTTTTATTTCTCTCCGGTGAAACAAGTCGCAGACTTTGAGACAATAAAAGAATGTAATAAGACAGTGGTGACTGTTGCAACGGCAAAGGAATAAACAACTGAATATTTATATAGCTGTATATACAGGTGAAGTGGTATAGGAGGATTCACACTTTGCATACAGATGCGTTGTACTACAAAATTTGAATCTGTCATATGATCGTTGTCCTTTTTCTCATTTTTATAGTTCAGCGACTGCTTAAATACATTTTTTTCTAGTCATGTTAATGCTTTGCTTACATTTATTTTATTAGATACATATATTTAGTTATAATTATATGGTGGTCATTAATACATGATATCCTAACAATGTCTTCATATGGTCATTTTATGGTAACTTGACCTCATTTCATGGTTCATTGAACAGTGTTCAGTTTTTGTGACTAAGTCGGTATAAGTTACTATAGACAGTTGATCGACTACACTTTGTGTATGGAATGAACGGGATACATGCGGTAACTTATGGAACGCCAACACTGTCTTGTTATGACAATTTTCATTATATGATGTACATTTACCTTTATATGATGTACATTTACCTTTATATGATGTACATTTACCTTTATATGATGTGCACTTCTTATAATATGATGTGCAAACACCTTTATATGATGTGCAAACATCCTTATATGATGTGATATCATCCTTATATGATGTGCAAACATCCTTATAGGATGTGCAAACATCCTTATAGGATGTGCAAACATCATTATATGATGTGCAAACATCCTCATATGATGCGTAAACATACTTTTATGATGTCCATATATACTTATATGATGTGCATATATACGTATATGATGTGCAAATGTGCTCATATGATGTGCGAATGTACTTATATCATGTGCAAACATTCTTATATGATGTGCAAATGTGCTTATATTATGTGCAAAGATCCTTATAAGATGTGCAAATATACTTATATCATGTGCAATTATACTTATATCATGTGTTCATATCATGATATGATATGCAGTTATCATTATATTATAGTCAAATATCTTTATATGATGTGGTTGTGTCATTATATTATGTGCTTGTAATCTTATATGATGTGGTTTGGTTTACTTCATTATATGATGTCAAAACGTCATTATATGATGTGCTTTCATCGTCGTTATGGTCAATGAACATGATAACGAAAAGAATGATTACCGTCTACGTCATAACTGATTCTTATCTGCTTCTGTAAACTATCAACCCGGCTCAAATATGTGTCTATCGCTAGCGAGAGTTCAATTAATAGGGAAAATGAGACAATGCAATTTAACAAAATCAACGTTTCAAACATTTCAGAGGGAGATTAAGATTAACTAATACAGGAGCTAATTGGAGAAATTTGCGGCTGTGGCGAAAATATGATAAAACAAATTTGGAGACTCTTAATAGCTTGCTATTTGGGTTAAGCAAAGGCTACGTGTTGAAGGTCTTACTTTGACCTATATATAAAAAAGAAGATGTCGTATGATTGCCAATGACATGATGAGACAACTATCCACAAAAGACCAAAATGACACAAACATTAACAATTATAGGTCACCGTACGGCCTTCAACAATGAGCAAAGCCCATACCGCATATAGTCAACTATAAAAGGCCCCGATAAGACAATGTAAAACAATTCAAGCGAGAAATCTAACGGCCTTATTTATGTAAAAAATGAACGAAAAACAAATATGTAACACATAAACAAACGACAACCACTGAATTTACAGACTCCTGATATGATTGTTTACTCTTACAAATTATATGACTTGGATAGAGAGTTTTCTCATTGCCTCTCATACCACATCTTCTTATTTCTATTCATTGCAAAATACACCATTACACTCAGAGTCAGTTTTACAAATATTTCACAACAATAGCTATAAAATTATCTACTCATGCATAATATGGCGAGATGTTTTTTTCTATAAAATGTTATTGAATAATATAAATGGTAAGATATATAGTGTAGTATTACTCCCCAAAAACCATAAAAAGTCGGAAATGTTTGTGATATGACGTATACATGTAGTGTTTTGTACTTCCTTTATTTGTCTTTGAAACAATCTTTTTTCCACAGAAAAAGCCAAAATATCCAAATTCGGAGAAAGCATGCTTAGTCAACATACTGCCCTCGAAATACGAAATGGTCAGGTTGGGTAATGTTCACATATTTGTATATACAGATTGTTTATTTTACACGAGATTTTTTTAATTGCTAATAAAATTCTGCAGCTTGAGTATGCCAACATACAGAGATACAGAGGGGTTGATTCCTGGTGAAATGTTTTGGATTTTATATTTCATCCGATTAGATGGGATTTTTTTTCATTGTGTACTCATTTTGATTGTTTTCGGTAATGTCAAATAATTTTACGTAGTTCATACGGTTATTTAGTTACAAGGGGGAAAAACACACTAAAAATCACACTTTGCCACACTTTTTCAGGGCATTTAATATTTTTATTTTCCAACAGAGATAAATGAGGTTATGCCCGTCTTTTGCATTATGCTCCTCGTTTTCGTCTCTTTAACGAAGAAAAATGTAATGCGTTAACTGAGTCCAAATCCTTAATGTGTAAACCTTATTACTGTGTCCACACTCTTTGTTTCAACACTTGCCCAATTGTTCTGCGATTTCGCTGGCATCTTCTAGTAATTATAATTCGGAATACGTTGCTTGCTTGCAACAATGGTGTTCGACAAGGAGAAAACTTGTCACCTTTTCTTTTTTCTTTACTTTTTATTGACTTAAAGAATGCCTTAGTGAGTATAATATTACAGGATTTAACAGAACTATACAAGAAGATCAGGAAAGAGAATTAGAAATATATCTTAATTTTTTTGATATATTGTGTCGAGTACTCGAAAACCAGTTTTGAAGATGCTTTGTTCATTTATGAAAAAAAATATATATTAAACACATGCGTTTGTCCTCCTGCCTAAAGACTTTTGAAACCTCTCCCTTGTAAAGTTATTATTGTTATCTCTGAACTGATGTCATACGTTGACTTAATGAGAATAAAGATAAAGATTTAGAGGCCATAATTATGATTGATTGATTAATTTGTTGATTGAAAATATTTAAAACCACTTTCAACACTTTCATGCTATTTCTTGGCGGTGAGTTTAAATTAGTGGAGGAAGCAGAAGTTCCCAGAGAGACCACCCGACCTTCGTTTGGAAAACTGACAATTCTGGTCAATTAAGAAAGGCGTCGAGCTTACCTGCCACATGCGGTATTCCAACTCACACACCTAATTGTCGACAGGCTAGTGATACAGTAGTTCGACTATTCACACCACACGACTAGCGAGCATATATTTCACAACTTCAATATAGATATCTATGGATGGATGCTTGATGTGCAGCGGCAAATTGATATGCGTATTCGTACAAGAACATGTTACAGCTATTTTTCCTACTGTATGTAGTTTAAAGGTTTGGTTGGTTTGCTTGATTTGTTTGTATAAATGTTTGTTCAAGCATTCAATAACATCATAAAAAGCAAAAACCAAGCCTATCTAGTCTGTTGATTAGAATAGTAAAACTTAGTTGGAATACATGAGCAAACAGTAATAGAAACAAAGCAAATCAAACCTTTGAACTACATGCTTTAGGAAAATAGCTGTAATGTGATATGAATAGTAACCCTGCTTTGTACTAGACCGACATTTTTAACATGCTAGTTCACAAGGTAATTTTCCGAAGGGAGACCTTTCACCTTACCCGGACAAATTCTTCTGATTTCGAGCCGACCAGCGTTTGCTCTTTTTCCTAATTTCGCGTGCATAGCAGGGAAGCAGCAAATATCAGTTTGAAAGTCTTTGGATTTGACCCGACCGGGGGTCATACCAATGACCTCTATCACTCTTTGCGAACATGCTACTACAAAAGCACCACCACATGCAGTAACCCGCAATATAAAAGATTTTGTGGTAGGTCACTCATTTTTGTTTGCAGAGGTTGGGGGAAGGGAAGCGAAATAGTTTGTTTTCCACTTAAAATCAGGGAAAAATAAAACAATAACGAAATTAAAAAAAAAATAACCATGTTCTTTTTTATTAAAGTCCATTAAGAAAATACACGTGCTCCTACCCACACTACAGTCTAACAAATGATTAATATATAATGTACAGATCATCGTCTAACCTTTGGTTACAAGGATCTGACAAGACTTCGTTTTACTTTCTGTCCTGGTTAATATAACATCAGCCGATAGAATTTCAGCCTTCATATTTTTGAAGGTGTGTGGATAAATCCGACATAAACAGAGAATCCCAATGGTCTTGAAATGAACATTTTCAGATCGACGTTAGCAAAGCTTGAACACACAATACCTGTAATTTAATCAGATTGGTGTCTAAATAAACTTAAACATACTGCATTTATTTATTGTTTACTGAGACCTGTTGTTCTCTTACAGATAGAGAGTTGTGTTTTGAATTTTTCAAAGTGTAGATTTATGGCAACGGCTTTTAATATTTTGCGTTTATCCTGAAAACTATGTATGATAGATTTTTTTTAAAAATACAATGTGTCTGAGTATACTCTATAGTAAAGGTCCTTTTTGGGCAATTTTGGATTTTCAGAGTTTTGTTGTTTTATTGGCTATTATCTTGATAACTTATCTATAGAGCAACATTTTCTTGAAAACTGGTATAGACAAAAACATATATAATCAAAGAAGTGAAGTTCTTATCATCGGATGACAACACATTTTTGTGAATGGTCACAAGCACTTAAACAAATCATATCTGTACCTGAAAGTAATGTTAATGTACAGAGATATATTTTTTTCTGTCAAAAATTCGTGCGTGGATGATGAATACATGTTCGGGAATTCAACCTTACCGTAATAACTATCATATTGGAGTGATCCAATTTATATATTATCAATCTGTGATCTAAACAAAATATTTTTATAAGTATTCATTGAAGAAATATATTTATAGCAAGCGATAAGGAATGTTATTTTGCACTCTGTTAAATCGGTTACCAGTCAAAAACGAAAGCTACGTAAGTCGAAATCTCTTTGATAACAGTACATCGGAATGTTAAAATAAATAAAAAAGTAATAATTATGGTAATTCTCGTTCATTGGTGGTGGGGACCTGTGAGGGAAAAGTGGAATTTCTCTTACTTTTTTTTCAAGTATACACCCTGAGGAAGGTAAAACAGTCAATAAATACCCCAAATTTCAACCCCCTTCTCCCTCCCTCCAAAAAAAGGCACCACCGGACAATTACAAACAAACGCATATACACACATTTTCAATACTTTTGTTCGTAATAAAAAAAAATTGTATTAAGTTTCTAAATGCATTATAAGTTTAAAATATTGCGTCAGTAGTGAATCTAGAACTTCAAGTGTGGAAGTTGTTTGTAACTTCATGAACTTAATTTGGATTTGGCGGTTATGGTCTCATTAATATTTACCACACCTTCATTCGATATTAGCTTCAGATGAAACATTTCCTCCTAGTGAAATTGTTGAAACTAAGGATTTAGGTTTTAACAATTGAGTCGAGCGAAACGAGGCGTAAACATTGATGCCTAAGGATTTTGAAGACATCGCCATAACATTATACCGCAAATCTATAACAATATAAAATTGAATGCACCTTTGCATTAAAAAAATTATGAAATCAAAGGCCCCTTTTATTTCTTTCCGATTCAACCCCCCCCCCCCCCCAATTCTTTTGTGTCTTGAGAATAGAGAAACTCGAACAGCTAAAATAATCCGCAATGCAAAATTTACATTAATGTACATACTAGAAATTCGTGTATTAACTTCTTATAGAAATTTTTTATGGTGTACAGAAATTGACAAATATAATGCCAAGGTTTATCTCTTTTTAAATCTTCCGATCGACAGCTAAAAATTTGAGCCTGATTAATTGTTACTCCGCAGAAGCAGATCGGAATCAGTTCTGACGTAGTGAGTAATCGTTTAATCGTAATCATGTTCATTGACCATCAGGACGATGAATACACATTTTCGACATCATCATAATGATGTTCTGACATCATATAACGATGTAAACCGAACCACACCATATGATGTTACATTGTCATAATATAATGACATTACCACATCATATAAAGAAGTTTGTACATAATATAAAGACATCTGTACATGATATAAGATAATTTGCATGATGTTCTTTCACTAAACAATTCAAAATTTGGTGACTATGATGAACGCATCTATCCAATCGAACTAGAGATAAAGGATACTACAGATACAGTTAAGTCGGCTTCATATCTTGACTTACATCTAGAAATTGACAATGAGGGTCGGTTGAAAACAAAACTTTACGACAAAAGAGATGATTTCAGCTTTCCAATTGTGAACTTTCCATTTCTAAGTAGCAACATTCCAGCAGCACCTGCATACGGGGTATATATCTCCCAATTGATACGATATTCCCGTGCTTGCATTTCCTATCATGATTTTCTTGATAGAGGTTTGCTGCTCACAAGGAAGCTATTAAACCAAGAGTTCCAAATGGTGAAGTTGAAATCATCCCTTCGTAAATTTTACGGACGCCATCACGAGTTGGTTGACCGTTATGGAATAACCGTTTCACAAATGATATCGGATATGTTCCTTACGTCGTAACTACAATCCCCTTCCCTTTCATGAATATGACCTACCGAATTAGACTATTTACCGGATTTGTAATCACTTAAGCAACACGACGGGTGCCACATGTGGAGCAGGATCTGCTTACCCTTCCGGAGCACCTGAGATCACCCCTAGTTTTTGGTGGGGTTCGTGTTGTTTATTCTTTAGTTTTCTATGTTGTGTCGTGTGTACTATTGTTTTTCTGTTTGTCTTTTTTATTTTTAGCCATGGCGTTGTCAGTTTGTTTTAGATTTATGAGTTTGACTGTCCCTTTGGTATCTTTCGTCCCTCTTTTTTTGCACATCATATAAGACCATTTGCACATCATATAAGACCATAATGTGCACATCAGATAATGTCAAATTACCATCATATAAAGGTAATTGCACCTCACATAATGCCGTTTCTACATCGTATAAGGAAAGCATCACATAATATAAGGACTCTATCACATCACATAATGGAGAAAGCACATCATATAATGAATTGTGGACATGATATAAAGATGTTTGCACCTCATATAAATGTGTTTGGACAGTATATAAGAACAACTTAACATCATATAATGACAAGTGTACATCATATAAGGACAACTTCACATCACAAAATGACAAGTGTACATCATATAAGGACAAGTGCACATCATATAATGTCATTTGCACAATATATACGGATAAAATGACATCATATAATAGCAAATGAACATCATATAATTAGAAATGTCATAATAAGACAGTGTCGTCGTTCCATAGTAAATGCCTGTTAATTTTAGGAATGCCATTTTATTTTTAATAAGCAGTACCACATGAACATAAAATTTGTAAAGATGTTTGGGACATACCAGCTAGTAATAAAAATAACGAAAACTCATATAATTACCTTTCCAATATCTCTAATACATATGATCTTGTGCTTATCTGATGAATTCAGTCTTGGATGAATTTTCTCTTTACACGAATGACAAAGGTAAACACCACAGTCCTCGCATTTCCATTTAATATTCTGTTGATCACAAAACTGACACATGAATGCAGTTTGAGCTTCATTCTCACTGGATGATTCTGCCATCTTAAAACCTACTGCAATGATAAATTGATATGTAATAAAACATAGTTTACCACTGTTTAGTTATACTGTTATCGTAGAAGAAAGACAGAACACACAATTGTCTCAAATCATGTATTATCATTTTTTTATACTGTTCGAGATGTTGATTAAATCTATCCTTCAAACTTCACTAGAACACACCCGCGAAATCGCGGGCATTTAGAGCGTGGTTGAAAGTATGTAAAGTGTTGTAAGGGGGTCTTGTAAGAAGAATTTTGTAAAAGATTTACTGAATTTCAGGAAAAGTATCAGAAGTAATAGGTACTTGGGGACAGGAAAATGTAAGAGGTAATTTGGGACAGGATAATTGTTTTTCTAGCCCGGCTCCTCCTTTTTCCACAAAAGAAATCCTTTTTTTTGTTAGTTCTCTATTAATTTTAATAACACATGGCTTATCTGTATATTATGAACATTCATAAAAGGGGGGATCGCACCGGGAGGGGTCCTGATCCCAATATCCCGGTCTTAAGAACATGAAATCCCGAGGTTCCGAATTTGATATAAATTAAATATCTCGACATCCTGAAATTCGAAAATGAAATCTCGGATCCCGAAATGGTCAATCCTGAAATTTCGATCTTAAAAACACCTGTTCCCGACGTCCCGAAAAGGTCCTGCTTCATTTATTACTATAAATAAAGTGTATTTTCTTTTAAATTCAATTCGCAGTTTAATAATCGATCCACGGCGGTCATTGATATATTATACAGACACTCTCTATTTAATAAACTCTGTCACCGCCGTGGATAGTAAACTTGAAAATGGTATCAGACAGAAAATACACTTTATTCTTAGTATATGTATTTGTTTCAAAGTATACAATAAACGCAAGCCGGAGGTCGAATCTGAATTAAAATTTCGTCCAATGACGGATATCAGACAGAAAATATACTTTATTGGTAGTATCTATGTATGTTAAAAGTATACAGAAAACGCAAACCGGAAGTGTAATCTGACTTAAAATTTCGTTCAATGACGGAAACATATCCGGACGCCTTTGTTCTCGTTCTTCTCCCAAAATAACTCAATCTGGATAACCATATGAATGGATGACAAATGCGATTATGCACTGTACATATAGGACACAGAGGCATGAAGATTAATTTATTGTGGAAAGAAGAGAAGCGACACCAAAAATGAGGTATTCTCGTTTAGTAGTATAGATATGGCTCCAAATCATACATACTTTGACTAAATATTTCATTATTATATTTAGGGTCTCAATCGAGCTTACACCTCAACAACAATGACGACTGCAATATTTCAGTGGTGTTAAAATGAATCAAAACATTTTTGGAATAGTTAAAAATCAATTTCTGATCATTTATGTCGCTGTGCAAACTTGTTGTTTTTAAGATTTACTCAGCAACCATGCTGAACTAAATTGTTTTATTGTGTGAATGTGATTTTCATATAATACACTAATGATAGTTATCGAAAATTTAAAAAAGATACATTGGAGAATGTCAGTTTACATAAAATAAAATCGTAATACTCTAAATTTTGAAATGTGCATTTAATATAATTGCGATTTTTGAAGAATGGAAAATGCTGCGAAGTTAACTATTGCAATTTTGGGAAATATGTAGGTATTTTAGAGTTTGAGTTTTTATATTGCGATACTCACACATTATAAGCATTTAAAAAAATCGCGATAATTTCTGAATTAACAGTAGTATAAGATAATTTACTGGAAAATAGTGTATGTAACTTTCTCCTACCTTTCTGGTGCCCAGGTTTGGTTTATCTTGAATAACCGCAAGGTAGTAATGCATCTTATTTAATACTTTGTAATAAATTCACATTTTACCTGACCCCTATAATATCTTCATTTTAGAGATTGTTTCATACAAATCAACAAAAATGTAAGTGAACTAATATGTTACATCATCCATTTTCATGTTATCTACTGTGCGTAAACACTCGTTAGCATTAACTGATGTAATGATCACTGGGGTAAAGCTGATGACCGTAACTGCATTCATGTTCATCCCAAGATGTCGGACGAAAAATTAGGTCAGTATTTGTATTGTCTGTTAAGTTGTTTCTACATCATTTTCTTTACAAAGCATACTTTGATACGATGTAAAATTATAAAAGATTTACACGGAAGTCACAAATCTCTACCGAGGAACGGGTATAGAACGGGAAATTGGATTTGAAAAATTCGCTAAGATGACCGTAAATCATCTTTAAAATATTTTCAAGATGACCGTAACATATAATAAGGATGACCGTGATTGGTAAAATAATGACCGTAATTTCGAAAGGATGACCGTAATTTATAAAGGATGACCGTAACTTTCATAGTATAACCGTCATTTCTAAGAAATATCCGTATTTGTAATACCTTTTTGTATTAAATAATTAATCGTGTTGGTGTAAGACGTATTTATAAGACAACATTATCATAGAGGTAGACAAAAATAAGACGTGCTGCAAATACATGGATCGTCATTTGTAGCATCCAACTACAAGCCAAAAGATTTTTTTTATTTCTGAGATTTCTATTAACTTTATATAATAAATACAGCTTTTTAAAAATGCAAAAAAGGCAATGGATGTACAGCCATTTATACTATATATTTTTAACTACACATGGGCTCAATTACCGGATATTCATAATGTTAAAGGTTCATCTGAGGGAAATGAAAAATATGGCCGTTTTTACACACATATATCTATAAAGAGAACAGACAAACTGATGCATCTAGGAAAGTATTAAGGACTATGTACCCTTGTGTTGCTTCAATGCTAAACATATGGAAATTTCATAGAAAATCCACAGCCTTTATTCTTCTTCTATCATATGTGGCAATTTGATGACCGATAGATATAGGATTATTGCATGCAGTGCTAGCATTGATTTCCTTAAAACAAATTTATTAATGTAGTTATTGGTTAGAACAAATAAAAATATTGACCAAATCAAGTACACCTTTTAGGGTGCGCTCGACTTTAGTTACTCTGCACGAGGTATTTTGAAATTTACAGGTTGGTTAGAACTTTTGTAAAAAATAAACACTAGCACATCATAGAAAAGCAAGTGAGTAATCTATGTTTCAAATTTTATAACAAAAATCTCTTTATTGAAGGCTGTGGATTTTCTATAAAAATCTTGGTTTATTTGCCACTAAGTACTCTTTTTCTATTAAATGCAATGCAACAGTAAATGATATAAATGCTTTGCATCAAGTTTCCCCCTAGTATATGTTTAAATTGGACTGTATCTATTATTCATTATATCTGTAGTTTTGATACAATTTATGTTTAAAAAAAAATCGTACAAAAATGGCTACAGAAGAGTACATAAACCTTAAAGCATGCCAGGACCTTTAGATTAGTAAAAGTTATATAAAGTCTATGTTTGAGAAAAAAAAACTAACTTACCTGGTTTTTGAGTTGCATTTTTTTTTAATATGCAGAAGATAGCATAATAAACAGACATACGAGTTTCAATTAATACGGTCCACTCAGTTACACAGTTAAAAGTGTTTTTTTTTCATATAAACTCAAAATACGCCAAATAGTTTTAAAAAAACCTAATCGAGCCCCTATTGCGACAAACTCAACAAAAAACAATGCATACAAATATGGATATTTCTTTCAATTGACGGTCATCCTTTTAAATTTAGTCATTCTTTAAAAATTACGGTCATCCTTAGCAATTTACGGTCATCTTTTAACCAATTACGGTCAGCCTTGTTATGAATCGCTAATTCTGTTACGGTCATCTCGATTACGATTTACGGTCATCCTAGCGAATTTTTCAAATCCAAATCTCCGTTTTATACACGTTCCTCGGTAGAGATTTCTGACTTCCGTGTGAATCTTTTATAAATTTACATCGTATCAAAGTATGCTTTGTAAAGAAAATGATGTAGAAACACCTTAACAGACAATAAAAATACTGACCTAATTTTTCAGCTGATATCTTGGGATGACCGTGAATGCAGTTACGGTCATCAGCTTTACCCCAGTGATGATATGCTTTGTAAACAACTCATCAGTTTGCGTCAACGTGTTCGATACGAATATTGTAATGTAATGAAGACTGTCTTTTTAATGATTGAAACTCTTTCTTTGTCTTTTATACGTTATCTTACATGCGCCTTACACTGTATAGAAGAACATAATAATTTTAAAAACATACATACTTACATGAATCGTTATATTTAATCCAATATTTAAAAACACGATATTTTAAAGTAAACCTTTGAACAAAACTTGGTTATACACATTTAAATGTAATTGACTTTTCTATTCATACACATTTCTCATGCACATATGAAAAAAACTTACTTACCTTTATGATCAAAAGTAAATCATGTAAAACGTTTTAATCGACGTTTTTACAAATAAAATTCTACTATTTCAATAGTGGGGAGAAATATTTTCTCACACCGATCAATAACTGTGAAAATAGCGCAAACATTAGAGGAAATAGGCTAAATGAATTGAAGTCTTAGATATTTCTTTAAAAGTACCTGTTAAGTCTGATCGAGGCTGGTATAAAAAAAAAGGCTAAAGAACTCATTATAGCTGAACTAAAACAACTGAAACAAAACAAAAACAAAAGAACACATGTTCCGTCCCTTAACATGCCTGATACTGACATCATCAAAGTGTATAAAGCCATAACAGTTATCTACCTTCTTTGATGGAAAGCGAGAGCATTAAGAACATAAAACCAGCGAACTCTATAAATAAAAGTAAGAGACAACCAAGAAACTTAAAAGGAACATTTGTTTCTGTAAAAACATGTGGAGATTAAAAATGTGGAATTTGCAGTAAAGATAAATATAACTATCTTAAAACGGATGAATAAACAATATTTTAAAGTGGACAAATATTTCATGTGAACGCTTACATGACTTGATAAATCCGAAATAAAATTTATTGTATAGCATGCCAACCATGTAAACAATATTACATTGGATACACTGGGAAAATCAGTGCCAAAGTACGTATCCAAAACAACAAACCATCACTTGCACTTACTGCAAATTCTACTTAGTGTTCACTTAGACAAGTGCGACAATAGACAATTTAAAATTTCCCCATTCTACAAAGGTCGCCGCTATGATGATAAATCCCAAGAAAGTTTTGGAAAAACACTTTATTAAGACATTCAAAGCGTAGCTAAATGCGTAAAGGTAGTATCCCATCTATGCACACCAATAACGGTACGTCACTCTACCCCGAGGTACCGTAATCTAATTATATTGATAAGTCCCGTAAAGGATGATAATGTTAGAACAATGATGCAATTATTTGATAATCTATTTACATGATGTTTTTACTTTTTGCGAATCCGTTGACCGCATATACATGATATACGGCAACTAGAATACAGGAAAAAACTTAAGCAAATATTTAAACGAATGTGGCAGTTTTCTTTGTTTTTTTAAGAAATATTCCAATTTTATAAAATGAATATCGAATGCTTAGTATGCATTTTCTATTGTGTGATCATGACGTCCCGTACTTCTATATATAGCCTAAGTGTAATTCAACGAAAACTATGAGGCTTATACAGGATATATTGGGAATCGGGATATTTGCCATTCTAATTTTATGGATAAGGGATGTGTGTCCTAAACTTAAATGGGATATGGAATATTGATGCATGTTAGGGATATTGAATATTGAACATAACAAAAATGTTGAATTAAAAAGTTAAGTACAATATATTACATCTCACTTGATTACATTGCCAGAACTAATTTTCTAGCAAATGTAATCTTTGTGCTTTTTTATTTTTAATTTAGTTATTTTCATAACAATACCATTCCAGACAAATAAAAGCAACGACAGTTATCGTTATTGATATGCAACCTCTTGTTTATAGCATATTTGTACATGACTACGTTATATACACTGCATCAGCAGACATTAAAAAGGAGGATTTTATGTCTCCCATAACATTGATGATACATTTATTTACGATGACATTCTTAGAAATGGTATAGTTGATTGTTAGAAAGTTCATGGCATATTTTCAGTTACAACAACAGATAAACATGAAATAATCTCTTTTTTTATCTATTTCTCTGAAGTAGATGACAAAACAGTAAAGGAGATAAATGTAGATACAACAGTTGTCAAACTATTGGCAGGTACAGGTAGAGCTGGAAGTGAAGATGTATATCAAACGACTGCTCAATTTTAACCTACTTCTGTGTGTTCAGAGAAAAAACAACGTTTTGATTAGTGATACTGCTGTTGATCAAGTAAAAATGATAACCCCTACTCATGTATTTAGAAATTTTACACAAACTCTTGTCAACATTTTGGTTTACTAAAGACACACATATAGATGATGTTATTTCAAGACTAGCTGACATTGCTGACTTTCTTTGACTTTCTTTGTAAACAAGAGTGAGGCAATTCGTTAGAAAGTGGCGATTAAGTGTGGGACCGATTGGTCAGTGTGGAGATTTTACATGGTTTCATATTCAAATATCGGCTTCGGGTGTCATAAAGGGTATTTTTTTATAAAGTAATATATAAAGTTATAATGGTTGAGTGGCGTTATAAACTATGTTGTACATGATGGTGTTTCATATAATGTTGAACAGCTGGGATGTAAAATAATTATTCCATTATGTCTTGGTTTGTCAGTGTAAGATCTCCCTCTGGTATCCGGCCATAGGGGTTATCCTACACTGACACACCGCGTTTTCGTGGAATAACTATTCCGTTTTTTATTAATTTTTTTTGTAAAACAAACCTGACGTTTAAAGTGTATAGAAAATAATGATTTTGAGTACTTACTTGTATTGTAAATAATCAAACCAATCTCAGGACATCAATTTAAACAGCTAGGTAAACGTTTGTAGACAACTTAGTTATTCAAACGATTTAAAGGGATAGATCAATATTCGTGTAATACGATATACATATATATATATGAAAGAATATATAGCGTATTCATACTTAACCTTAGCAATGTAACATTTGACCTTACATTTAAAGCTATTCAGCTGAAATGTAAGCAAGAACAATTCTTTTTAATGAAATGTAAAAATCATTACACCCAGTCGGCTATTATAATATATAAACATTAAGCAAAACAATGTATTATTTCAAATTTGAAATCGGTCAATTAAAAATTAAATGTAATTTGCTTGATATTTTCTTGCCTTCCATGGTAATGTCATACACATGTCAAGTCAATGCTTACGACGAAACTACTCATTTATTCTGTACTTGTTTCTTTAGTATCAAGTCGTATATAAAGATTTTTTACAATGCGACTTATAATTGTATTCCTAATTATATAATCGCATTTAATCATAATAAACATTATAGTGCCAAACAAGATTTTGTGCTGTTGACAACATTTACCTTGGAACGATAGTATCGCTTTTTGATGTGCAAAAATAGGCAGATCGGACATATTTTGACTTTAAGTATTGACTTCTTTAGTTTGGGATTAGTTGTAATCATTATATTTCAATGGATCATCCCTAGTTTTTGGTGGGGTTCGTGTTGTTTATTCTTTAGTTTTCTATGTTGTGTCATGTGTACTATTGTTTTTCTGTTTGTTTTTTCATTTTTAGCCATGGCGTTGTCAGTCTGTTTTAGATTTACGAGTTTGACTGTCCCTTTGGTATCTTTCGTCCCTCTTTTAAGATAAACAATAATTTTGCCTGGCGTGGCCGTGCGTAAAATGTATTACGACATGTATCTTCTAAAAATGACTTGTTTAATTGAATAAAACGTGTGATTTGTAAACTTTCTTTAATTTCTCCACAATAGTATATTAAAAAATATGTATCTACTGTGTACTCGGAAAATTTTCTGAAAATATAAGAAGTGGCAATTCTTACCTTACTCGATTACAAAGGTTTTTTATAAAAAAAAACCATTTGCATAAGTTTACAATTTATCTATTACATAGTGAAGCAGAACAATTAAATATCAAGTCGACGACATGGGTATCTATCAAGTTGGAATCTCCGATTTTATTTTTTTCATATTTTTTATATTTATTAATTACCACGGACGGAATATATATCAATCTATTAGTTCAGTAATTTTCGTGTCAGCCCTTCCATTATATGACTCAAGAAAAATTCAAAAAAATGGGTAACAATTGTATCGAAAAGAGAAAATTTAGTGCACCTTTTTATGTAAGGGCGTGTTTGAGATGAATATTTTCTCTTGAAATCGTACAAAGCAAGAATATTTGATACATTATCTCGCTTCAGATTCTATCATTTTTATATATGAAGCTACGGGTTGACTTTATAACATAAAAAAAAAAACACTGTACTAAAAGATAAAATGTATGGGTCAAGTGAAATACCTATCTATTGAATCACACAAAACAAAGTAGGTGTGTTTGAATAGTTTTCTTTTTTTTCTAAAAGTACTTGACGACAGTCTTTCAAGTTGGATGATGAAAATGCATATCTTCGAAAAAGAATAATTTTTCGTGTGTGATAACTAGGGTTTAAAGTCTTCAACCACTAAACACATCTAGTCTACCCTTCCACGAAATATTTAATTAGATTTTTTTCGCAATAACTAATAACTATTTTGCAACCAAAACATTTACTATAATTTCATAAACAGGTCGTCTTGTATTGGTAAAGCTTTTGGATCATTTATTTTGCGTATTTAAGGCAATCGAACGTTTGGGCCTAAAAAAGTACATCTATTGGAAATGTTTTATGTAGTTAAATGGTCTTTCCTTTTACTCTGAGTTTAAGAAACAAATACGAATATGTATTTGGATAAATACAATATATACCTAAAAAATGTTCACGCGATTTCGACAAATGAGTTGAGGACAATTATTGAAAAGAAAGCTACAATTTCAAACATTTATATCAACATGCAAAGAAAGATTTTAAATTTTATGTCTTCAAATTCAATTTGTAGAAAAATAAGGAGATTCGATATAGTTGACAATTATACAAATTTCAACAACAGTCTAAATTCAAGTTTACAAAACCAATATCGTAGAACCATCATAACAAAATTCAAAACAATTCAAAGAAGTACATCAACGGACTGCTTTATGACAAGATAATTATCGAAATACAAATCACAACCAGACTCCCGAGCAAAGACAAGAACATTAAAACACCACGAAGGAGATAAACACACTTGCAAGTGCCCTTAACAATGTTTTATAGGACTGAAAATGGGAGTCATAAAATTAATACGAAGCAATATTCAAACTAATATGTACAAGACAAACTGACAGTGCAACGACGAAAAGTCAAATAGAAGTTGTCAAAACATCATAAGTCACTTGGTTGGTTTGTTAAAATAACATAATCAACCAGCCAAAGAAAGAAAATATGGAATAAAAGGAGGAAGCGAAAGACATCAAACTAACAAATGCTTGCTAAAATAATTGATTATCTGCCACTGGATGCTAAACAATGATCCAAACCATGATTGTATTTGTTCGATTATGCTAAACACAACATGCAAAACGTGAAGAGAACCAGTTGGCGAGTTCTATTTTTACGGAATTATTATTTACCGAGGACGGAAATTAAGATACGATCCGGGTAAAGTTATCTAGCCTTTATATAAACTTATTCTAAAAGCTTACCAACTCAACACTGGAATTAAAACTTAGATTATTGTTTTATTGTTGTTAATATTGATTTATTTAAGAGCCAATGTCAGAGAGCACCAGGCAGGACTGTTCAACAACAAAAAATTTGGTCACACATATATTTTTCCCTTTCAGTATAACATACTGACTGGGAAAATATAATTATTTTTTTTTAAATTTTGTGAATTTGACATTTTTGTTTATGAAATTCAATATAAGCGCTCAAACTGCTAATTTTCATTGAAATGTATAGGGAGAAAGCCCGTTTCTAACCGTTTTCAATGATCCGTCATCGGTGAAAAACAACACTTATGACTAAACTACCTGTATGGAAGTCTAGTATTATGTTGGTGTAAAAAATGATGAAAAAAAAATTTTAATATCTTTTAGATTTTTTTTAAAAAATAAGGTAAAAAAATGCTAAAATAAGGAAAATTGAAAATATTGAGAAAAGCCAGTTTCTAACTGTTTTCAATTATCCATCATCGGAGAAAAACAGCACTTATGACTCAACTACCTATTTGGAAGTCTAGAACTATGTTGGTGTCAAAAATAATAAAAATAAAATTTTTGGTATCTTTTGGATTTTTTTTTTAAATTAGGTAAAAAAATGCTAAAATAAGGATAATTGAGAAAAACCAGTTTCCAACCGTTTTCAATTATTTATTACAAGAGGTAAACACTACTTAGGACTAAATTACCTATATGGAAGTCATGATGGTGTAAAATATAATGGAAATAAAACTTTAAGCATCTTTTTTATTTAAAAAAAAAAAGGTAAGAAAATGCAAAAAATAGAGAAAATTGTACATTTGAGAAAATTATGCTTTGGCAAACCAAAATGGTATTACATCGATTCAGTTGCAAAATACCATAAACTTTTGCATCTTTATTGTATTTATCATGTTTAAGTGATGGTTTTTTATGAAAAAAATTAAAGAAAAAAAGTTGCAGTCTTGTCACCACTTTGTGCATTTGGTTGCCATAGCAACCATAAAATGTACACTCTACATTTCTTGTCTTTATTTGTAAAAAAAATTCACCATGAAAGTACTTAGTTGGAAAATGCAAGAAAATTTTCATTGAATAGGCATGTAGATCATAATACAATGCCACAGATACATACAATACAATTTTTGGCTGTACTTTGACCTTTGACTTCAAAGTAAAAAGATGATTTCTGTTTACACTTTTGTGTAGGGAGCATGATTTGTTGCCCTGTGACAAAATCTTTTGATATTTGGTACATCTGTGCAGCACCTCAAGATAATGTGTAGTGATCCATGGACCATCATCCCCAAATTTATCCCAACCTTCCTTTTGGGGGTATTGAACCCTCTTACTAAATTTCATAGAAATCCATTCATTAAAACTAAAGTTAATGTCCGGAAAGCAATGTGTCTTCAGACGACAACGATGACGACCTAATACCATTATACGATCCCAAAAATTGTTTGCAGTCGTATAAAAACTGATTAGATCCTCATTTTGTAACCTAATATATTCTGAACTCCCAACTGGCATGACCATCATGACCGTAGATCTTGTCCATTTAATTTTTTTTTTTTTTTTTTGGGGGGGGGAGGATTTAAAATCATTTTTCCAATGTCAGCTTTAGTAAGAGGACGGACACCACATGACCACATGAACACATTAGTATATGCACATATATACTTGATAGTAATAAAATTAGCATGCTCTTGGTTTTTGCAAAATCAAATATGATATGCAGAGTTGTTATTTCTTTATTGAAGGATTTACCTATTACTATAAACTTTTACATTGTATGGTCTCTTAATGGAGAGTTGTCTCATTACAATTATACTACATCTACTGATTTTTATTATGTTCCATGGCAGTTTCTTCACACCCTTTGAAATAGATTTTGGTTTGTATAAAAGTTAGAATAAGACAACAAAGAATTATTCCCATATGTCACAATGAGTATGAGTAAACATAACTATGATAGGTACATGTAGCTGTGAAATTGGCAATCATATCAAATCCCCCTTGTCTATAAGATGGATAACTTGGCCTGATTAATGGTGACATATACTTAGCTATAGTGTTAACATAACAATTAGTTTTGTTTTCCTTTTAACAGATTTGTTTTAATATACATTGATCCCATTTTCTGTTACTCTGTAATAATTTGGATTTTTTTTAATCAAGTTCAACGCATACACATATTTTTTTCAAGTCATATACATGATATAAACCCTTGCTTAACATAAATGACATATATAAATATTTACCTTTAAACACATGAAACATAATAAATATCTAAATAGTTTCAGAAAAAATTGAAATATTCTTTCAGACATCCTGTAATATTTTAAAAGATAAAGATCTATAAACAATAAAGTTGGTAGTCTTATAATAGTCCTCTATCAAAATTGTCATTTTCAACATTGATGGCTCTCATTTCCTGAAGAAACTGCCGAAATATTTCCAAAATTCAAACATATACATAAACAACTTAAAAGGTATTCAAATGTTATGTTGGTCACTTTGATGGTGCCAAACTGGTTACAGTTTCATGTGTGTTTTTCTTTTAGCTCAGTCACCTGAAAAAAATAAAGGAACAGTTAAGCTATACATTTATACATCAGTTTTTTGCTTGAAAATGTTTTAAATTAATTATATTAAATAAGATGAATTTGAATACTATATATACATGTATTCAAGTACACATATTTGATTTCTTAAAGGATTTCACATTCAGGGCTTCATATACATTTGTCATGTTTGTAGTGGGAGATTAAAACCCTTTTTGCATATCTGGAGTAGATGGTCTCATTAATTTTTGTCTGTGTGTTATCTGTGTTTTAATTTTTTCTTAAATTAAGGTGACACAAGTTATCTAATAATGTTTAACAGTTCAATTGTTATTCCTTCTTATTATGATTTGCATTATGTATGTACTGATGTATAATGTCTAGTATATATACTGGATTTAAGATTCCACATACTTTATCTTATATGGTACTCTAGATCTATCTAAATAAAGATAAACATGTAAAAAATGTACTTTCAGAGATACTGGTACTCACTTTTGAATTTTCATATAAATGCAGTAGGTTAACTTCAAAATCAAGTTGATCCATTTCTCTAATTAAAAGCTCCTCTACATGTAAGTCTGTCAATTGATGTATCTTTTATCTGTTTAAAGAAATAACAGCTTATCAGGTGATCAATTATTCTTTGAATTGAATTTGGAAAATTGTATCTAATATCAAATTAGTTATTTTATTATCATAAGAACCAGTGGAAAATATATAATGATCTGTTAGCATCTTACCATATTAAAACATAGAAAACTTATTCAACCTTTCAAAGTTAAAAGACTATTTTGTATGATTAATTCTATTTTTAAATGGAGAGGTTAATGTACAAAATGATCTAAATAAACACTTTAGAACAGAAAGATAAATTGTGATTTACTTATTACTTTACAAGTTTACTTGATATATTTGAATCAAATTAACCTTATATGCTCACCATGATCATACATGTGCATGTACAAATGTACAATGATGTATCTAAATACTAATGACAAGATCTCAAAAAAAAATAAAAAAAATTCAGTTTTGTACTAAATGTTAAATGTTTGAAATGCTTGTATCATGTATCAGAGGCGGATTTTAGGGGGGGGGCCTTTTTGGGAAAAAAATTGGTTGCTTACATAGGGAATCATTGGAGCGTGACTGGAGCAGGCCCCCTTTTAGGTCAGTCAGTGGGCCCCCACTTATGAAAATTTCTGGATCCGCCACTGTGTATATCATGTCTATATTTTGTTTCTAAGGACATGATGATGGACAATAAACAACAAATTTATGAAACAAAGGTATTGCTGTCCCAAAATATCCCATCTAAATAGTGGATTAACAATACAATTATCTAAGATTTGATATACAAGTTTTATTTTTTTAAATACATATATGCAATAACCATTTTACAATATATGTGTCTTTCATATGTCATAAGGTCATATAAAATATATAGGTACATTGTATATGTAGCAATCAAAATTACAAAAACATTTAAATTTGACTCTCATAATTCAAAAAGCAACAATTTGCTCCTGCTTTTTAACACCTTAAGCTAACTGTTTACATGTATATCTGACATAAATATATGACTATATCCTGATAACTGTAGGATTGTCTTTACTTTTATAAAGTGTGACTTGGATGGAGAATTGTATCATTGACACTCAAACCACATCTTTTTATACATGTATCTAATCTACATGTATATATCCAAATGTATTCATTTGAAGTTATGATAAACATAATAAGTAAGATGACATGGTCTGTTGTGTATATGGAGGATACACGTAGTTGTACATGTGGTTTCCTCATTGGCAATCATCATGATCATACCAAATCTTCTTCTTTTGTAACTTTTGAGTCTGATAGGTTTTTTTTTTATTTTATATTATTATCCTACTCAAATAATGTTTGAATATGATAAATAAAATTGTATAAAATTGCATTCAGCACAGATCATAAATTTGCAGATAATAATTTCACATTGTAACTAAAAATGTGGGGGAAAGTGGAGATTTATTGAGATTATTAAAGAGGCCTCATGATTGTAAATTGGGAAAAACATTGTAATTGGTAAATGACTTCTAGTTTTCAAAATAAAGCAGCATCAAACAACAATGTGTCTAGAAAATTCACACAATAATTTGATTTTAATTCAATTTAATAAAGACATTTTGAAAAGTATGTTTAGTAAAATTTATTTAATCTTCTGAATGCTTTGATCTGGGACTTTTTTATACTAGTATAATAGTCCCAGCTTTGATTGATGTCTTTTTGTATCAATTTATCCCAGAAGTAATTTCAAACTTCCATAATTTAAACTATTACCTGTTCCAATTGGTATAACTGTCGCAAAGAATTCTTTTATACATTATAACTATCATCTGCTTCAAAGAGATCCGCCTTCCCAGTTTTCAAGATGCCAAAAGTTATGGCATGTAGATCTTTCTTTGCCTTTGGTGTCATGTCCATGATATACCATGTTCTGTTTTAAGGTTGGAGTAAACTGTAACATTTCCAGCTGAATCATCAAAACTACTGACGGATGACTTTAAATTCCTCATGTTCCTCATTTCCAGCAAATAATACAATAATTTCAGTCTTATAAATAATCATCATTCCCGTACAGAATTTATAACTGCATTTATTAAACCAATGTGTCTAGGAAGAGATCACCCGTACATGTATGCAACAATCTCTTGATGAGGGAAATAAGTTTCCTAACACCACAAATTTATATACTTTTGTGAAATCGTATCAAAATGGTCACTTATGTATAAAAATATGCAGCAGAAGTTCATTTTACCAAACAGCTGATTACAACCTTTATCGGTTTTAAAATTGAAGAGCATCACTTTTGGTATGTCTGAACACCAAAAAGTCGAAAACAAACTGCTGTTTCACGACAGTTTACTGCATTAGAACATTTAAATATCAACAGATACCAGAGATGTTATTATCATTTCCTGTTGCATTCATGGTTATCTTTAAGAATATATATCAATTGTTATATTGTATGCTGTTTTTGTTGAGAAATTGATACCCCTATTCCCCTATATAAGCAGTCAAATTTAAGATGTTTTTGTGTCCTGTTAAATTGTTCCTTTTAAAATTGTTATACGATGATGACTGATGTACCCATATTTTGACTATTTTATTAATTGTGACTGTGTATTTAACGCATCATGTAAATGTAGCGGAATTTGATGAGACTGTTATTAAAGTGAGAGGGTTAGCGCTATAGAACCAGGTTTAATCCACCATTTCTACATTTGAAAATGCCTGTACCAAGTCAGGAATATGACAGTTCTTGTCCATTCGTTTTTGATGCGTTTTGTTTTTTGATTTTGCCATGTGATTATGGACTTTCCAAATTGATTTTCCTCTGAGTTCAGTATTTTTGTGATTTTACTTTTTACTGTAAAATCAAATTCCTTTTTTTATACATAATAACCCAATATGACTTTTAAAAATGTCATTTCCCAACAAAAGAAGGTGCATAAAATACAAAAACACATTTATCTAAAAAAGGTTGTTGAACAAAATTTCTAAGTTCTGCCTGGTTTTCTCTTGCATTGCCTCTTAATATATACTGAGTGCCAATGAAAATGCAACACTTTTGTTTTTCAAAAAAAACTTATAATTTTTATTTTTTTTATATAAGAACTTTGTATAGTTGGTTAAAATGACTTTTAAGACAATTGTCGACAACTTTACGGTTGAGTGATTTTTTAGGAACAAATGCGAAGTAACGGTTATTATGAACGGACATAAACCGAGTTCACCGCTTTTCAACATACGCACCATTTTCACGATTTTGTCATTTAAAGCTTGGCTAATGTCATCAATTGTCCCGCCCTTATTGTTAGGAAACTGCAATTAACATCTGAGTAAATGCCAGGACTTTCTGTCAACCAGCGACATGCAGTTTTGGGCATGATCCAATGAAGCCTTTTACAGCATACAATTACGAGAAGACTGAAGTTGTAGCCTCTACAATAACCCAAATCTTCCACAAATTCAGCAAACAATTAATCATTTAATGATAAGCCACATCCCGGGGTACAAAAAGCAAGAACCGCTCTGCCAGACCGATACATTTGGTCTTAAACATATCCGATATTGATTCTGATAGCTGTACAAAGGTCACGAGAGTTCAATGGTGGTCACGGTTGATCTTTTGGAGCAATTTCAGTAAAGCACCATTTGCGCAAAGATTTCAAAGAGCACCAAAGTCTTTCTTTGAAGACATCTAAACGGCCGTCAGGCGTAAACATCGAATTCTGTAGACCAAAAATCATTCATTATGTACCAAAAACCGTCAGTGGTGGTTACATAGATATTTGACACCCATCTTGGCCAAAAGTCATGTGTTTTGCCCGATTTTGGTCCGATCGAGCAAATTTTGCATCAGATCAGACATGGTTTAGACGTTGAAAACAACCACCACTATCATAAAGTCAGCTTGAGTTTGCTTTGCGGGACAAGTGGAATAACATTCCTCGAGATCACATTAAACGTCCGGGATGATCAATTCCACGGCGCTGTCGAGATTGCGCTGCACAACGGGGTTGTAACATGTTTTGTTAGGACTGTGAGTTGATGATTCGACATTGTATTTTTCGTTTACCTATAGCGTCTGAAAGATGACAACGACACATTTTTGTTTGATATCGATCTGATGTTAGAATTGTTAATTTACAAGAACAATTTATTTTGAAAGATTATCATTTCTAATATAAATTTTATTTTTGAAAAATCAAGTGTTGCGTTTTCATTGGCACTCAGTATACATATGCGCATTCATGGCTCTACAATCTGTCATTACATGTATTTCGGCTTAGCACAAGGTCTTGGGTTTCGTCTGTGACTGTTAATGACATCTTTATATCTATTGTTGTGTTTTGGTTAAATGTATTTCTTTTTGTAAACATCTAATTAGTTAAGCCTTATTACATTTTTTTAGTGTAATCTTATTTTACATTTTAGCGCATTTATAGGACATTAAAGCGAGAGAAAAAAATCGGACGTATTAGCGCCAAAGTAGAACCCATTATAGCGCCTCATTTTTAATCCAATTTAACGAAAATTTAAATTGTCAATGCCCATTTTAACAAAATATTCTTAATCCTTAAAAAATATAATAAATAAAAAAAACATTAATGAACTCAATACTGTACAATATAAAGGATATGATGACCATTTAAATACAGCACTTAAATGTTAAAAGTTCGTTCTAGTCAGCAATTTATATCATAGAGAAAGTACGTTATAGACTCTGGATATACCTCCTGTGAAATACTGTTCAATTGCATTAAGAACTGTTCTTTGTCTTTAGCTTGTCTAGATTTTTGTGCATAGTCGTCTTTACTTCGTGTTTTTTATTATGTTTTTGTTTGCAATTTGATAATAGTATCAACAAAAACGTTCATTTTTTTATGTAAATAAGGCCGTTATTTTTCTCGTTTGAATTGTTTTACTTTGCGGTATGGTCTTTGCTCATTGTTAAAGGTTGTATGGTGGAATTTTGTTAATGTCTGTGTCATTGTGGTCTCTTGGAGAGAGTTGTCTCATTGCCAATCATATCACATCATCTTTTTTATATATGTTGCATAATTCAGTAGGAAAGGTCTCTATGACACAGTACAAACATTAATTTATAAAACCGACAATTTTTACGAGGTAATATATACCAGAAGTTATATATTTAATTTAAATTACCTTTGCAATTTTCCATGTCACATTTCTATACACGAACCAATAACAGTGACCCGCGAAAGTCACCCAGTCGTCGGGACATAACAACCTTTCTGAAAAACAAAATGTAAGACATTGAAGAGGGTGTAATTGAAATGTATTCTATTTTCCTGGTGACATTTTTTTGTTAATTAGATAATAGATTTGAGGTTATTGTTGATTCATTAATATTCGTTGGATACCAACTTTGTGGGTTTCGTGTCCACAAGGGAACTTCAAATTCAAATGATACACGAATTACAAATTTCTATAAAAAATAAATGAGAACTTAGCCAAAGCAACGAAACTAAATATTCACGAAAGTGCTAGTTTAACTCTATCCATGAAAATTGGTAACCAACAAAAAATGAATCCGCAGTAAATTAAAAGTTGTTGGCTTTATATCTGTCCGTGTTGTTAGCTGATGAGTTTATAGCAGATCTGGTTTGGTGTGATGTTCTGCATTATAGTGTCTGTTTTAAAATATAGAATACAATGAATAGTTTGAATAAGCTAGAGAAGGATGAAGATATAAATCGGTGAGACTCATTATATTTGTTCTAATCCTGCTTGCATCTGTATCATTTGATTTTATAAAAAAAAATGTATTTTTCATTTGATTCCATATTTTCTACAATAAGGAATTCGTAATTACCAATTATACTTACTTTTCTTCAAGTAATTTATTTCCAACTGCATACCCATCATTTTATTCTGATTCCCTTTAAGTAAAGAGATCATTGCAGTTTGTTCAGATTGAATACTTCTGCATTCTCTCTTTTGAGTACCAAAATTTGATTCTAAACTCGTTATTTGTGCCTTTTGTTTCTTACAGCAATCTACTAAAATTTTGACTTTCGTTTAAATATCTTCATCTTTCTCTAGCTTTCCTACGATTTTGTTTATTGCTAAATTATTCTGATTACTGAGATTCATGAATTCGTTTAACCGGTTTTCTATACTGACAAGTCGTTTTATCATCGTATATAAACAAGGACTTTCGGTAGATTTGTCTGATGATTCTTCAGAACAGCTTTTCTCTGTGAAGTTACAGACCAAACCAAAAGAAAAAAGACGCAACTAAGCATTTTGTCATGTAAGCAGGTGAATATGCAAATCAAAATTATGATCCACAAGTTTCCGAGAATAAAAATTGCAGTAAGCGATAATTGATACCAACATAAAAACGTTTAACATGCTTACGTGACAGTTGTTGAAATTTGATTTAGTATTTCATGTATTCACTATTGATGTAATAAAGGGAAATGATAATATTTCACCGATTGTTATATTAATCCCCCTTTACATGTATACCTTTATGTTCGGGTCCTTTAATAAGTCACCGGCTACTACTGATCTCTCATGTTGGAATGTCGTAATGTAATTTCTCGTCTCATAATGATATATCTATATATTATTAATTCGTATATTTTAACAAATTTGATTCGTATAGGGATAGTCACATGTTAAACTATATATTCGAAGGAAGAGAGAAAACGGCGGATAGCAAAAAGCATATTGACCGGTAAAAAGCATATTGCACGGTTATTATTAGAATATCTAAAAACCGATATACTTTGTGACGTCATGTAATGAATTTCAGGATATTGTTTAACATTTTGAAACACATGATATCTGTGATCGATTATTTGACGAAAAAAATCTTCGAATACATAAGATATAAAAAAAAAAAGTAAATGAAATAACAACTAATATTTTGTTATTGTCAAGGAGAAAATGTAATATCTATAAAATTCAAACAAACCTAAATGACGATTTTGATACAGATATGGTCGGAAATTAATAATATAACAAATATAGCCTTTGTATGAGGTCAATACAGGATATATCGACCCAAAGAGGTATATCGACCTCGGACTTCGTCCTCAGTCAATATACTTATTTCAGGTCAATATATCCTTGTATCGACCTCATACAAAGGCTATATAAGTATAATATACACTTGGAAAAAAGTATTGCAACACCAAATTGAAATTAAAAATTCGAAAAACACTCTCTATTTTTTGTGATATGATTTGTTGAAATAGAACTAGTTAAACATTATTTAAATCTAACCTGAGTTTAATGAATAAATATCGACTCGATAAGTTCTTATTTGCACATGCAGCAACTGTACCCGTAAACAAAACAACAAAAATGTTTTCATCCTCATTGTTTTCAACACTTCAAATAACCAAGTTTATGAAGTTATGTGATTGACACCTTGTAATTGGTCATCTACAACTCTTAACTGCAGCAAGATAGCAGATTATCAGCATGAGAGAAGCAGGTATGTCGATGTGACAATTGCACGTATTGTTGGTCATCACCATTCCACTATAAGTCATTTTGAGAATTAAAATCATGCAACAAACGATGCTAAAGACTTTCTGAGATCAGGAAGATCCCCTATAATGTATGCTAGGGAAAATCAAGCATAATGAAGGCTGTTCAGCAGGAAACCCATTGCAAACAATACAATCCTAAAAAGAGAGTTGTGGCCATTCAGGAGCCTTTAACATGTTTAAACAAGAACTTTCGAGATCGACTCATCGCTACTTGTTATCGTACAATTAGAACATTTCATGCACCTTTGCTTACGAATAGACACACAGTTGCCCGTATCCAATGTAGTGCAGAGCTCGCCAAAGTTGGAAATAAGCATCGTGGGGAAGATCCATTGCTCCAATGCAATTTTGTTTATCTTCCTTTGTTTGATCGTAGCGCGGATTTGAACCATATCGTGCATATATGAGACACACTTGGGCAATAGGTGCGCGAAAGGACACCCAAGTTCAAGCACGTCATTAAAAAAACAATGCCCTTCATCAGGATTGCTGCTGCTACCTTAGTTACACATAAGTCGACTTTTAGCAGGAACCAGAAGACGTGAAGAGGCGGTTATCCGTTTGAATGGAGGCTGCGCACAAAGTTCTAATTCTGTGGCGTATAACGATCAACCATGATGTAAACAATCATCTTTAGATCAATTTTGAAATGTCTGACATTGTAAAGTTCAACTACAGTAAAAGTTGTAAAATGCATTTTTTTGTACAAAAAACACTTCATTTTGTTATCAAAATTGTGGGTTAGATAAAACTTATTTTTTCATACAATTTTTGTTCGTTTTGATACCAATGTTATCATTAACTATGTTTCAATATGATTTTATGATTATTTTATCAGATTCCATCCAAAATAAGAGGCTGATTTTTCAAGTTTAAAAAAAATCAAGGTGATGCAATACTTTTTTCCATGTGTATATATTAGACTTAATAAAAACAAAACTTTTATAGGCGTGCATAATGCTTAACACGAACGTATGAATTTATACGATACATGTTAGGACTCTTCATTTACTATATTACGCGTGTTTATATAATTTATTTCTTTTCAAATACTTTTTTTAATTGATTAGTTATTCATTTACAAGGAATCAATTAATTTTGTACCCTAACCATTTCGGACCAAACATTACAAATTCATAACATGAATTTTCCATTATGTACCATGGACATAATTCATTTCGTACCATACGAAACTCTTTCCAATCATAAGGAAAAAAATAAATTACTACCTCGTATCATATGAAAAAAATGCTTCACAGCCGTACCATATGAAAAACAAGCTAAGAATGCATCCATAGTAACGGATGCCCCACTCGCACTATCATGTTCTATGTGCAGTGGAACTTTAAAATTAGGGGGGAATCCTAATGAGTGAGTGAGTAGAACATGCAGTGTAACAAATGTGTCTCATTAGAACAATAATTTGTTATTATTTCACAAAAACAAGTACGAGATTGTAGTGTGATTGCAAATAAAACAGCTCTTTAATTTTTAACGTGCATATGATACAAATCTGTTCAATGTGATGCGCAAATTGTATAAGCATCATGATGCTGCACGCCAAATCGTTTAACTGTTATTTTTATTTACTTGTCTGTCGTTATTTTTTATTATTTATTCTCTACATCAAAACACATCCTTTCCATTTAACATGTTTTAGTATGTATCTTATTTTTGTTCAGTGCTACTTATCTGGTATAACTGATGGTGAACAATAAAATCTCTATCCAGATCATTTTGCCTAATACGATTTGTACTTTACGTTTCCCCTATAGATTTCTAGTTTATAAATTTTATAACAAAAACATAAGAAAGTTACCATACCCTCGTGTAGAGTTGTCCATAGCCGGTTCTGTTTAATTTATTCCATTAAATAAAAAACACTATCCGTTACATAGGTAATATTCTTGTTTTAAACATATGTCAAGTAAAGGCAACAGTAGTATACCGCTGTCAATCTCTGAAGACATTTATAATAGGGAACTTACCTGCATTTTAAAATTTGGTAAACTTACATCACATTCTTTTTTATGATATATTTCAGACAGGAAAGATAAATTTTCGTTCTCTATAGTATAGCCTCTATAATTGTCTATAATATGTCTTTTTGGTCTCTTCTGCAGATTTGTATAACAGTTAATTAATATTGAATTTATCTACTACATTAAAATGATGTTATCAGCAATTCTTCTCATTTGATATGTTTCATTATGTGCTGGTTAAGGTTATTTAATGTAATGCATCCGTTTTTATTTTGTAGTTAGTCACCACTTCGGTTTTATCATGTATATCTATTATAGAGTCATTTTATTAAAATTCACTGCAAAAGTATGAATTATTCTAAATAATAAGGATGTGCTTATCACAGGCAGAAAACCCTCACCGTATTGGGCAAACCTTTTTGGAACTTTTGTGGGCGAAACGGACGTCTGACGTATTGAATTTTTAAACCTGGTACCTTACGTTAGCTATTATTCGTTTGTTTCTTTGTCTTATATGTTCTCCCATTTATTTGTTTTGAAGTCCTGTCATGTAATTTTTTTCATTGTAATGTTATATTTAAGATTGCCATAAAAGCGGGAGGTTTGGCATGCCAAAAAACCAGGTGCAACCCACCATTTCGTTTTGTCCTGTACCAAGTCAGAAAAATTGCTGTTGTTATATTCTAGTTCGTTTCTGTGTGTATTACATTTTAATGTTGTGTTGCTGTTGTGTCGTACATGTAGTTGTTCTCTTATATTTGATGAGTTTCCCCCAGTTTTAGTTTGTAACCCGGATTTGTTTTTTCTCTCAATCGATTTATGAATTTCGAACAGCGGTATACTACTGTTGCCTTTATCTATATCAAAACTTCATAATTGCAGACCAACATGAACAATTTTTAAAAATTACGGCAGGCGAAACTGTACTTATTGGAAACAATACAAACAAAAAACGAAAACGTTTTTTTCATTTTTGTTTCTATGTCGAAAAAATTTAAGAGATAAAGTCAACGAATGAATAAAAACTTAGATAATCTTATCAATTAAGATGTCTGTTCTTTTATGTTTTGAAAGGATGCATATCTTACGTGATTAGAAAAGACGCTAAGGTCCATCAGCCAGTATTACACGAACATTCATGATCATAATCTGTTATATCTTGTTACGATCAATAAAAATCACGCTTTAAATCAGCATACACTATATGTACACAGCTTTCAGAATATATGAACTAAAATCAGATCATTTTGAGTATTTGCGTTCAGAAAAAAAAAAGTATCGAGTGCATTGACAGGACGGCACCAGTATGAATATTAACTTCTATTATTCTGACTCTTTGGCCAACACGAAGTGAAAGGGACAATTCATTAATGCCTTTATTTCAATGTGTTAAGATACATACTTTGTTTCTTATATATTTATATTATTTAAAAAAAAAAATACATTTATACACGTATCCCTGTTGTAGGTGAGGAGGTAGGTTGGTGCCTTCAAGCCAGTTCAACCACGCCACTTTATGTGTATGCCTGTCCCAAGTCAGGAACCTCTAATTCTGAGATTAGTGTTGCTGTTTTATATTATATCTGTTTTTCGTTCATTATTATGTACTTTTAATTTCTATGTCATTTCGTATCTTGCGGGTGAGTTTTCTTATTGCCTTTGACAACTCCCACAATACAAACTTTATAGTTATTGTTTGTTCAATAAAACAGGCAGTTTATTTTTCTTGTTCGAATTGTTTCACATTTTTTTCATTTTGGAACCTTTTATAACTTATTATGCGGTATTTGTGCGATATTTATGCGGCATTTAGGTTCTAAAGACGATGCAAGAATTTCATTGACTGTTTCTTGTATGTTATTTAAAGCCATTATATTTATCAAATGTAATTTATTTTAACATGCAACATTAGAATGGCGATGACTGTGTTGTATTTAAAGCTTAGACTGTGTAAAACTTGATTTTACTGAAATAAATATCCGTTTACCTAGCTCCGCTTTGCGTTGCTAGGAAAACTCAATTTGCGACAGCAAAATGTGCATTGTACGAAAGCCAAGTGTGAATACAAGACAGTTAACTCCCAAATGTAGAATAGTCAAAGAAATATAAGATAGTACAAACATGATAATTTTCTGGGTAAATAATACGGTAAGTCGAAGAAATATAAATCATAAGAGTGTACTCTATTATTGTTGATCCCGAAACCAATATGGCACTCCTCATTCCAAACGTATGCTTAAAAATTTAAATACATGTCATGGTGTATTTTTTGTTATCATTAAATTATATTTTATAGACAGCACTCATCAGCGATGCTTAGAAATAATTTTCTCTTTAAAGAAGGACTGTTATATTTTTCAGTCTATGAAGAAATAACATACAAAATGTGGTGCACACTGATTAACCCGCGTAGCGAGTTATTTCAAAGTGCGCACCACTTTTTTATATGATTTCGATAAGACAGAAAAAATATTAAAGTCGTACCTGATAATTTGATTTTTACTTCCATTTTAAGCCGGAGTAAATCATGAAAACACGTTGGTGACGTAACGGTCACATGCCAAAATTATGTCTATGAGCTGATGAATAAAATTATTTTGATATAGATCATTTAAAATGCTGACTGATAAATAAATTGCACGTATAAATTTCAATCATTTTTAAGTGTCTTCAATGTCTTTCGTGCAGACTGAACGTATTACTTCTTTTATTTACAATCAAATGGAAAGTGATAAAATTCTATATAAAATCCGCATGATAATAAACATTTCTGACCTACGTAGTGGATTTTTAAAATCATAATCGTGGCTGAAATATTTGCAATGTAAAAAACATGGTCAACAAAATCGATTGTTTTACGCGTTTCTGTAGATCCGTCCCATTCCTACGTTTTCAAAAATAAAATATCAACTGAGTCATTGTATAGAATACATGTCATAGAGAGGACTAATAATCCCGATTTATTATTGTTTTTTTTTTATTGATTTATATAATTGTGTTACAACTCAAAGTCTAATGTTAACCAAACAACAATTGATGTAAATATATTTTGCATCACAATAACCTTGACTTTGATCTCTGAACTTCAAATCTGTTTGTTATCTTAAGAACAGTGACCTTGACCTTTGGTTAAATATTATAATTATTTAAAATTCTTACAATTATTGACATATTCCATATTTTGGCAGATAATCACGTAAAAATACACATGATATATATAGGTTATAAACTACTCATGGGGTTTACATCAAAGTATCATAGTCCACAGAAAATGTCAAGACAGTCCTTTTTTCTCTGTGTACTTCGGAGATATGTACAGTTAAATATTTTCATCCAGATATTATATATATGTACACAGTACCAGGACAGCAATGAAATCACACAAATGAATAAAATAAAACATACAGGTCATATCAATTTGTCACATAATTTTTTTTTCAAATTCGCTGATAATTTAATTTTTTTTTTAACTGTTCTAACAACTTATGTTTTATCACTTTTTGTCTTTTTTATAGATTGTAACTTGATCATGATCGCTGCATTCTTTTTTCAAATAATGTAGATCAATTCTGTTTTCGTCACTAATCAAAACAACCAAACTTAAACAATTATAGTGCATGATTGGGAAACATTAATGATTCGGAATATTTTATATTTTCATACCTGTCGCGGATTTTAATCTTTTTTTATGAAAACGGAGAGAGAAAGTTCCTCATATCAGATTGATTTAGCCAAATGTGTATCAATTAAACCTGATTGATAACATTTCGATGAACACAATTGTTTAAAAACTTTTCCGGACCCTATCGCACTCTTTAATTATCACGTGTCAATCGCTTTTATCATTTATTATTTATGGTTAAAAATCAGATTTTCGTCGATTGTACCTGATTGAAAATATTTACAAACCCACCCTCTACCTTTTTCATCCATAATTGTCAGTCGTACTAAACGATGTGTACACTGCTCAAGACGTTCTGTAGTAATTATTTAATTGAAAAGTACATTGAAGCGTCAAAAAATCAGATATCAATATGTGTATTGTATTCCTGTGGAACGGTCCTTGTTAAATATATCTATTTATCCATTTGGATTCCTTCGGTACAGGTTGAGTAAGTGTAAACATGTCACCATGTATTGCTGTTATCATTGATCCGTCATGAAAACAATTGACTAATTCTTTAATGCTATCAAACACTGCATTTCTTCCTGTTGCATACTGCAAATGCCCAGACTCTTCTATTGTGGATATTCTCACATGTATCGGTTTGCCATTTTCCCTAAAATATATTATTCATATAAATCAAAATGTAAAAATCAAGAGTGCAAGCGCCTACTTGAATTGAAAAATCGTTAAACTAAAAAGCATTAATGATCTGAATAACGTACCTTACAACAAAAATAGCATTGCCCATTGAAAATTATGTTCGTTACTTATATTGAAAATATTGAATACATTTATTTGTTTACTTTTGTATAGCTGAACTAAAATATAGATAATAGTAAGGAGAAGTGTAGGATAGACTATACAACAGAGTTTATGGTAAGGTTTGTTTCGCAATACATATAGGGTTATGTATGTATTATTGACCACGGTGTTGTTAGATTATTTTCGACTAATGAGTTTGAATATCCTTGTTGTATCTTTCGCCTCTCTGTTTTTTCGCGAACGGTTTCTTTTTTTACTGATGACTTATAGATTTTTTTCTCCTTTTTGTCGAAACTTCGGCTTTTGTCGAAAAAGCGAGCATAGCGATTCTATATTCCATCGTCGTCGTTGTTGTCGGCGGCAGCGGCGTCCTCATTATTCACTCTGTGGTTAAAGTTTTTGAAATTTTAATAACTTTCTTAAACTGTCCTGGATCACTAACAAACTTACACAGAAGCTTGTTTGTGATCATAAAATAAGAATTAAATGTAATTTTTGTAAAAATAAATCCTGTTTCTTCCGTATTATACTAATAAATGGACTTATTTTTTTTTCTGCCAGGAAACATACATTCACTCTAAAGATTAAAGATGGTTAAAGATTTAAAATTTTAATAACTTTCTAAAAGAATCCTGTATTTCTACAAAACTTGGACTGAAGCTTGTTTATGATCAAATGCTAGTATCTAGAAGGAAATTTGGTAAAATAGTTTCCCAGTTGTTGTGTATCTTACTTATCCATGAATTTCCAGTTAACATAACATATAGTCTACAGTTTAAGTTTTTAAAACATTTATCAGATCCATGTTTTTTACCAAGCTTTGAAATAAACTTTTTACAATCAAAATATAGAATAAAGAGGAATATTTGTATTAATTTTTTCCTCATTTTTGTTAATCCTGAGATTAACAGCAAAAGACGGCGAGACACGAGGTTCTGTGGAACCCTTACAACTTTTTACGTTTTATAGATTAAAATAACAATCCAATAAATAAACGTAATATATTCTTATGTATATTTATATGCCTAATATCCCTCGCCTGTCAACTCAATTTGAAGTATAACCTAAAGTTAAATAAAACAATATTTGAAGTTCGTGCTTGGCAAACCCCGACTAACAAAATACTTGCATGCTTGGAAGGACAAATAAACATGTACTACTGTTTATAACTGTTCACCTTATAAATTATAGCAACTCAAAGTGGGTTATAATAAAAATGTACTGGGTTTTATTGTTTCAAGAGGTTATCTTAATGGCGTATACCCTACATATTCTTTAATTTCGTTTATTGAATCAAGATTGGCCTTCATGGATTTGTACCTATATTTGAAATTGCTCCCTGTGTTTGCAATTTTCAAGTAGTTACGCACCTTTAGTTTGATTTTTTTTGGTTTGAAGGTATATCCAGGAAAGCACTTTCAGACTCATCAAATTATTAAAGTTGTGGTTCAATTTGCTAGCACTTGGTCGATTTCGCTGCTGATAGACTGTTATTCCTCGAGTGTATAATAAGCTCAATAGTCGGTTCTGATATGATTCACAACTTATCCTTATTCAATCCTCCTTTTGAAAATATGATTCTTATGTAATTTGCATATCTTTAAATAGCTGAAACGGACTGGTCAGTAAGTATTTTTTCCTTTGGTTTACACTTCAAACAACCATTTTTCCGAAACTACTTTCGTAACCTTCACTGTGACCTTTTCATGCGCGATATACATATATGCAGGGATCTTGAGACACCAAGCCAATTGATATTAATGAATAATGAATTACTATTTTTGTTTCTATTCAAATGCATAAATTATCAAAAAAAAATAATGAACAAAAGCTGTGAAACTGTATAAAATTAAAACTAAATAAAATTTTGCAAAATTTTATGAATGATCTCAGGGAACTAACGTCACGGCAAAATATGACGTCGTGCGAATGAAAACTTTCAACCTAATGATAATTCCGTGACTTGTACAGTGAACGTTTCAAATCGGATAATGTGCCAGTTATCCCTCACAAATTAATGCGACTGTCAAATCAATTTGAAGTATAACCGCAAAATTGGTTAAATAAGACTACTAAAAACAAAATAATATATATATTACCTTAGTCGTATTTGGCACAACTTTTGGGAATTTTGTGTTCTCAATGCTCTTAAACTAGTATGTACTTGTTTGATATGAGCGTCACTGGTGAGTCTGATATAGACGAAACGCGCATATGGCGTATCAAATTATAATCCTGGTACCTTTAATATTTATTATTAACACTTTTAATGATTATAGGAATATGTACCATTTTAATTGAAGAGATATAGATTGAATCCTATTGATAAAGCAAACTCGCGAAACTAAATCCACTTTATTTGGATTAGTTAAAATAGGCGAGTGTAAATATTTGAAAAAGAAGTCTAGTTAAGGACTTAAATGCACCTACCTTACACACGGCTAATTTCTTTTTTAAATGAAACAATAATGATTTAACTTTGATTTTTGCCTGGTCGTCCAAAATCGTACGGTGCAGTTTTTGTAAAATTGACGTTTATTTCAGAAATTAGTTGAAAATTATAAAATTACGACATGTTTTCAAGCAAAAGAAATTAGTCATAAAACTTCTTTTAGACATAATAATTAAGTGAATTAGTTTCTTAAAATAATGAAAAACAATATATACAACTGTAACATTCATTAGTCCGCATGCTTTTGCATTCCTTCTAAATATTTGACATTTTGTATGAAAAGTTTCATTACAATTAAATTTTTATCAAATGTTTTTGCACTCCATCCAATTTAGAACACACCAAATTACTCATCAGTTATCGTTTTTTCATTCAAGATCAAGACTTTATTTCAACATTTCTTAAAATCACTAAATTCTCTTATGTTATGATGTTGGGTAAAATTACTATAGTTTCCGGAATCCCTTATCTATTTCGTTAACGTTTTTTACTGTATATATTAGTCGATTTCCTTGTACTTAATAGTGCTATTAGAGTACGTACGTTAAATCACATTTAAACGGTTCTATTTCTATCTTTAACTTCTGAGTAGCTTTAATAGATATAATATCGTCCTAAATTAAGATCAAATCAAAGTAAAACATAGTTTTTGAGTTCTGTAGAATTCACCCTTTCTTAATAAGGAATCGTATCGGAAAATTGTAGAAAATCTTCCGAGTCGTGTCCAGTTTTCACGGTCCAGTTCACAAAGAAACCATTCCTATTCTTAAAAGCAAAAACTATCCATTGATTGACACAGATATGCATAGTCTGTCATGTATTTACTACATAGAAACTACGTAGTTAATCACTAAAATGGAGATACAGTTGTATTGCAGTGGAAAAAACGAAAGATGAAGTTTAGAAAAGACTGGTCGATGGATATGAAAAAAATGAAAACATCCCATTTGAAAATACAAAATATTATAAGAGTTGTAATAGATATTGTCTGTTTTGTGTGTATACAGATTTTGTACTACATGTACCATCTCTACCGACCCGTCTTTTCTCATATATCAACGAGGGCAGTAGATCTACAACTCATTTTGATTTGTTTGTTTGTATATTTTGTCAATGTATAAAGCCTATAAGCAAGTTACACAACTTCATATGGTATCCTCTGAGAATCAAACGCAAGCTGTATTGAGTGTTATATGTTACTACATATGTCTCCTACCATGATCTGATTTACAAACTAACTCATGACAATTTTACTATTAAATCTTTATACCATCGAGCTTGCATCGCTAAATATTTGCTACACAATTTGAAAGTAAAGAGCTATTTAATTGTGATCATAAAACAGCTTTTACTAACATTTCGACGATTAAAGATGACGTGTCTGTACACAAGAAAGTATTCTGGTTAACAACTTTAATTACTTGATCAGTTAACCGGGCTTAATTTCTGCCCGAGGATCTCCGCCGAGAAAACTACACAACATATTATCAAAGTCAACAAAAACTTAAAATATATGGTCAATTTATAATTACATGTATACAGCATCAACAAGGCCAAAGTACATCCCATATTGTATACAGTAGCTCTATATTTTTGTTCTTATGCAGTCTGTCAAATTTAAAGATCTGAGCAGTGACTGCGAAACTGGTTGCAAGCACTTTATGCAGCTACTGGTATTTTATGGAAGGAGATATAGGGTAAAGTTGTAATCCAAAGATGAATATCGATAAGCTCAAAACATTTTACTGGATTATTCAATTAAAATTATGCCACCTGCTTTAACAAACAATTTGTATTGGCTTTTGGATGATGGCGCATCTGCGGCAGTTAACACAGCGTACGATATTCCTATTGACAAAGTTCTGTATGGCTTTAGTAGAATGTATATTATCTATCAATATTTTTTTACTCTTTTTCATTTAGGTTTATTATTCCAAATGCACCGTATGTATGGACACACCTTTGATATACTATTTTAAGAAGCTTGACTGCTCAGGAGATTAGAAAATTGAAAATGGGGCATACATTCTACATGGTATTACTTTTCCTCTGGTGGTCAAAATCTTATAATTATATCATGACAATGTCAACCAAACTAGAGAAACAAGAAAAGTTCTCCGTATGACTTTGGTTGGTTAAAAGGCAACATCGGTCCGGTATGATGTCATCCAACTTTCCACAAGATTTTATCAGTTCACGCATTGGTATAGGTATAGGAGGAGAGTTGAGATTTCCAAAAACATGTTTAACCCAGCGGCAATTTGGCGCCTGTCCCAAATCAGGAGCCTCTGATCTTTCTTTGTTTTGTATGATTTTTTATTTTAAGTGTTTGAGTATATTTCGATGCTTAGTATGACGTCCATTACCATTTTTGTTTAGGGGCCAGCTGAAGAACGCCTCCAGCACAATCTTATAAAATTCCCTCGTTTCATCAACCAAATAGTTATACTGTTTCCGTTTTCCTACCATGCATACCCCACAAACTTTAACCTTTCTACCGGATAAAAAATACAGTTGACCCACTTGATCTGTATGATGTGGCAAACTAATACTTTGAGCAAAATCAATTGTATAGTGAACATTCTTTAAAACCTGTCCTTAATTATAGTTACTAAACTCGTCGCGCGATTTTGACAACCATCCGTTGCACAGCTCTCGTTCTCTCCTTGCAGCTTCAATATGGGATATTTAATTTTGGGATGTTTCAATTTTTTCCTCCTCGGTTTGTGCTAGAGTGACAGATTCTCGTAACCTTTTACAAGTATAACACACATCAGAATGTAAAGACGTGAATCGTATGTGCGGACAACAAGACGATCAGACATTTTCAAATGTTGTTAAGTTGACACTTCTAGTTCCATCTGCCTGACATGCTGATATATATGTGTCAAACACAGATTGTTTTGATTCACACGTAGGTAAGAAAACATGAGGTTCTGAGTCATGTCTATTAGGTTGGGCAGCTTGTGGTAAACCATGCAGACGAGCATAATTTTTTAAGTAATGAACTATATTTGAAATTTCCTCAAATGAAAATGCATTTTTCGGACGTCTATTACAATTTCCATGTTTTCGTGGAGCAATACCATGAGTGTTCATGTGTTTGAGCAAAGACTTTAAATAGGACTCTCCAATATCATGCGTAAGAAGAAATACATCCCGACAAACTTCTCTGTCGTCAAATGTATAAGCATATCTAGTTCGCTTTCGCTCTCCATATCTTGAACGGGATTTATCGACTCCTTTTGATTTCAATTTACCTATTGAGTACATATCTTTACCTTCTTTGGTCTTACAAATAATTTTAAAGAGCTTTACTACGTGTGTTACATTAAATGACTTGTACTCATTTAAAAAAAACTAACTTCAATTAAAATTTTGTCTGTTTAGTAGTCGTGGTATAACCTTTTGCACTGTATAGACCAGACACAATTAAATAATCAGTTAGTCAAAAAATATCCCTTATCTCTTTTATTCATAATCAATAAACAGTATTTGAACTGTGATGTATGACTTCTATATATAAAATATTTGACAATATTGTAACAGTGATCAACCAGCTAAAATAGTCTCGTGTATATAGTAAATCCAGAACTGTTCAAACAATTTTCGAATCGGCACAAGCCTCTATCATTACGTAATTATAATAACTTGTGTTCTGATGGTTTGTCTTTTTTTCTTTGTTGGTTTGATAATGAAGGGCCGAGAACACATACTGTTCATCGTATGTAGGGTAATCATTCAGTGGGTAGTGCATTACTCAAATTATTACTTGAAGAACAAAGGAATTAGTTACCGAAAAAAACGATTCGGAAAAGTAAATTTTGCATACTTGCAGAAAAAGTAAAGTAAAAACATTAATAGCAACAACACTTATTCTTTTAGTTATCCGACATTTTGTTTTTTTTTCCATATTTTTTTCATGTGTCCCGATACATCATTGCAGCCTCTTTTTATTTTGATAATGAGTGACCGGCCCTCTCGGTGATTCGATTTAACTTCAAAAGGGTAAAACATTATGAACTGATATTTGTTGGTGCATGCACTTTTTATATACTAACAGTTAAAGATGCACTGCATACCTTGTGATATTATAAAATACTTGCAGAATGTTTTCATGTGAATAACTCGATTTATTCTGTTATCTGCAGAAGTAAATGATTATTATCATCCGATATCGAATTTTGCAGATAATACATACCTCAATTTCCATTATTGTAAAGTACGATAAATGTAGTTCTTTTCTTTTTGAGCGTGGTTAAAAAGACGAAAACGTTCAGACAGGTCTTCTTCTCTGCAATATTGGATTTCTTAAGCAAACGCTCTCGTGAAATTAGCCATGCACAAATTCCCCGCCATAGCATATGCATTATTTCCCGCCATATGTTAAATCATTTTTTGTGTTCATACAACAATTTGGACGTATCAGAAATAGAATAGTAATCTGGCTTCGTAAAATAACTAATAGTGTTTTTTTCGTAAATATTTCAGATTTGTCATTGTTTATATATAGTATAGAAGATTAATACATTTAATGTATTGCAACCTTTAGATATCGTGGTACTATAAGAGAAACTATGTGTTTCTTTTATTTCTTTCTTTCTTTTGTTTGTTTGTTTTGTTTGGTTTTTTTAATAATTGTACTTTTAAAAAACAAAAAAAAGACATATACATTGGACACAAAAACAAGAAGATGAAAGGTTTTAATAGAACTTTATCACAAAATTCAAATCATTGTGTTTAAATTTCGGATCGTCAATAATACGGTATTTAACAGAAAAAATGTACCAAAAGACACACGTATTAGAACGTCATGTGAACAATATCTAAAATTCAACGTGAAATTTATCGGTTTGTCGTACGTTACCTTTTAGCGTTGACTACCGATAACGACGTCAAATGCGTTAAGGGTTGTATAATATAATGGATCTTGTGTCCACTTTGAGCAAGACCTCGTACAAAGAAATACATGTATGTTTTGTGACAAATACTAGTATAATTGTAATTTGATATACAATAACCTTTTTTTAATGAATGTATTGGTGAAAGATCATGTTTCGTCTGTTGTTTTGTTGATTATGTAATTTAAATGTTTGAGTCTACATTAAACTGATTGTATAAATTACATTTTATCAAATCTTTAATTTTTTAGAGGGACAGGATCTGAAGATGAACACATGGCTTCCATACATAAGTCGGTATCATATTTCTGATCAATGTCACTGAGTACCGCTTATATGTCTCCATCTGTGAGATAGTTTCTCGTCATATTGACGTTAAATAGCGCTTATGTAAAACAAAAAAATCCAACTTTTTGGACAGGATGTCTTTTGTTTCCTTCAGTTGCAATTTCTTTTATTCAATCAAACTAGTTTATCCCTAATTTGTTTTTGTTTTCTCGTCCTGTTTACATTTGCTGCTTTTTGTATAACTAAACAAATATTGTTATATATATATATATATATATATATAGCTTCCTATTTATTATAAAAATTATCATTTTGTATCAATTTTTCTTTTGGGTTTTGGTTTGCCATTTATTGTGTCATGTGCGCCCATTATTCTTAATTCTGCAAATGTAATCAAGAGGCTCTTGATGATATGGAATATAAATATAGTATATTGTGCAATTTTTTCCTGCTTCTTCTGTTCCTTTGTCATGTAGACAGGAGAGTGGCCATACACAAAAAAATATATATAGATATGGGTGGTGGCATCTCTAGAATAAAAAAAAACACAAAAGTTGACAACATGAAAAGATGTAAAATTAAGTAAAAAATAAATAAATTGGTTACTTTTCGACATTTCTGAATAAATTTATGTTGATACCGTTCGCTAGCTTGTCTGAAGGGGTCACTTTATTTGCACCTTATTTGAATTTGTTCCAATGCGTTTGTCGATTACACCATTTTGCTTTTGCATGTGGGATACAATTAAAATTTGTAAAATAATTTTACCAACATTATTTAGAGCGCCTATAATTATTAGAATAACTGTGCTTCTCTTTATATTATCATTTGTTTTCATTTTCAAGTAACAAGCAAACAGGTTTTTGTGCATTAACAAATCACATTTCTGGACAGTGATATAATATTTGATCTCATAATGGTGCCCACAGTTTGGTACAAAATCATTTCCTCAGTTAATATTAAAAAAATCATTTATGATGATGACTAATCAATAAAATAAGTGGCATCTACAATTAATTGCTATAAATCGTAATTTGTAGAGTATAAGGAATTTGGAAACAGGCACATTTTACAAGTTATCGGTAAAATCTTCAAGTACAATAATCCGGTAACAATTAACATCATTCACTGGAGGTTCAATTGAATTTTCATTTTTCTATTTTCATGTTTGTTTGCTTTTAATACAAAACCAGACATCTGATTGATATAATTTGGATATTATGCCAGCTATGCTGGCACTTATGGTAGAAGCATCGTTTTGGGACAAAGAACGATAACTCTTTTTAGACGACCCATCTGAAAAGTTTCGTCACTCTCGTTAAATCTCGTACGATTATTTTTTTTAATGGCGGCCAAATTTAACGTTTCAACGCGAACTTGAAAAAACGGGACAGATCGGAATAATTTCGATGTTAAATACGACATTAATTTTTATTTATTTACAAAAACAAGAACTCAGCAATTTTCGTAACTTTTGTATTTAATTTAAATTGTATTGTACCACCATGACCACAGAAATTACCGAAGTTATGACAACAACATCTGACACCATGTTTCGTCTGCTTCGACATTCCATAATATCAGTGAGGTAAAAACAAATAACCTAAATTACCACAGGTACTTCATTTAAAAGACACAAAATCATAATTAACCATTACATATTTAGCGTAAAAGTTCCGTCCAGCCATGGGAACACAGATAAGACCTCCGCAAGTAATACATTTCAATTGTGTTTAAATGGCCATGCGGGTAAACTTTGGTTCACTGGTTGACCATGGCTACTTATTTTCATCTGTAACAGTGATTATGACGTTGGTTATACTGTTGAATGTGATCACGGTGATTCATGTAGCCAGTGGCGAATACATAACTTTTCAAGGAGGCCACGCTGACTGACCTAAAGAAGGGGGGGCTCCAGTCATGCCCTACATAATAAACAGGGTTTTTTTTCCAACGAAAGGGGGGTCGGTGCCCCACCCCCGGATCCGCCTATGGCAACAGACTAATTCAAAACTTAACAAAAGTTTAAAACACAGAAAAGAAATATTCAAATAATTGACTTCTTTTGACAAACTAAACTCTCAACAAATCTTTCATTGATTATGTCACATATATCAGATATCTACCTTAAAAATCCCAGGAAATGGACACTGTTTTGTTTTCTCTCTCTAAGTTTAATAAAAAAAAAATTGAGACTTGAGTCTGAGTAGTACATTTAGTACTGTATATATTGTATGCTCCCATATTGTCCAAAATTAGATTGTATGGGAAGATGAAGTTATTATGATAACCCATGAGAATACCATGACTTGAAAGGTATATGCAGGGCAGGTTACTTGGAAGTATGTAGGCTACATCCTTTAAAATTCAAGCTGCAGCAGTGGCCTAATCATAACATTTTCAATCTACCAAGTACTTTATCACTATATCACTATCAGGTTCACATTTCAACCTATTTAGCAATACACACTTTGGTTATATAACATCACAGTACCAAAATTGCACCTACATGAATTCAACAAAAAAAGCTGCAGAAATCTTTCAAGCTTTCTTAAAACATGTGAAGTTGTATAATTATTATATTTTAAAAAAGAGCAAATGAAGAGCAAGATGTGGTATGATTGACAATGAGACAACTGTCCACAAGAGACCAAAATAACACAGAAATTAGCGACTATAGGTCATCGTACAGCCTTCAACAATGAGAAAAATCCATACCGGATAGTCAGCTATTTAAGGCCCTGATATGACAATGTAAAACAAAAATTAACTTTGTTACCAGCATCTTTTTCTGTAAAAAAAATAAGCACAGAATGGTTCATAAAAAAAAGTTGTGAAAAAACTGACAATGTAGTTGCAATCTGGGTACTCTCATGTTAGCATCTTTACAACTACAAATTTATTTTAAGGACCAAAACAAAAAAAGTTCAAACATAAAGGCAATAAAGGCTTTCCCATGTACAGCCTGATACAACAGCGGTACAGATGTATATTAAGCATATAAAAAACACCTTTTTTTTTGGTCAGTTGAAATCAAGCATATTTTAATTTTGACCCTTCAAACTTCAATATGGACTAATTCGAAAACAGATATAAGGTCAGTAATATTGTTTGCCTTAAATTAGTGGAGAATAAAGGCTTTTTCTCCTGGAGAATAATCCCAATTTGAAAAAAAATGGCTTAAAATAATTCCCCAAAAGACAACTTCTATTCCCAAACAGTGCAGTCTCATTGGTAATTGTGCATGAATACACACTATATGTGCACATTGTAGGGTCTATTTATGTTTCATCACTGAAAAAAATGGGGTATTATTTTAAAGCAGGGTTTGACTCTTGAAAATAGGTTTGTAAATTTCAGTCAAATTCATGGTTTATTTTAAATTTCCTAATTTGATGAAAATGAGGCATATTTTCCCAATAAAAAAGGGTAGAGGTAGTTTTGAAAAAAGCCAGCAATATCACTGCAGGTGATCAACCCAAACATTTCTATTCAGCAGCAGTCTCTAACTACATATCTCCTTAATTTTATATGATAGTCCTACAAAAATATTGAAAATGTGTAGATTTTTTTCTTTCTAGCTTCTCTCATGTGAAAGCAGTACCTTTTTGGTCACTATTTATGTGTTGCACCTAATAAAAATTGTAACACTTTTTAGTGTCTGAATAGGTTAAACAAATACTTCTCAAGAAACAAAAAAAAGAAGACAACTTGGAACAGCACCAGCCATGCCAGTATATGTATGATTGAAAACTCAGATCAGACTAGCATGGACAATATGTTAGATATGTGTCCTTGTGAATAGTAAGGAAAGTTATCAATAATTCTGCAGATAATGCAATTTTAGTATCAAGTGTTTTGTACATTTGCTGTTAAAATTTTCACACAATCAGTGAAAATTAAAAAAGGTTTTAAACTAAATTTTGATTGCTGAAAGTTTCAAACAATGGCAATTGTTTTATTCCCAAATAACTCATGTGTTTCTTTGAGAAAAAAAAATCAAGTGCAATTTTTGGAATTAAATTAGAAAAAAATCTTTTGACGCCCACTGGCGCATGTCAGTTGTGAATATACTTAACAAATATATATTTTTTTTATCATGATACTATCAAGGAGTACACATCGTAGGAAAAAATGCACAAATTACAGATAAAATAATTAAACCACCCTATTTTGTGTGCATCTCCTGCAAAATCAGTATTAGTTGAATCTATACACTAGATGAGTAATAATCAATGTAAATATGGTAATTTTTTTAAGAAAAACCAAAACTTTTGGTAAAAACCACCCCAATAATGTTGTACCATAACCCCAAAATCAATTCGAATCTTCCTTTTGAGTATTGAACCTTCTAGCACAATTTCATAGAGATCCATTCACGTATACTAAAGTTATTGTCTGGAAACCAAATGTGTCTTCTTGAAAACAGAGACATAATGTATAATTGTATTATATGTCCGTTGAAAACAACTATGACATGATTAAGCATTACTCGAAAGCAATTGTATTTCCTATTTCCATTCTCAATTTTATTTTGCTGTCATATAATAAAAACTTGAAAAGTAAGCTAAGCCTAGCAAAAAAAATATTGCAAGAAATGACATAAAACTGACTAGTACATGAAATTGATGTAGAACCCACAAACTGAAAATGATCAGGAATACAAATGAGTTTTTTTGTTCGAGTTGGATTTTTTTTCATCAAAGCCCTTCTGACAACGCTATCAATATAAATCATTTGGTCAAAATCTAACACTTCTATTAAGGTTCATCATAACAAATCGGCAAATACGACCGTATTTTCACCTAAAAACTACTGTGTACAAACTTACCTGTGCGGTTTGGGATGTTTTTAATGTTTAACATATATAAAAGATAAATTTATTTTGCATGTCTGAAAGATAAAATCGTTTTTGGTGAAGATCTGGAAAAATATTTTTTTGTCCTCTGCCTGAACAGATATTTTTTTTCATCAATTTGGAAATTGAATATTTTTTTAATAAAAAAAAAAAGTACCATTTACCCCCTCCTGCCTTTTGAGGTTCAATGTTTCATTGAACCATTTATCATTCCCTAAACATTTTCCATCTGCACTTTATATTTTATTTTAGACAAAAACTATATGTTAATGTAGTCTAGGACATTCGTCCTGAACATGCATGAAATATTTGCCACTGGACGTTAAGCAGCCAACAACCAATCAATATATATAGGACATTGTCTTGGTATAAAGCTGGCATTCAAGGTAGCGCCTTCCTCATATTAATGGGAAAAAAAAGGTTTTTGATATCATCATGATCATTGATGTAAATTTATTAAATTTGAAAATAACAATTCATTATTTTGAATATATATATATATGTATAGTTACTATGCTTCTTTCACATGTCTTGCAAAATAGGCTTGGTAAGTTTAACCTCAGCATTTCTAGACAGATTCATCGAATTATATGATAGACTCATCGAATTATTTTTGTAAAATTTGATACCTTCCTTAATGGTATCAAACGAAGTTTCACCGAAGTAAAACTTTAATTGTCCAGACACCTCCCTTGGTTGTATCCTTACATGTCTCGCTATATTATCCATCCTAAAATATATCATATGCGTAGGATTTAAAATGTATTGAACATGTTTTTACTTGGCTTTTTAGGCTTTTCAAGTACTTATTATCATTAGAAATTACATATAAATTTTAAACAATGGTGCAGGCTAGAACAATGTTGATTACAGTTTCGTTGTTGTCATTATTGTCATTTTACCACTTTTGATCAATGACGGATACTCTGCCTTATGAAATCGTTTATAATACTCAGTTTATATGCTTAAATACATGTGCGTGTTTAATATACATTATTATAAATTAACGTGATCGTATCAAACAAATTCCAGGAAAGGTGATGACGGGAAACGACTGATACCGACACTAGACATTATCCACCTTAACGAGCACTACATTGCTATGAATTTACGATGTTTTTGGTTTCAACTTTCCACTTTTTTGCAGACTGATGTCAACACTAGACATTTTGTACCTTTACCAGCATTTATTTCTTGACTAAAACGACATAGATGAACAATATATCACGTGTTGCTTGCTTATCTTGTCGCAGTTTAACTGATACCATAGTAGTTGACTGAGTGGAAATTTAACTTACTGTGTTACATTTTCTAATCGAAATATTTTAACTGAGTGTGGATTCATACATTGTGGGAGCCGTTTTCGATGTGCATGCAGCCTTCAGCTCATAATTTGAATAATGTAGTTTCATTATTTTTTTTAAGTTTGAATACTCAAATGGGTTTTCGAGATTGTCGGAATGAACAACGTTTGTTGTCAACTCTTTTTCTATTGGTATATCACCGGATTAAACTCTAAATGTCAGCTTACATTTGTTGCTATTTTTATTTAGTAATCATAATATTACAACACTCTATTGTGTTCCAATCACGACTGAATAGAACGTGCAGACCTAGATAATCCTTCCGGGCACATGAGTTCAATTTCTGTTTGATATGGTTCGGGTTACTCTTGATAAATGCTGTGTCTAGTAGACTGTTGTAGTCTTTCCGTCGCTTTTCGTTACTGTCACGAATATGTTGGTCTATCTCCTTGTTTGATCTCTTTTACAAAAATCCCGCCATTTATTCCTAAGAAACTAATATTGCTTAATTCTGCCAAAACCATTCCGCAAGTAAGAATCTGCAACTTACTGTTATTTAAGAAATGACTGTAATATGTTTTTCTTTTTATGAACAAATTACATAGCATAGCAGGTTATTGTAAAATGTGCACAACATTTGTTTGTGTTATTTCGAATATACAGATACATTATCACAGTTATTTCTGATAATTTAATTCTATATTCAGGTTTAAACCGAAGTCAACAATAACAAAACGTTGATGAGATCACGGTCACATGACAAAATTCTGTCTATAAACTGAGAATAAAACAACATCAGCCAATCAGCAGACGCGTTTCATCCACAATTAAATCCTATGTCACCCTTTTGTAGAATCATATCACCATAAGTACACCATTTCAAAAAATCATTTAGAAAACCAGGTTTATAATGTGCATAATGTACATGAAACCTCAAACGAAATTGTAAATACTACATGTCATGGTGATTGTTCACCTTTGCATAGCTCTCGTATTTTCCATTTTCCATCTTAAACACTTAATTATACTTACAAAACGTCAATGACAAAGGTTCCTATTTCTGATTGACTATCTCGAACCAGAAAAACACCATTCCCCATATAATTGTATGTTTTTAGTAATGACACTGCTTCCTTACGCGTAATCTGTCCGTGATACCATGGCTCGTCGTAACATTGACTCTGTTGAATTCATATTATTTGGAGATATATCAAGTGATTACATGCCAATAAAGATTTACTTTATAAAAACCACATAGTTTCAATTTATTTTCAACATGAAGTTGACCGTTAATATTTCAGTTAATTGTTTTTAAAAGGACAGAAAAATGATGCTTGTAGTTACCATGCAGCAAAAACTAATTGTGTATTCTATTGCAAACTTGTGACTTAATCATTCATGAAACTATAATGTATAAAAACAAAAAAGAACGATATAAACTGCATATTTAAAATCATAAGTCATCTGAAATCTGACAACACTTTGACCATTAACGAAAAACGTAAAAATACAAACAATCCACTAAATACCACATATAGAAAACCAAGAACCTTGGTCCAACTCGAAATCTCCAAAATGGTAAACATTTCATGCTCACCACGCGGCACCCTTCGTTTTATCCATGCAGGTACAATCTGGTGATTAGTCTCACCTTGTGATATCAGAATCAAGGAGTATATAACTAGTCTGAGTATACAATTTTATTTGTTTGTTTTACCAAACAGATTGAGCCGCACATAATGGGCACATTATATATGCAAACGTTTATTGAAATTTAAAGACATGATCGTTTAAACTTCGTGTCAATTATTATTAGGAATATCAAATCGTTTTGTATCTCTTCAATTTGTTAGTCAAAATGAGTACACTGGTAAACTTGGGTCCTTTTAAAATTTGAATAATGGGAAATTCCTTCTATGAAACAATTGTTGATTTTTTCTATAAACTAAAAGTTTGATTCACTTTTATTGACAATTATATAACTTTTTACACTTCTATGAAAACTTGTTTTTTCGCTTGTTTTAAAACAATTGAAGCATTGCGTATCGGTATGCACCATTGCCTTTGCGTCAACACTAAGTAATACAATATTTTTACTTTAAAACATCATACTCTTTTTGTATGCAATTAGCTAGAAGTATATATTTTATAGTGTGTCTTTCTTTGTTATTATGTTTTACTACTGTTTCTTGTCAGGGTGAAGGTTGGCGATATTAAAACGTTTAAACTTGTTCCATTTGTTTGAATCTGTCTTGCGTCTGGAACCTGTTGTTCATTTTTTTGTCGCTAGATGACGTGGTTTATAAGTGTTTTTCGTTTTTCGTTTCTTTTAAGGATTAGACCGTTGGTATTCCCGTTTGAATTCTTTAAAGTTAGTCATTTTGGGGTCCTTACTAGCTTGCTTTTCGAAGTGAACCAAGGCTCTGTGTTTTGGTCCGTACTTGACCAACATAACCAACAATGGTTTACTTTTATACATTGTGACTTGTATGTAGAGTTGTCTCATTTACACTAATACGACAATTCTGTCCTTTTATATCTATCACAATCGAGCCAAAAGTTATTAAAAGCAGTCTTTTATATTTCAAATAAGTTCCTTTCTCCTTTAAAGCTGAGGTTTGCATGGTTTGTATTTGGTGTTACATTCTTTAACACGTTTAATGAATAGGAACATGTTTAAGAATGTACGTTTATGACAACCTGCCTATAACCAACAGTAGGTTGCGCCTCTACCAAGAGAGGATGTCAAGTCCATATTCTGTTCATCTTTGTTTTGTCTATTTGCATGGTTTTTTTCAAATACTTGTATTCTTAGGAACGACGTTTCTCTCCTCAAACGCCATCTATGAAAATATATATGTGAAGAAGTTTTATAAGAAATACCAAATGATGATAAATAGGTAGAAAAAAAACGTGTAATTACCTTTCCTAAATCTTCAATAGATACAAGCATGTGTTTGTGCGATGATGTCAGCCTGGGATGTTTTTTATCTTTACAAAAGTTGCACATAAGACCACATTCGTTACATTTCCATTCTACATTTAGTTTATCGCAAAATAAACAAATGATAGGAGTTTGAGCTGCATTACCACTAGAATATTCCGCCATATCCGTAAAAAACTAAAACAATAAATGAATTTATCAACTCTTAAGCTAAAAGTCATTATTGTAAACGACAACGATCATAATTTTAAAGAATAAAATCAAGTGTATTTTTTCGGAATTTTTTGGGAAAATGTAGGAGAAAGACAGAAAACATCATGGCTGTTTTAATAAATCAAAGCACTCTATGCATTGGCCAGAGGTATCTGGGAGGGTTGAGATCTCGGAAAACGTGTTTAACCCCGCCGCATTTGTGTCCCAAGTCAGAAGCAAGTAGCCTCTGGTAGTCTTGTATGCTTTTTAACCTTAGTTAAAATATATATTTTGAAGATCAGTATGGCCTCTTTTATCACTAAATTAGTACACATCTTGTGAAGGGGCTAGCTGAAGCACGCCTTTATTTGCGGGATTTTCTCGCTGTGTTGAAGACCCATTGGGGCCTTTGGTTGTTTTTACGCTTTGATCGGATTGTTGTCTCCATTCTTCATTTCCATTCTGAATTTTATATAACGAACAAAACAGAGGAAAGTGTCTTTTTACGTTACAAAGCGGATATACAGGTAACTGGCATGATTATACAAACGAACGGAAATAGGATAACAATTGATAAATATCGTTATTGTAAATTCAAATGATTAATTCATGCAACTAACCGGTCAATTTTAGGTGTAATACCATCAAATCATAGCACGTCACATCCGGTTGGATACGAAAAAAGTATTCCGGTGAATTTGATAGTTGTAGGAAATTAATCCTACAATTAATTGCAGTACAAACAAATTTGGGTCAGAAACATTAGCTTGTGTGTTTCGATGCACCATTATTTTATTTGGTGTTTCTATAGATTATTTTGGAAACTTGAGGTTGCATGGTCACTAAAGGTTGTACACAGATAAAAAAAAAAGAAAAAAAAAGAGGAAAACATATGCAAGGAAATGTTATTTGAAATGTTGTATGTAGTATTGGACAGGATACAACTGTACTCATGCCAAGCAATTCTGTATTTGAAACAAAGATAAATTTTTGGAACAGTTAAAATTTCATGTCCAGTTTTTCAAGTTTACACTATCATCTATGACAAACGGGACGATTTTAACTTCCCAATTACCAATTTTCTATTTCTCAGCAGGAACATACCCTTTTCTGCCCCATGGTATGGTGTTTACATATCTAATTGATTGATTATATATATCGTCGTGCATGTTCACACTATACGGACTTCAAATACAGATGCGTGCTCCATACACAAAAATTGCTCCAAAAACGTTATGAGGAAGAAAGGTTAAAAATGTCACATTGTAAATTGTATGGTCACCATCACGAATTGTTAATTAACAATTAATCCATACGCTGTGTTTTTGGCTTAACTAACTTAGGACATTTTTAGATTGATGTTAACCATTTACGTCATCTGGTTTTTAAAGTACTGAACGTGACTTATTCTTGAATATGACTGTTTTGCTGAGTGTGAATTTGCAATGCTATAAGACGTGTTTTGGTATTTGTTTATCCAACATTCATGTATTTAATTATGATGTTTTATTGGTAATTCTGATCGGATATAGTTTTATGTCTAATCGTTGAAGTTGTTATTTTTTAGTTTCTATTCGTATGCAAAAGTAAAGATTATTAGTCACCCAGTTCATTTATATAATGCAAGTTAAAAACAACTATATGTACAGTATTTATTTGTCTTGCCATTTGGTTTAAAAGAAATACCGACATAATACAATTTATTACACAATTACTTAGTAACACAATTCTATATCAACATTCTTGTAGTTGTTATATAGTACATCAAACAACATAATTACAAAGCTTATCTCAATTTATATCCATATTTATCAAATTTACCTATGACGTCACTTTTTGTGGCGTTGATACATTCGTATGACTCACAGTTTGTCATTCTATAATGCTGGTTTTTTTTGGTGAACTGTCCTAAATTATTTTAGGTATTAGTTGTTATTCTGTTGTTAACATATCGAAATGTACTATTATATTATTTATTTATGTATTTCTCTATCAAGAGTTGTCTGGCATTAATTTGAATTGTATTCCTGTCATGTAACGTTGTCATTTTAGCGGTATATTTAACATTGGCATATATAACGCGCGAGGTTTGGCTACCCACAAAACCAGATTCAATCCACCATTTGTTTTCTTTATATAACCTTTACCAAGTAATATGGCAGTTATTATCTTAAAGTTCGTTTATGTGTGTGTTGCATTGTCGTTTTGTGTTTTGTTGCTTCGTTGTTTTAACATATTGTTGAGGTGTTTCCATCGGTTTTAGTTTGGAACCCGGATTTGTTATCTCTTAATCGATTTATGAGTTTTGAACAGCAGGTATACTTATGTTGCCTTTATTTCAGGTATACATTAATAATTTGTATTTTGTCAAAAGTCTTAGGTGCATCTCAAAATTGGTGAAAATAGTAAACTACAAAGTTTTCCTATTTTATCTAGAGATTCCGTCTAAAACCATTATTAGCGCTCAATTGATATGTGTAGTAATATGAAATCTGTTATAATGGTTCTTGTTATAAAGTTTTGGTTTTGGATAAACAGTAAAGGATACACATAGTCTCAATAATATCTCAAATTAAAATATAACTGATATAAAAAATGGAAAACAACAAGTTTAATAATTAAAACCTTAGTTTTTTAATAATTTCAAAATTTATAGACGCTTTGGTATAAACGAGTATTGTCTTCTCCAACAAGATTTGTCATATTTCTCAACTAAAAATAGATCAGAGGTTCAGTGCTTCATGTTCTATTAAACACAGAGGTTGCTATGACTTCAAAGATGCAAGCGGTCTCGGTGTTCAAGTGGTCTAAGTAATTATATTACTGCAATCACTAGACAGTCATCACTGATGTTGTGACTTCAAACCCCGCTCTCGGGGTGCCCTCAACTCCAATCCTAATTGACTAGGATTGTCAGTTTTCCTATCGAAGGTCGGTGGGTTTTTGAAGGCACTCCGGCTCCCTCCACCAATAAAAATTGGCCGCCACGAAATAGCCTACAAGTGGTGCTTCAAGGAGGCGTTAGAACACCAACAATCAATCAAAGTTGTTAAAACATATATATGAATATTTATGGGGCATAAATATATAAGTGTAGGATTGAAAATCACAATAATTACAATGTTCCATTCCTTTTTTTTCAAACACAAGTTCCTTATTATTTTATGGTTCAACTCAATTAATAGTTGACGATACCTAGGGAATAGAGTCATCCACACTTCACTCTAGTCAATCTAATTTTACAATAATTAGAAAACAAACCATCAAAAGGAAATTGTCAGTTTATTCCGAGTCTAAATAAAGTTTCGGTTAATCAAAAAATTCAACCCATAACCTTTTCAAATATGCAGAAAGCAATGCTTTTATCATGAAAAATCTCCACAAACATTGCGGATTTATCTAGACATAAATTTAAGAGCACTATCCTAAACAAGTCAATGTGTCTTAGATGCTTCCGAGTTAAAATAAACAGGGGAATAATTGATAGTGTTCATGACATCATGACACCCATTTGTAATATATTACATATATTATATAGACAATTTGTTGGAAATTCATATCATTCTCGTCTATAACCTTTACGTATCTAAGTAGATATAATAAATCTATAATTTGAGTTGTGAAAAGTCGTCCTGAGTATGCATTACATATTCGTCTCTGTGGGTTTAATAAGTAGGCAATAAATAATCAATCAATTGTAAATCAAGTATTTCACCAATGTTCAAATCTCATTAATCGAGTCGTAATACAAAACAGGATAACAAACACAAACCATAAGAACCAATGGAACTTAGAAACTATCGTGACTTGGTGCGACAACAAGGTAAGGTTTCCTGCTTGGCATGCTTCTCCAAAAATCACAGAGAAATGTTTAAAGCAATATCCATGCAATCGGAATATGTTATTTCCCCCTCCCTTGCCTATATTTCGTGGTTTCTGCTGTTTGTACACTTATATTCACAAAAAGATGTAGCGTTTTGTTTTGTAAAGGCACACTCAATAAGCCACAATTTGTTTGATAACAAGTATAGAATTGTATTTTATACTGCAGCTATGCTATTTCAACAGTCAAGTTGCATTGACCGTATATTCATATGTGATATACAGTCACTGACCGTATATCGCATTGTTTATGACTTTGACAATGCGTTCCCGTAGAGTTTTATTTATGACGTCAATAAAACATACAGTTTCTCGGAAATGTTACGTCAAAATGAAGAAATTATGTTTTTCACCCGAAATACTTCATTTAGAATAGAAATAAGAGTTGCAGTATATAAAGAATAAACATAAATTATCTCGAAATATAAATAGTATTTGTTCTCGACTCAAAACAGGTAGAAATCCTCGGCACAATCTCGCTTTCTACCTGTTTCTAAGTCTTCTACAAACAAAATGATATTTCGAGACAACGTATGGCTTGTGTTCTTTTGCTGCTTAATGGGTGAAACTTAAACTCTTAGATATGTTTGTGTACAATTTGTAAATGACAATAATTAATGTAAGTACTTACTTTTATTTCTATATTCTTTCCAATCTCAAATAAACAACAAAATCCTTAGGTAATATTGATTACTTCGTTAAACACATCTTGAAAGAATGTTAATGCAATGATATATATACAACCGTATAACCTGTACATATCCACTTATATGAAAATCATTCTACACGAGCCAATGATTTAAAATATTTCCATTGTGAATGTTTAACGGTTAAATTCATGTTTTGAATGTGAACAATACTGTAACAATACAATAGAATGAACTTTAAATACCGTGTGACGTGTCATTAACAGGGCATGATAAAAACATGCTGTATTGACATATAAAAAGATAATATGAGGCACATTCGAAGCGTTAGCTTTTTTCTGAAAATTTGAAATGGATACTTCTGGGTTCTTTCTACTATTTGAATATCCAACAATTATACAATGAAGCGCTTATTCATGAATTGTATCGTAACTATTGTAAATCTATAAAACTACAATTTATCTTTTCATACACACGTCAAGATTCTTTCAAACGATTTTTTATAAACTCTGAAAATATCTACTATAAACTGATCAAATTGTAAAATGAATAATTTACAGAAAGTTGTTTCCGGTCCCTGATTATGCTGTATGTTTAGTTTTCCTCATAGATATAGTACTTTGCATTACTTGTATGTGTTAATATTTTAGTGTGTCTTTGATTATCATTCAGGTGTTCATAATTTTGTTTTGAGGTTGTGTTGAAATAGCTATATTTATATTAGAGGCAAAAAAGGTTTGAAGAAATTGGGATCTAACAAAAAATTCAAAATATGACAAGTATGTTGAAACCTGCTTTAAACATATCAAACTTTGTGGTCATCAAAAATGTCTTTGGAAAAAACACACGTCATGACATTGTTTTAACTCAATTATAAGCCTGTTTTGAACGAATTTCTTTTCACAATTTTGTCTGTACCTAAATCAAATTATATGCCCACAACTCAATTTATCACTTTCTTTGAGGTATAAAAGATATATCAACCAATACATATTTCGTCATACTGACTATATTATATATGTTATGTTTAGTTTTGATGGCCGTTGTTCTTATTATTTGAAAACAAAATACATCAAAATAAAACCACTACATGTACCTTTTCTCATTTGGCTATAACATGTATAAATATATTAAAAAAATTGAAAATGCTATTTTCTACGAAAACACTCAAAAAAGCTTGCTAAAAAGGAAAATTTTCAAATTAAATAATTCTGTTTTGAGTAAACAGACTGCGTAGTTTCTGCATATATAAAATAAACTGATAACAGAGAAATCTGTATTAGACCTTGGGAGTAATATCATTTAAATACCCATTGTGTGGCGTCAATAATTGAACTTTATAGCATGCATTTAAATGTGATTTTACAATACAATACATGTGTTTCTGGCGTTACTGTTTCGACAAATCATTTTTTTACATGTTTATTTGGTCGGGTTGTTGTCTCTTTGACACATTCCCCATTTCCATTCTCAATTTTATTGTAAGTATATGCAATAAGAAAAAAACGAAGGAAGACCATTTTGCATGACATTGGATTTCATATTATAAGATTTTCATGTAATGCCCTCTTTATTTATGAAAGCAGGAATACTTAAAAATATGACACTTACAATATGAATAACATGATTGCCTGTTCTCACTTTTTTACTCATCGTAGCTTACAAATCATATGTATGTATACACATTAAAAAGTGCATGCCCCCTCCCCCCAAAAAAAGAAAGTCACATTGAGCTATATCTTTTTTTACCTCACCAAATGCAGATGCAGTCATTTAAATTAAACATATATAATTAAAAGTGTACGTGCATACAAGCATTTTCAATTAAACAATATCATAATGTGGTACATTTTATGTTAATAATGTTAGAAATAAGAATCTAATTTGGCCCAATTTAAAAGGTTGGATATTAAATCCTCGGAAACTCATTGACGGAAAAAAAGTTGAGTGTTTGGCAATACACGGTTGGCTAGAGCAACGCAAATTCTTCTGGGATGTTACCTTGTAACATTGAAAGTTTTCAGAATAGTAAAAAATAAAACATATAGAAACCAATTATGTGGATATCCAGTGCATGTCTGTTATTGTCCAAAAACAAGTAAAATAATGAGAAAACAAATTAAGACTGATTACAAAAATCGGGGGTTCACTCAAATCCAATCTTAATTGACTAGGGTTGTCAGTTTTCCAATCGATGGTCGGTGGGTTTTTCAAGGCACTCCGGCTTCCTCCACCAATAAAAACTGTTATGTTAATATGAATTTGTATTTGTCATAAATACATAAGCATAGAATTGAAAATCATAATAATTAAAATTTTCCATTCCATTTTTTTAAATACAAGTTCCTTATTATTTTATGGTTCAACTCAATCAATAGTTGACGATAAATGAGAAAATGGAATCATCCACATTTCACTCAAGTCAATCTTATTTTACAATAACTGGAAAAAAACACCAAAAGGAAATTGTCAGTTTATTCCAAGTCTAAGTAAAGTTTTGTTAATCAAAATAGTCAACCAATAACCTTTTCAAATATGGAGAAAGCATTGCTTTTATCATGAAAAATCTAAACAAGTGAATGTTTCTTAGATGCTTCCGAGTTAAAAATAGACAGGGGAATTCCTGATAGTGTTCATGACATCATGACACCTATTTGTAATATATTACATAGATTATATAGACAATTTGTTGGAAATTCATATCATCCTCGTCTATAACCTTTACGTATTTAAGTAGATATAATAAGTCTATAACTTAAGTTGTGAAAAGTCGTCCTGAGTATGCATCACATATTCGTCTCTGTGGGTTTAATAAGCACTCAATAAATAATCATTCAATTGTAAATCAAGTAGTTCACTAATGTTCAAATCTCATTAATCGAGTCGTAATACAAAACAGGATAACAAACACAAACCATAAGAACCAATGGAACTTAGAAACTATCGTGACTTGGTGCGACAACAAGGTAAGGTTTCCTGCTTGGCATGCTTCTCCCACAAAGAACAGAGACATGTTTTTTAGGCAAAATTCATGCAATTGGAATATATTCATTCTCTCTCCTTTTGTTATATTTCATGGTTTCTGCTGATTGGACACTTATATTCATAAATATATGTAGCGTTTTGTTTTGTAAAGGCGCACTCAATGGGCCATTCCAGTTAATTTCTGACAGGTGGGGATGGATGGGGAGATTATTTTTCATACCTATCAGACAAAAACATCATGAAAAACTACCTATCATATCTATAAATTAAGACCTATCAGATGTAGAGTTTCTGTCCATATTGGGTGGATTGGCTTTCATGGAAAAAATTGACCTATCAGAATTTTTTACTGCAAGGATTGTACCCATCAGAATTTTAAATACAATACCAGATAAGGCATGGTAGGAAACTGTCTACATTTCAAAGCACCACTGAGATCTGAAATAGGTATATTTTGTAACCCCTAAGATGTAATTATTTTTAATTATTTACTGCTGCAAGACCCTCAGAATTTTTTGCGTATAAGTGTACGTGTTAGATGAAAAAACCCAAAATGTCACCCCTAAGATGTATCAATTTTACACCCCTGAGAAAGAACCATCCATCCCCCTTTAGCAGATATTAACTGGAATGGCCCAATAGGCCACAATTTGTTTGATAACAAGTATAGAATTGTATGTTATACTGCAGCTATGCTATTTCAACAGTCAAGTTCCATTGACCGTATATTCATATGTGAGATACAGTCACTAACCGTATATCGCATTGTTTATGACGTTGACAATACGTTCCCGTAGAATTTTATTTATGACGTCAATAAAACATACAGGTTCTCGGAAATGTTACGTCAAAATGAAGAAATTATGTTTTTTACCCTAAATACTTCATTTAGAATAGAAATAAGAGTTGCAGTATATAAAGAATAAACATAAATTATCTCGAAATACAAATGGTATTTGTTCTCGACTCAAAACAGGTAGAAATTCTCGACACAATCTCGCTTTCTACCTGTTTCTAAGTCATCTACAAACAAAATGATATTTCGAGACAACCTATGGCTTGTGTTCTTTTACTGCTTAATGGGTGAAACTTAAAAAACTAGATATGTTTGTGTAAAATTTGTAAATGACAATAATTAATGTAAGTACTTACTTTTATTTCTATATTCTTACCAATCTCAAATAAACAACAAAATCCTTAGGTAATATTGATTACTTCGTTAAACACATCTTGAAAGAATGTTAATGCAATAATATATATACAACCGTATAACCTGTACATATCCACTTATATGAAAATTATTTTACACGAGCCAATGATTTAAAATATTTTCATTGTGAATGTTTTACGGTTAAATTCATGTTTTGAATGTGAACAATACTGTAACAATACAATAACATGAACTTTAAATACCTTGTGGCGTGTCATTAACAGGGCATGATGAAAACATGCTGTATTGACATATAAAAAGATAATATGAGGCACATTAGAAGCGTAAGCTGTTTTCTGAAAATTTGAAATGGATACTTCTGGGTTCTTTCTACTATTTGAAATTCCAACATTATACAATAAAGCGCTTATTCATGATTTGTATCGTAACTATTGTAAATCTATAAAACTACAATTATATTTTCATACACATGTCAAGATTCTTTCAAACGATTTTTTATAAACTCTCAAAATATCTACTATAAACTGATCAAATTGTATCTTGAATAATTTACAGAAAATTGTTTCCGGTCCCTGATTATGCTGTATGTTTAGTTTTCCTCATAGATATAGAACTTTGCATTACTTGTATGTGTTGATATTTTAGTGTGTCTTTAATTATAATGCAGGTGTTCATAATTTTGTTTTGAGGTTGTGTTGAAATAGCTCTATTTATATTAGAGGCAAAAAAGGTTGAAAGAAATTGGGATCTAACAAAAAATTCAAAATATGACAAGTATGTTGAAACCTGTTTTAAACATTTCAAACTTTGTGGTCATCAAAAATGTCTTTAGAAGAAACACACGTCATGACATTGTTGCAACTCAATTATAAGGCTGTTTTGAACGAATTTCCTTTGACAATTTTGTCTGTACCCAAATCAAATTATATGCCCACAATTCAATTTATCACTTTCTTTGAGGTATAAAAGATATATCAACCAATACACATTTCGTCATACTGACTATATTATATATGTTATGTTTAGTTTTGATGGCCGTTGTTCTTATTATTTGAAAACAAAATACATCAAAATAAAACCACTACATGTACCTTTTCTCATTTGGCTATAACATGTATAAATATATTAAAAAATGTGAAAATGCTATTTTCTACGAAGACACTCAAAAAAGCTTGCTAAAAAGGAAAATTTTCAAATTAAATAATTCTGTTTTGAGTAAACAGACTACGTAGTTTTTGCATATATAAAATAAACTGATAACAGAGAAATCTGTATTATACCTTGGGAATATTATCATTTAAATACCCATTGTGTGGCGTCAATAATTGAACTTTATAGCATACATTTAAATGTGATTTTACAATACAATACATGTGTTTCTGGCGTTACTGTTTCGACATATCATTTGTTTACATGTTTGTAAGTATATGCAATAAGAAAAAAATAAAGGAAGACCATTTTGCATAAAATTGGATTTCATATTATAAGATTTTCATGTAATGCCCTCTTTATTTATGAAAGCAGGAATACTTAAAACTATGACACTTACAATATGAATAACATGATTGTCTGTTCTCACTTGCTTACTCATCGTAGCGTTACAAATCATATGTATGTATACACATTAAAAAGTGCATGCCCTCTCCCCCCAAAAAAAAAGAAAGTCACATTGAGCTATATTTTTTTTACCTCACCAAATGCAGATGCAGTCATTTAAATTAAACATATATATTTAAAAATGTACGTGCATACACGCATTTTCAGTTAAACAACATCATAATGTGGTACATTTTATTTAAATAATGTTAGAAATAAGAATCTAATTTGGACCAAATTAAAAGGTTGGATATTAAATCCTCAGAAACTCATCGAAGGAAAAGAGTTGAGTGTTCGGCAAAACATGGTTGGTTGGAGCAACGCAAATTCTTCTGGGATGTTACCTTGTAACATTGAAAGTTTTCATGTCAGAATAGTAAAAAAATAAAATATATAGAAACCAATTATGTGGGTATCCAGTGCATGTCTGTTATTGTCCAAAAACAAGTAAAATAATGAGAAAACAAATTAAGACTGATTACAAAAATCGGGGGTGCACTCAACTCCAATCTTAATTGACTAGGGTTGTCAGTTTTCCAATCGATTGTAGGTGGCATTTTCCAGGCACTCCGGCTTCCTCCACCAATAAAAACTGTCATGTTAATATGAATTTGTATTTGGCATAAATACATAAGTATAGAATTGAAAATCATAATAATTAAAATTTTCCATTCCATTTTTTTAAATACAAGTTCCTTATTATTTTATGGTTCAACTCAATCAATAGTTGACGATAAATGAGAAAATGGAATCATCCACATTTCACTCAAGTCAATCTTTTTTTACAATAATTGGAAAAAAACACCAAAAGGAAATTGTCAGTTTATTCCAAGTCTAAGTAAAGTTTTGTTAATCAAAATAGTCAACCCATAACCTTTTCAAATGTGGAGAAAGCATTGCTTTTATCATGAAAAATCTAAACAAGTCAATGTGTCTTAGATGCTTCCGAGTTAAAAATAGACAGGGGAATTCCTGATAGTGTTCATGACATCATGACACCTATTTGTAATATATTACATAGATTATATAGACAATTTGTTGGAAATTCATATCATCCTCGTCTATAACCTTTACGTATTTAAGTAGATATAATAAGTCTATAACTTAAGTTGTGAAAAGTCGTCCTGAGTATGCATCACATATTCGTCTCTGTGGGTTTAATAAGCACTCAATAAATAATCATTCAATTGTAAATCAAGTATTTCACCAATGTTCAAATCTCATTAATCGAGTCGTAATACAAAACAGGATAACAAACACAAACCATAAGAACCAATGGAACTTAGAAACTATCGTGACTTGGTGCGACAACAAGGTAAGGTTTCCTGCTTGGCATGCTTCTCCCACAAAGAACAGAGAAATGTTTTTGAGCAAAATTCATGCAATTGGAATATATTCTTTCCCTATCCCTTTGCTATATTTCATGTTTTCTACTGTACACTTATATTCATAAACAGATGTAACGTTTTGTTTTGTTAAAGTGCCCTCAATAGGCCACAGTTTGTTTGATAAAAGTATAGAATTTTTGTTCTTTTACTGCTTAATGGATGAAACTTAAACTCTTGGTTATGCTTTTTGCACAATGTGTAAATGACAATAATTAATATAAGTACTTACTTGTATCTCTCTATTCTTTCCAATCTCAAAACGACAATTAAATCTTGTAACTTTAGGTTATATTGAAAGTATGTAAATACAATAATAGATATACAACTGTAGAACCTATACATATCCACTTATATGATAATCATTCTTCACGAGCAAATAATTTAAAATATTTCCATTGTGAACGTTTTACAGTTAAATTCATGTTTTGAATGTGAACAATACTGTAACAATACAATATAATGAACTTTAAATACCTTGTGACGTGTCATTAACTGGGCATATCAATAACATAGTTTTTTTACGTATAAAAGATCACAAACGTCAAAATCATTCAATCACGTAAAGGAATTAACTATTTTTGGATGCTCATAAATTATATCTATTACTTTTGGACTAGTTTGAATCTCGATCACTGTAATTCATTCTTACATACTTTTGATTTTTAAACCCTGTATGCTTACATTACCTATGTAAATTTTAAAATTGTTTGTATGCACATTGAACGACAAATTTATGTGACGTATACAAAAAAATTCTGACGTCAGACACTCAAATCAATCAATGTGTTCGTAGATAGTAGATGTTTTTGTGTTCTATGAAATTGTTCCTTTTAAAATTTGTATACGATGATGACTGATTTACCCATATTTTGGCTATATCATTAATTGTGACTTTTTATTTAACGCATCATGTAAATATAACGGAATTTGATGAGAATGTTTTTAAAGTGAGAGGGTTAGCGCTATAGAACCAGGTTTAATCCACCATTTTCTACATTTAAAAATGCCTGTACCACATCAGGAATATGACAGTTCTTGTCCATTCGTTTTTGATGCTTTTTGTTATTTGATTTTGCCATGTGATTATGGACTTTTCAAATTGATTTTCCTCTGAGTTCAGTATTTTTGTGATTTTACTTTCCACTTGAATATGGATATTGAAATTGGAATTAACTACTAAATTTTATTTTTCCTTGAAAACGATTTGAGACCTTCTATCTGGATTACTGAAAAACCGAATTACTTTTAAAGCAAATTAATATATAGCCGTGAAGTATTTAATTTGAACATTCCGACTTTGTTCACTGGGCTATAAGATGTATAAATATATAGAAATAAACCGTGAAAATGCATTTTTTTTCTACCACGACACTGAAAAAAGCATGCTTAAAAGAAGAAAAATTAGTTTACTATTGTTCAAATTACTTTTATAACTCTGTTTTGAGTTTACAGACTGAGTAATTTTTGCATAAACACAAAAAGGGGATATAAGAAGAGGCAAAACCGACAAAACGGATTTTCAGAACGCACAAGCTTGAGAAAGGCTGGGCCAATCTAAACTACATTTAGTGTTTGAACGCCATTATTGTCTCTCAAATTTCCAAGGAACGCTTTATGCAAAATCCATTTGGCCAGAGGGCTAACAACAGAACATTAGAAAAAAGTGAAGAAATCAGTTGTAATTGGTTATCCGGATACTTTTTACGTCATCAGACCGACTTTTAAGTCAAAGACACGATTTCCGATTTTAAACTTTTAAAAATCGTTTGCATTATTATACTCGAGGACAGGTCAATTATTTTTGCGTACATGTACACTATGATTATCTCTCCTATAATATATAGAGACTTTCAATAATATAGCAGTGATCACAGTAGAGAAGGAACTTGGAATTGATAGTTACAAATGTAATAGCAAATAAACTTTTTTATAATACATGTAATATACGTATGTTAAAAGTATATAGAAACGCGTATATAGTAAACAAAAACAAATCGTACTTTGGAAAAATGTAAAAGGGCTTAGAATAATTGTTATGTCTCCAAGTACCTATGACTTTTGATACCTTTTCTGAAATTCTCCAGACATACAATATTTTACGAAAAGTCATCCTACAAAAGTTTTATATACTTTCAAGCAAACTAAAAACATTAAATGCACGCGATTACGTGAATGTGTTCTAAAAGTCTATATTATATTACATTGTTTTGTTTTGAAAATAAATTCTTAAGTTAAAAAAACTGAGATTCGGAAAAATAGACAAAGCAACTCAACATCGCTAGTGGACCGAAACAATGTTTAACAGTTAACGATACGATCGGCTGTCACGTAAAGTTGTTTAAGTGATCAGTTTTTTTTTTTGTTCTGAATCATGTTAATAGAGTAAGAAGAATAACATATTTACTTAAAATTGAGGTTTATTCTAAATGTTCATACAACAGACAATTTAGAAAGAATGGATGCAGCGCGGCAACATCCGAATTGTAATTTTATGTAGTTCACTCATAGCAACTCATTAATGTTAGCTGTCAGGGTTTTGTGGGTATCGAGTTAACTTTAATCTTCAAAAGTGTTTATATCAGAAAATCAATTAACTATAACAAGTAATATGTTTTCAAACTTAAAACATTACTAGCACAATGTACTTTTTCCCATGTCTTGTCATGAGTTTATTTTAATGTGTATGCTTCACTGCAAATGGTCTTTTGGAAAATACAAACTTAAAAACAAGAGATTTCTACCATTAATTTGAATTATTTTCGCTTTATAAACCATATTACCTTGTAATACTCAAAAAATGAAAGGACCCATAAAAAGTATCCTGTCGTATGGACATCTTCCTGTAAAACAAAATATAAAGCTTTAAAGGTGGGTGTTTGAAATATGTTACATCTTCCTATTATCCATATACTGTGGATTCATTTCTATTCGTAAGATACCAATTTTTATGGACTATGATACAGGTGAACCACGAAATGAATTGTTAAGCGAATGACAAATTTCCTATAGTCTGAAATGCACACTTTGACAAACCACTAAATCAGCTATCAATGAAAATGAAAGTTTCCTCAATTCACGAAAATTAGTACAGACGAACATAAATGAATCCACAGTATACTTCTTAAAAAAGTGTAGCAACATTTCTTTTGAATTCAACTTCAGAAACTGAATCCGTTTACATAAGCAAAAAATATGTTATTTTAACTCCATTTTGGTAAAGTTTTAAGTTCTGTATGCTGTGCTACCCAAAACATCGCTGGTGTCATGTAAACGTTTAGGCGATTGGATATATTTGTAGAGTTTGTGGTGGGTTTTCATGATACATTATTTTTCTACGACCCAGTTTTCCACATAAATATTCTATAGGGTTAAGATATTGGTGATAATCGGCCATTCCATTCTAGTGATACATGTATTTTTCGCTCTTATAAAGTTGTTCACAATTTTCACGATGAGTTCGAACGTTATCATCTTGAAATACCAGTCGATGACCGATTCGTCGTTTAAATGGTAACACCTGCCACCTCTTCAATGTACCACTTTGTTTTATCTGTTGAAATCATGGCTTCAATAATAGAAATCAATACTGATTATTAAGGTAACATAACCAAAATTGATTGCAAAAGTCATATTATGAAAATTTTGCAACTAGCAGATGATACTTCTTTATTTTGTTGTTTTACATATGACGTTCAAGTAGCTAAGAACGAACTTGGAATATTTGCTTCTTATTCAGGATTGAAATTAAACAGAAATATAACATAGGGGCTCCGTAATGAGGAGTAAAGCTTAAATCATGTAAAAACCAAATTTATGGAATTAACTAGAGCAATGAACCAGTTAAAACACTTGGCAGGAAGGTGGAAGACTAAATTGGGAAAATAAAATTGAAAAGATGAATACATTAAGTTGTTCTTGACAAAATAGAAATCTTACTATTTTAGGAAAAGTTTGATAATAAAAGCACTAATTGTGCCTATTTTCACTTTTGTGGGATCTGCCTGCATAGTTCCAGAGAAATATTTGACACAAATAGACAACAAGATGTTTTAAATTTGTTTTGGATTATAAACCAGAAAAAGTAAAAAGAAATTCAATTATTGGTCCAAAAGGGGGCATTGGATATGATAGATATAAGAAGCTTGTTTCACTGCTTTAAAAGCCATTAGGGTGAAAATACTAGTAACTGATTGTGGAGACGGTTGTAAAATTATACCTTACCTTTTTTTTTTTTTTAGGTCAAACTGGTTATTGTTTTAAACTAAAGTAAGGATAAGCCAGTCGAAAGCCTAGAAATATTCCAAAGTTTTATAAAGATATTACCAAATGTTGGAAATTAACTGGTAGAGGTCTAACGATAAAACAAGGAATATTTACAGGTATAAGAAAACAAATATTATGGAACAATAAATTTATGAAAAGAAATAAAGCTATTTTTTTTAATTGAACTAAAAGCGATCTTATTTATGGAAAATATATCATTTATAAAAAAAAAGCTGTATTTCCCAAGACATCATTTTAAATAAACTAAAAATCAAATCAAATTGGATAGCTGAAATTAATTTAGTTAAGATTTTACTCTCAGAGGGATTAGAAATCTTGTGGACGATTACAAATTTCTTTTAAATGAAATTATTGTATTGTGCTTATTTACAATAGTGACATCATATAAAAGGTTCTACTCACAATAACAGTATATCCATGACAAGATTTCATATGAACAAAGATTTTTATTATCAACATTCCATCGGGAACAGAATTTGTTGTCTCAAGGTTTCAACATTCACTCAAAAATCGGAAGGCTTTGGCGCTTGAAAATGGTCAATGGGAGGGACTAGGATACGACTCTTTGTTTCCATTTATTTTATTCTACGTAACATGACGTCTAAAGACATCTCTTACCTGTTGCATATCCAACTGACTGACATCCTTTGGCTTATCTTTGACTAAAACATTCAGTCTAATTAGTTGACAAAGGTGATAGGATTATACTTTAATACGCCAGACGCGCGTTTCGTCTACAAAAAACTCATCAGTGACGCGAAGATCAAAATAGTTATAAAGTCAAACAAGGACAAAGTTGAAGCGCATTGAGGACCCAAACTTCCAAAAAGTTATGGAACGGTAAGTGGTGCTCATTGAAACGATCACATTCATTTGAATGACAATCTTGACTGTGGGAAATCTGTATTTTTTTTTATATATACAGAGTATAGAGAGAATACCCTTATTATGCTTACCGGAATTCGATTGTTGATATTTCTAGTTTCGTTGATATATCTTAAAAAGCTAATTTTCATATTTTGTCATACTTCTCGGACAAACATTAAAGCAGTTGTAAATTGAACAATGGTAGCATAAAAATAAAATTGAGAATGGAAATGGGGAAGTGTCAAAGAGACAACAACCCGACCATATAAAAAAACACAACAGCAGAAGGTAACAACATGTCTTTAATGTAGCGAGAAATTCCCGCAACGGAGGCGTCCTTCAGCTTGCCCCTTAACAAATATATACTTGTTAAGTGATAATGAACGCCATACTCATTTCAATAGTTATCAAAGATACCAGGATTATAATTTAGTACGCCAGACGCGCGTTTCGTCTACATAAGACTCATTAGTGACGCTCATATCAAAATATTTATAAAAGTTGAAGAGCATTGAGGATCCAAAATTCCAAAAAGTTGTGCCAAATACGGCGAAGGTAATCTATGCCTGGGATAAGAAAATCCTTAGTTTTTGGTAAAATTCAATGTTTTGTGAACAGGAAATTTATAAAAATGACCACATTATTGATATTCATGTCAACACCGAAATGTTGACTACTGGGCTGGTGATACCCTCGGGGACGAAACGTCCACCAGCAGTGGCATCGACCCAGTGGTGTAAATAGTTATCAAAGGTACCAGGATTATAGTTTAGTACACCAGACGCGCGTTTCGTCTACATAAGACTCATCAGTGACGCTTATATCAAAATATTTATAAAGCCAAACAAGTGCAAAGTTGAAGAGCATTGAGGATCCAAAATTTCAAAAAGTTGTGCCAAATACGACTAAGGTAATCTTTGCCTGGGATAAGAAAATTCTTAGTTTTAGGTAAAATTCAATGTTTTGAAAACAAGAAATTTATAAAAATGACCACATTATTGATATTCATGTCAACACCGAAATGTTGACTACTGGGCTGGTGATACCCTCGGGAACGAAACGTCCACCAGCAGTGGCATCTACCCAGTGGTGTAAATAGTTATCAAAGGTACCAGGATTATAATTTAGTACGCCAGACGCGCGTTTCGTCTACATAAGACTCATCAGTGACGCTCATATCAAAATATTTATAAAGCCAAACAAGTGCAAGGTTGAAGAGCATTGAGGATCCAAAATTCCAAAAAGTTTGCCAAATACCGCTAAGGTAATCTATGCCTATAAATTTCAAAATTGTACACAAGAAACTAGAATTAAAATAAGACAAGCATGTATATATAAGGGAATGTGGTTTTATTCAACGTTTGACAAAAATTAAAAGCAAAGATAAATGGTATTTATGTATTATTGGCTGTACAATATTCGAATATCAGTGTTCCTAAAAACAAACAATCCAGAAAAGCGCATCAGATGCATGAAATTTATAGTGTTTTTTTATTGTGTTTGCTAACTTGACACTTATTGATTAAGCATGCATCTGATCGTATAAAGTCTTAAAAATTATTGAAAACACCTTTGAAAGGTAAATACATAAGCATTCAAAGAGACATTTATTGTATAGTATAGCATAACATTAAAACCAAGCAAGATCCTTTATTCTACATTCCAATGGATGTAAGATAAAATCAGTGTTATAATATGTTTAAGTCACCTTGAAATACTATAACTTAAACTAAACAAAAATGTATGAATGAAAGAAACCTTTATAATCGCGTACACATTAGATTTGGTGACGCTCTAATTTACCAAATGATAAGGATGCTTATTGCTGAATATCAAACACATAGTTTAACACTGGCGGGAAGAATTGTCGCTAAATAATGAATATAAGATGTGTCAATAAAATAGAGTTTAGATATATGACTAACGATAACAATGATTAAAATTACGTCAGTTAAACTCGGACCAATGGCAAGAGTTCAACGAGATAAACTAACACACGTGCATGAACATGTTAACAAAGTACGCATATGCATCTATTAGAATCGAATCTAATATTTTATTTTATCTTTAGCTTCGCCTTGATATGATGGTCGCAAATTATGTCTACTGGCAACTCGTTAGCAGAGTAGGTAAACAGTCGTTTGCGGCCATCAATTCAACAATCGATGCCTTCGGAGCTTAAAATACAATATTCTAATGTCACTGATAGAAAACAACGTTAGAACATACATCGAAAATATTTGATACGTCGTCTGCGCTTGCGTGAACCTTATCATAGCACCCATTTACTGAATTATGAATTAATGCCATGACAATTAGTGACGTTATCCAATCAAAAAGAAGGTTACAAACAATGTGTCATTAGAATTTGCTTTTTAAACACGAATAATATGTAGACTTTTATTTGACATCTGAAAATGCCAAAAAATAATAATGTTCATTCATAACCACAACATCAATTTACCAAAATAATTCTCGTTAATAATTTTGGTCTATATAAGCTAACTTTTTTATTTGGTTTCATTATCTCTTTTATTTCTCAAAATGTTCTGAAACATATAACTTCAATATATCACTGCATGAAATGATACGTTTACAAAATTTATTCATAAATTAAATTTCTAGTTTTGAATTTCAGGTCTGATTTATGAAGAATTATTTTAGTAGTTTATGAAAGTTTAATAATTTTTTTAAATTTCTTATTTTCTTAAGTTTAATTCCGATTGATGGGTTATTAAACTTGTTATTTATTTGAAAAATAATAGCAGTTTAAATTTGTTATTTAAAAGGTTTAAATCTAGTTTATCACCGTTAAATTTTTCGTTTAAATATACGTTTATTTTTTATCAAAACTACTAATATCAGACGATTTAACTGAAATTTAATTTAGATTAAATAACAAGTTTATACTGATCAATTTTTGTTCGGTAAATTTGAAATTTAATGCCAGTTTTGGTATACGTTTATTTTTTATCGAAACTACTAATATCAGACGATTTAACTGAAATTTAATTTAAATTGAATAACAAGTTTATACGGATCAATTTTTTTTCGGTAAATTTGAAATTTAATGCCAGTTTTGGTAACGTGTTTTACATTGTTTTATCGGGCCATTTATAGCTGACTATGCGGTATGGGCTTTGCTCATTGCTGAAGGCCGAACGGTGACCTATAGTTGTTAATGTCTGTGTCATTTTGGTCTTTTATGGATAGTTGTCTCATTGGCAATCATACCACATCTTCTTTTTTATATTATGTTTCTTGTTTAATTTCAATGATGAAGTAACTCTTCTTTTTAAGGGTCAACAAGGCTTCACTACTGTCATATGAATACATGTTGTACAAAATAAAATGGAGCGAAAACGTTATTAAGAAAACAAGACGACTTTACGATCGGGCTTATTATAATTGTTCAAAAGGAAGAAGAAGAAAAAAGAAACTTTCGTTGAAAAAATATTTACAACTTACGTAAATCAATATTTAAATCTTGAAAATCCCCCAAACCTTTAGAGATTTTCAAGTAAGTAAAGGTCTTCGTCAGATTTCCATGGACGTTCTGTTTATCTTTTATCCCAGTAACAGAAAATACAAAACACAACAAATAACAAGAGCTTGGATAATGGCTAAATTTCATTGATTGATTTTTATCGTCTTTTATAAGGAATAATTCAGTTATGAATAGTTTAAACAACATGTATTTATCGAAGTACATATGTACATATATACAATATATTTTTAGAAACAAGCAGTTTTGATTATCCCCCTTATTATAAACTAAATATATTTTGACATTTTGACATTTTTCTTTCATTTGATATTTATAATAATCATATATATACGAAATTTACTTCTATACAGTGCACTTTGTCAGACATTTTTTAATTATCGTATTACTTTTTTGATAATATTTATGATGGGATGTAACTCTTTTTGTCAACAATCATATCTGTTTCAGAGGAAAATATTTATTTTAAAAATAAGTTATCTCCCATTACATTGGAAAGCGTAAAGATTTAAGATTATACATTTTAAAATTTGTCTTTCTTTTTAATATATTCAACACAGTTTTACAGATGGGTGGATAATTCTTTAAAAAAAAATAACCAAATGTGCCGCATACTAGTATAAAAGGGCACACTAAAAAAAAGTAAAAGCTGTTTTAGCGCAAATTTCACAATATTCACGAAGTAAACGGGATTTTTTTCCCCAGTCGTCGTATTTTGCTAACGACTCTTTCGCAAATAATGATACCCGTTTGTACAACATAAATCGCTTTTCCGTAAGTGAAAGTTATGCGGACGCATTTCATTTGCGCGCATTTTGTGATTATTAAGTCTCCCAAACAAAGTTTGGAGACTTATTGTTTTTGCTCAGTTCTTATTATTTTTATTATTCTTCTTCTTCCTCTTCTTCCGCCACTTTAAAAATGAACTTGTCCGCAGCGTTTCTACAAATCGCTTGTCAGATTGACTTAGGGTTTCATAGAATGTTAGACTTATATGTCTAGATGAGCAATTTATTGTTCGTTTGTGCATTGGGGTCTATTTAGGGGTATTTTTTTTTTGGGGGGGGGGCAGAAAGAAGGGAGGGGTTTACAATAGAATCCTATGGGATTTTATTTTCTAAAATTTTCAAAAGAATATTACTTGAAAACTATAAGTGATAGACACATGCAGTCGTCAGAAATGCTCAAAGGACAATAAAACAAATTGCATAAAACATAGGGCAAGTCCCATGGGGTCATCCCCACCCCCTTCAATTTGAGAATATGCTATTATCTTGTAAACGACCCAGATACCCACCCCTAAACCATATATATTCTTGAATGGGACAATAAAACAAATCAAATGAAACTAATAGGAAGTCCCGGGGGTCACTCCCACCCCATTCAATTTGAGAATGTGCTATTATCTTTTAAACGGTCCAGATCCCCACCCCTAAACCATATATATTCTTGTAGAGGACAATAAAACAAATCAAATGTAAGAAAAGGGAAGACCATGGGGTCACCCCCACCCCTTTCAATTTGAGAATATGCTATTATTTTGTAAACCATTCAGATCCCCATCCCTAAACCATATTAATTCTTGAATGGGACAATAAAACAAATGAAATAAAACTAATGGGAATGTCATGGGGGGGGGGGGTCACCCCCAACCCATTCAATTTGAGAACATGCTATTAACTAGTAAACTAGTAAACGGCCCAGATCCCCATCCCTTAACCATCTATATTATTGTAGGGGACAATAAAACAAATGCAATGAAATAAAAGAGAAGTCCCTAGGGAGTCACCCCACCCCCTCTTGTTTGAGAACTTGTAAACGGTCCAGATCCCCACCCCTAAACCATATACATTCTTGAATTTGAGGATAAAACAAATCAAATGAAATTAAAGGGAAGTACCTGGGGTCATCCCCACCCTGTTCAATTTGAGAATGTGCTATTATCTTGTAAACAGTCCAGATCCCCATCCCTTAACCATCTATATTATTGTAGGGGTCAATAAAACAAATGAAATGAAATAAAAGGGAAGTCCCTAGAGAGTCACCCCACCCCCATCTTGATAGAAAACTTGTAAACGGTCAAGATCCCCACCCCTAAACCATATATATTCTTGAATGGAAGAATAAAGCACTTCAAATGAAATATAGGGAGAGTCCATGGGGTCACCCACACCCCACAACTTTTAAATGATTGAGATCCCCACCCCTAAACCATATATATTCTTGTATGGGACGATAAAACAAATCTAATGAAATGTAGGTAAAGTCCCTGCTGTTCACCACCACCCCCTCTTGTTTGAATACTTGTAAATGGATGGTACCATAGGAATGGCGAATGGGGAGCTTTGTTTGGGAGACTTCGTAACAGCATCCTGTTACAATTACTCCTTGTTTTTTTACGTTTGCGTAATTACATTGGCGCGCATTAGTTTTTCAGAAACACTATGACAAGTAAATTAAGATAATTCATTTTTAAAATGACTGTACATATGTAGTTATATTGAACTGAACATGTTCAAAAGTTGAATTTTATATTTTTTCACAATTCTGTATTTTATTTGTTTCTGAAAGAAATCGAAATGATTTAAAAGCAGACCGCAATGAGAACCCCAAATTGGATGTATTTCAAATAGATATAGGAAGATGTTTTTCTACAACGGAGATCTATGAACATGCACTGATACGCCTAGACTGGGAAAGGGATATCAAGGTTGGCGTAACCCACCCTTTTTATTCTGTTTTATTAAGTAAACAGCTTTTTTTTCTTTTTGTTTCTATCGTAAACACAATCTAACGTTTGGGGCAGGTTACACGTGCTTACCTTTTTCTCTTATGTCCTCTGAGTCATTCAAAAAAAAAGTGCAAAATGACGACCTGATTTTAAAAAAAAAGAAGGGGAACAATAAATGCAGGACCTTCTTTTGGAATCATACAGTGGATATAACTTCTGATCTCTCGTTAGAATTGTCAGAATAATCTGTCATAGAGCTGTTGTAAACTCTCCTAGAACAGTTCTACCCCAAAAACTGTTCTTAGTAGAACTGTCAGAACCAGTTTTAGATAGAACTGTATGAAACTGTTATAGGTAGAACTGTTAGATCTGTAAATTTACTCTCGCATTTTTTGTTTGTTCTGCCCTATATATATATATATATATATATAACAAGAACAAAACAATTGCGAAAGCAAATTTACAGATCTTACATTATTGGGTTGATGTTTAGACGAGTTGTATATACAGAATGTACACAGTCATGTATCACCATCACTGCTGGTGATCCGATAGATACATCTGTTGTAAAATTGTCACTGGTTCAGACGTACTTGTAAATATAATTATTTCTGTGACTGTATCTTACATTAATTTGTAGGATCCTTCACTATATATATAGATAATTTAGCTGATCTGTAAAAATAACATCTTCATGCCTTTTATAGCATGTACTGTAGTACGATGCTAGATTAAAACTGGCGAAGAAAGGTAACACCCGGCCAGCGAAAGCTTCATTTTTATGAAGCCCATGTGTTCGTGTGATCTAGCGCGCCGGTTACAGTGCAGGCGATTTGGTGCCACGATATCTCAGTAGCATGGGTTCGCCGGGATTCGAACCCATGCTACTGACATATCGTGGCACCAAATCGCCTGCACTGTAGCCGTCCCGCTAGACCACAAGACCACCTGGGCTCCACAATAATAAAGCTTTCAGCGGCCGTGTGTTACCTTTCCTCGTCAGTTTTAATCGAATCCCGTCGAGGGAAGAACAAAAAATTTGCGAACGCAAAGTTACAGATCTAATATTGTTAGGTTGATGTTTAGACGAGTTGTATATATTTATATATATTTATATATACCAATCGACCACCTTGGCTTCACAATATGTATATATTATTATTAATAAGACTTATTTACATTTAAGATAAAGAGTTCTTAATACTGTTCTATGTATAGAACTGACTAAATCAAATCTAGCCAATTTAGAATCGATTCTATGTGAAAGTTTGATATCAGAAGTTGATATTACACACTTTTAAAAAGAGAATGACATAGGTTCAGACATTGTCAAGCATTAATGGGCAAGGCTGGAAAAGAAGAAATTGATAAATACATTGTACTGTTATGGGGGAGAAAGGGGGATAGTCATTTGGGGTGTAATTAATATTTTTCGTTTATCTTTTGATAAAATTGATTTTGACAAGGGCGTGTGCGACGTTGAAATGACACCAAAAGCTACACCATGTTATATATCAAATGACATATTTACCTCAGTTTTTGTAGAAATGGAATTTGGCAATATGCCTTTATTGACTTACATAGGAAGACATATGTAAGATATCTTTAGAAATGCCAAAAAAAAAGGTGCAAGTAGTTATTACAACAAAAAGGAATGCTTATCAAAACAATCATACTAATTAACCAGATAGGTAAATACAGGTAGCTGAAACAAGTTCATGTTTTTCAAGTTTTTGAAAATCATGTGTTGCTGTTACTGCATTTGTACTTAAATAAATATGGATTTGTTATCTTAAAATGAAACAAAGTCATGTGCATATTGTCATAAAATCCAGTTTGCTCAAATTCTCTTTGGACTTCAAAGTTTATTTTTCAACATTTATATCTCGATTTATATAGTTGTGGGTGCTGTAATATTCTCCCATATTACTTGATGGAATTTCTTGAAATTTTGTATCGCATGTTAGTTAATTTACTATGTTTTCTTTTCTTCAGTTTTTTCAGATATTTTTCTTGTTTTTAATATTTCTCCCTTTTTGTCGAGCCTGCAACTTTAGTCGCAAAAGCGATACATAGCCATCCTACATTCCGTCGTAGTTGGTTGGGCCTCCACAAATATTCATTCTGTGGTAAAAGGTTTAAAAATGATAATAACCTTCTCAAACTGTCATTGATTTCTGCCAAACTTGGATAGAACCTTGTTTATGATCAAAAGCTAGTATCTAGTTCCGTATAGAACCTTTTAGAATTTTCTATAGTAGGGTTTCATAGAATAACATTGTGAAGGTGATTCGTTATGGTCACAAATCATCAGAATTCTTGTTACCCTATTTTATGGATTTTCTTTAAACCTTGTAACGTTTCCAGCTTGGAAATTATCAAATTTACTTATAGATTAATTAATTCTGATGATTTTTAAAGTTAAACAAATTGTTCAATTGAAATCTTCGTATAGTTTATACTAACTTATAAAATATTCAAAATGAAATGAAATTGAATAAACCGTTCAGACACTTGCAAAAAATGTTACAGTAGATTGTCTTTCAAATACAGGTTTCTTGTCAGCAAGTCTTCATTTTGCACCTATTCCAGATTTTCTTGTTTAGGGTCAAGGGTGTCTATCAAAATTATAATCAGGAGAAATTGAATGCAACTTTGGACCTAAAACCTTTGCTAAAGACATCAAGGGAGAACTTTTTTCCCCAAGAAAACAAAATATTCAAGAAGATGAATTACCGTAAGCCAAAAAGAAATTGTCACGCAGAAAAGTCCCAAGGACTCCGCAGTTTAAGTAAAATAAATGGTAGCTAAAATCTCAAAACTACTTTACTCCAAAGTATGTTTAAGTTCAATCAATATCTAAAATTTAAAATAAATAAAAAATGAATCCATAGATCAAGGACAATATTTTTGTTAACCCTCCCCCTTTTTCCAAGATCTGTTAGTTTTTGTTTTCTATTAATTACAGCTACGTATTACACTTGGAATATAAGGTTGGTTTGATCATTTAAACAAACTAGACAGGCAGGGCAATGCATACCTCGTGCCTACTTAAGAGTTAATTTTTACGCACGAAAATATATATATATATCAGATCCTTTGTCGATGCTGGAATAATTGTTTATGGTACATCTTTGTTTTTTCCTGAATTCACTTCAACAATAGTTTTAAAAAATAGGAAGTCATTAAGTTAATGAGAAATTTATCTAGATTTTTTTTTCCATACATTTTATTAAATTAAATTAGATTAAGAAATACAAGGAATAGAAAATAAATATTCGTTTTTTTCATTATCAATCTTGTATTTTTTTCTTATCATAAAATCGTTATCTGGACTATTATACTAATAGTATAAGACCCTGTTTACACTGGCAACGAAACTGAATCGATCTTTATTTGAATCGATCTTAAAAAGACAAGGGCCGCGTTCGATAAGATCGATCTTATTTGTCAGTGTAAACGGGGTCTAATAGTCCCAGATTTTTTTTCAAAATCATCATATTTTTTACCAGAGAGAGCAGAAAATACAATGAAACCTGTGGAAGGACAGGGACATACCAATTCTACAAAACAATTTCTGATAAAAACAGTTTAACATTGAGGTTTACTTAGTCAACATACATCTGGTTACAATTAGTGAACCATAGAGAAAGTGTGACCACAAAGTTTATATATGTAACAGATTACTGATAACATGCTGAGATAAAACTGTAAATTATGTGTAAAATCAGGGCTTATGACTTAGAGTGAAATATAAAGTTCAATGAAAATCTTTATTCTCCCTGCAACATTGTTTTCTCTCACCAATTTCAAACAAACCTACTAGTAAATAGTTTTCAAATAAGATATTATCTTAAATATTCTTTTTAAAATATAGACAGTGTTAGTAGAAAACAAAGATTTTTAAACTGGTCTTTTATTCCTGACTTTTATTTTCTGATTTGCCATGCATGCAGTGGCGGATTTAGAAATGTTCATAAGGGGGAGGATCACTGACTGCCGAAGAGGGGTACGCTGCAATCATGCCTCGGCAATTCCCTGTTTGACCAACCATTTTTGTTTTACCAAAAATTGGGAGGGGGGGGGGGGGGGCTGCCAACTTAAAAAAAAAACTCTAAATCCGCCTCTTGGCCATGCATGTGTCTATTTTCTTAAGCACGAAGTATAAAACAACGTGATTCTGTCACATGTAAAATTAAAGTCTGTGTTCAGGGTAAAATCAAATTTTCAGGGACCTGATTTTTTGCTTTCTGTCTTATCATGTTTTATCATAACATACCGAAGGCTGTTGGTGATCTTCGTTTGAATTGTCTAACAATTTATTACATTTTATGGCTTTTGCTCATTGTTGAAGGCCGTCTATCAACTTGTTTGTTTAATTTACCGTCGTTTGGTCTTTGGCAGATATTTGTGGTATTTGAAAATAAACAATATATTTCTTATTTCTATATTTTAGCCATCCTTCAATTATGAAATATTATGGGTGCTCGATGAAATACGAAAAGTATCAAAAACACGACATGAACATTATAAAGATTGCAAAAAAGTTAGTATTCAATTTGGGCCGACCCATATATCATATATGAACCGCGCTGAAGTACGTCCATTATTCATAGTTCACTATTCACTATTCAATATTAAAAAATGAATGATGAATAATAAAATGGTTTATGTTTCATTATTCAAATCGAAGCGGTGAATAGTGAAATAAATATAAAAAAAAAATGACTGTGACACTATAGCTATATTTTGATTCACAATGACTATAAGAGGGTTTACGGAGGACCTAAATGCAACAACATGCGTAAAAATGAGGAAATATAAAAAAAAGAAGATGTGGTATGATTGCCAATGAGAAAAATATCCACAAAAGACCAAAATGACACAGACATTAACAACTGTAGGTCACCGTACGGCCTTCAACAATGAGCAAAGCCCATACCGCATAGTCAGCTATTTAAGGCCCCGATAAGACATTGTAAAACAATTCAAACGAGAAAACTAACGAATTACTCGTGAACATTGAAAAATAGCCAATTTTAAATAATGAAATGAATATTTTGAATAATGGAATGGACTGGCAGGACCCTTCAGCCCTAATAACAGATATATATTATACCTCGATCGAAAGAGTGTTTCTCGTTTCTCGTTTTTTTTTAATATATATAGATCAGACCTGGACCGTTGGTTTTTTCCCGTTTGAATGGTTTTACACCAGTCATTTTTTATCGACCTTTATATCTTGTTGTTGGGTGTGAGCATAGGCCCCGTGTTGAAGACCGTACCTTGACCTATAATGGTTTACTTTTATAAATTGTGACTTGGATGCAGAGTTGTCTCATTGGCACTCATACCACATCTTCCTATCTATGTAGATATCTTTCATAGAGTCTTGTAGCGATCATTTGTACTCGTGCATGTGCATGGTTAAGTATAGAAATCAAAAGGCGATCGAGTTTGGTAGAGTCGAATATAGGTCAGGTTTGGATTTATTAATGGTGGCAGTAGTCAGCCAGTGATAAAGAAGTATTGTTCGAATAAATCTAGAAAACAGATAAAACGCAGATTAATGGCATTGAGCTCCAAGCGTCGTATATATTTATTTATCAAGTAAAAGTCAAGCTTATCAAGTACTGACCATTAAAATATGTAGGACAGAAAGTCACTAGACAAAAAGTCACGGACAAAAAGTCACTTGGCAAAATAGTCACAATTTAGTTCTGAGATTAGTTTTCTTTGAAAAAGAAAACACTTAATAAAAAAACTAAATAGGGAATGTGTGCATGGGCCATATGCAGATAATCCCCCCGCTTGCATAAGACGTTATAAAGGCTCATAAATCAAGAACATTAAAAGTGTGTTCCTGATGTGAGTTTTGTGGCAGTAAGCATTTTTAAACTTCATAACATTTAGTTGAGGCAAATTTGAGTTAGAGACAGGAAACGAAATATTCAGCAATTTTGCATATTTGTAAAAGGCATAACTCTGGAACGGTGAAAATTATTGAGACCAAAATTCAAACTTGATATGTGTTATGTGGTGATAAGCATTGTGTGTGAGATTCTTACATTTGGTTAAGGCAAACTAAAGTTAAAGAACGGATACATTTTTTGAACGTACGGACGTATTTATAAAAAAGAGGATGTGGTATGATTGCCAATGAGACAACTGTCCACAAGAGACTAAAATGACACAGACATTAACAACTTTAGGTCATCATGCGACCTTCAACAATGAGCAAAGCCCATACCGCCTAGTCAGCTATAAAAGGCCCCGATAAGATTAGTACATTTTTACGTATACGTACGAACAGACAAGGTTAAAAATTAATGCCTCCTCGGCAACGGCGTGACTGATTGTAAGTGTGACTTAGTTTGTCCTATCAAATTTTCACTTTCTGTCTTGTGACTTTTGTCCTGTGACTTTCTGTCCGTTTACCTCAAATATTTGTATGATGACCTTTCTTGATCTCTCTATATATATACTAACATTTCCCGACGAATATCTAGTGCATGGATTCTACTTCTTGATCCCTATTCGAATTTTATTGACTTTCAAAGGTTATCGCATAGAAATTGGAATCAGTGTCAAGGAAGATAGACACCCGAACATTTTCGTTGAACGAGTCAAATCAATCTTCTGGTGGCTTCATCGATCAGTGTTGATTGAGTCCGATCGACAATGTGAACCTACTTTGTTAACTCGATACTTAAACATTTATCTTCTCTTTTCTTACTCGATGTTTGACTTTAATATTGATAAGAACTTGATTATGGGAATTCTTTAATATGAAACATGCCTGGACTATAATATATACATTTTTAGATTTTTTTTGGCAGTCAAGTTGGTAATTTTTAAATAAAATTTAAGCCCAAATTAGCGGCCCAAAAAACCCAAATAAGTAGTTTAATTAGCTGATAATCTTTTTGCAAACCATAATACCCAAACGGGTTAAAATGCAAACATAATTTACACAATTATGCATATACATGTAACCAAGACGATGTGGTATGCTACGGATCGATAACGAAGCCGTACAGTAACATACATGTATATAGATACATGTTCTGCGTGCTGTCATTTGAAAGACAATTTCTCTTTATTTTCAAGGAATCCCCATTGCGAGTAAGATTTTATTGAAATATTATTGTATGATGTTTATAAATATCAAAATAAATAGGCATTTCAAAAAAGTTATTCCCAAAAGGCCGTTTAATCTTGAATTTAATTTGTTCATTTATTTGGAGGTAGATGTCAGCCATTAAGACTCCATATACCTGCAGTGGCGATCCAGAACTTTTCATTAGGGGTTTGGGGAAATGACTGACCTTAAGGGAGGGCGCTCTAGTCATGCTTCAGTGATTTCCTATATAATCAACCCTTTTCTTCAGGAAATGGGGGGGGGGACCCCGTCGACCCCCCCCCCCCCTAACCCCACCCACCCGGATCTGCTTATAACCTGTCCCTTTTCTAATGTATATTTTTGTTTAAACATGATATACATATCTATGTATATTTCCAGATATTTATATACCAAAATGGAGACCTACACCTATATAATGATCTGATTTGCGCTACATTGCCATTCCCTCTTAAAACATTTTTAAAACAAAGCTTATCGACACTTGCAAATTCCTACAGTCTATTTTTGATGTCAAATGGGTGCAAATTTACAAATAATGCCGGAAACATCTGACACATTTACAAAATTTTAATGTGGTTTTAACCGCAACACGATAAATACTATAAGCATCAGACACTTAATTAGAAATAACCCTGACCGTTTTAAATTTCCCACCCTTTTCATATATTAATGAAGCTTGAAAGACCTATTCAAGCTATCCCTATAGCCTTCCCCTGGGAATTAATGCATTAAGTTCCATGATAAGAAAAATATATAGTATGAGAATAGGGAATTTAACTAACGGATCCAGAAATGTTATACGTGGGGGGCACACTGACTGCCTAAGATTAGGGGGGGTGGTCCGCTCTGGTCATGCTTCAGTGATTCCCTATATAATCAACCAAACTTCCCCCAGAAACCCGGGGGGCTCCCTGGTCCCCTCTAAATCCGCCTCTGAATTTGACACATCCTCTTTTATAATTTTGACGACTCCTCTCCCAAAAACAACAGTTACAGATGCTTTTCGAGCATCTGTACAATATTGTAGCAGGCTATTCTTCCGACTAAACGTTTGTCTTCCAAAGGTAATCATTCAGTTTTGGAATGTTGACCTTGCTATTGAAATTTTATAATTTAGAAACACAAGTTGTGCACATTGACAACGCTCCAGTCTGAATTGGCCTTAACACTCTTAAATTATCCAGTAAAACTGACAAGGAAACTTATCAGTAACTGCATAACTTCCAATTAACATGTCATTTATATCAACCCCATGCAACTAGGTACACAGCTGCGTTCAATGAAACATGATCACAGATAAAAATAGATGTAAATTCTGATTCAGATCCTTTCTTTTCGATACAACATATAAAAAAAAGAAGAAAAAAAAGGGGGGGGGGGGGGGTGTTCAGAAGAAGAATTATCTTTAATTTTAAATAAAACTGATGTATTGAAATTATTTAAAAGGTGAATGTGTTATATAAGCTTATAATATATTTTAGACGGTTCAATAGAAAAGTATATTGATGCATTTTAAAAAAGATCATATTGCTCTATGTACCTTTAACTTAAGGGAAAAAAATACATCACCAAAGATTAACCAAAATATTTTAACTGACAATACTACTGTGATAAAAAGTTACTAAACATCTTTACACATTAAAGACATGAATTTAGGAACACGAACATATATATTATATTTATATAACTTCAGTGAAAATTGAAAAACAGTTAGTGAAATATGAATTGTAAAACTCAACAAGTATTGATTAGTAAATGCAAAATTATGTCCGTAACGCGTTCATCTCTATGTACAAATGTTACAACTAAACTGACATTTTCAGTTGGAATGATTTCGGAGAAGTAAAGGGTTTTTGTTTCTTTGATAAATAACTATCTAGGTTTTACAAAGTATTCAAAAAGTCTTGTTTTGGCCTCTATTATTATAACAATTTAAAGCAATATACCCTTAACCCCTAAATCGACCCAACCTTTCTTTTGTGGAATGAAACCTCAGTGGCGGATCCATGCATAATTTTTCATAAGGAGGGGCCCGTCGACTGACCTAAAAGGGGGCGCTCCATTCATGATTCAGTGATTCCCTATACAATCAACCATTTTGTTCCCACAAAAATGGGGAGGGGGCCTCTGGGTCTTATGAATCTTGTGCTTTAAATTATAGATATTATTACTAGTATACTGATATTCCGAAAATCATTAAAAATACCCATTTGTATTCTTCACCAACGCTAGCAGAGGGGCATTATGTTTTCTGCTTTGTGCGTCCATTCGTCTGTTCGTCGTCCGTCTGTCCCGCTTTAGGTTAAAGTTTTTGGTCAAGGTAGTTTTTATAAAGTTGAAGTCCAATCAACTCGAAACTAAGTACACATTTTCCCTATACTATGATATTTCTAATTTTAATGCCAAATTTAGAGTTTTGGTCCCAATTTCACTATCTACTGAAAATAGATAATGATAGTGCGAGTTGGGCATCCGTGTATTGTGTTTACATTCTTGTTTGCACTTTACTCCTGAACGGTTTGAGCTATAACCAACAAAATAAAACCCAACCCTCCCTCCCTTGTGCAAATATTTGTAGTATAATTTTATAGATATCAATACACTTTTACACAAGTTATTGTCCGGAAACCAGAAAAACGTTGTTTTGCTTATTATGGCCAGTTTTTGGTCCCTAATTCTTTTAAACCATGATATGGGACCATAACATTCAAATTCTAATTTAACGCTATCATTGATTACTCATCATTTGCACAGGTCTGATCTGCATTTCTTTTTCGCTGATTTTTTTTTATTTCTTTTTTGCCGAATTTGTGTTTCATTTGCGTTGTTTGTGTACATGTTACTTACAGGGTCGTTTTGATCATTATAAATCTCTTCCGTTAGCCAGTACATAAGTTATAAATTGTCAATCATAACATGTATATAACTGTTGTAACATACTCAAGAGGAGGTGAAAGTAGGCTTCCGAGCAGGATTATAAAAAAGAATTTAGATGTGGTATGGTTGCCAATGAAACAACTCCCCACAAAAGACAAAAATGACACAGAAATTAACAACTATGGGTCACCATTTGGCCTTCGACAATGAGCAAAGTCGATACCTCATAATCAGCTTAAAAAAGGTCCCTATCTGACGATGTAAAAAATTCAAACGAGAAAACGAACGGCTTAATTTTTGTACAATAAATGAACGAAAAACAAATATGAAACACATATACAAACGACAACCATTGAATAACAAGCTCCTGACTTGGGACAGGCACATTACCGACATAATGTTTCGGGGTTAAACATGTTAGCGGGATCCCAACCATCGCCCTAACGTGGGACAATGCCAATGGTATAACTGTTTAAAAACATACCAGTAAAATTAAGATAAAAGCACTCTGTTTACATCCATGAAAAACTGCACCGTTATTCTTACAGTTTTCAACGCGTGCAGCCGACCAGCAATGAGATGGCTAACTTGAAGTTCAGCATATACAAGTACAACATCTTAGAATGCATGCATGACGGCTTCGAGCGTCAGATATAATGTCAAACGTGAAGCAATCCTCGATTTCATGGGGGAAGGAATGGTCACCGCAAAACTGCGATAGCCATTTACCAATTTCACTTGAGTTTTCTCTCTACTAGCCCAACAGACTGGACCCCCCCCCCCCACACACAACACACACAAACCAGTATTTCTGCGCCAGATGAAAACGACAGCAGCCTATTTGCAAGGAACAACAATTATTATGACAATTTATAACATGTGTATATAAATAGCGAACAGTAGAGGTTTGTAATAATAATGAGAGGGGGGCAAGGGGGGTCCCCATAACAGCAAAACAGTGAATTGATTTGGTGAAAAACAGATAACAAGGAATTGAAAAGGGATAATAACAGATAACAGTAAATGAAATATGAAAATAGATCTGTCCAGGACCAATCCAGTAGATGACTCGTAGATCTTAGTATATAACTTGTGGTATGGACCTAGAAAATTGTAATTTGTTTAAACAAGACGTTCCGGCCGTTGAGGCAGTTCTGCCTTGGTTGATTTTTTCCGTAACTTGTACAATAAGTTATAGTATGGATGTTGAATTTTTCTGAACGAAATTACTGGTTTCTGTTTTTGATATAGGGATATTTTTAATCCACGGCATTTGAGGGATCAATTTTTAATGATTTAGGTTTTTTTATTTAATTTTTAAAAATAGTGCAGCCAGTGACACTTTATTATCAATTTGATTTTTTGATTTTTTTTCTTTATGTCATATATTATACTTTACAAAGTAATAAAAAAAAACATTGATGCACAATATATTTTTTTTATTTAATGACCTTATGATAAAACTTACTTATAAAATACAAAAATACCCAGATCAGTGGAGACAGGACATGTAACTGAAACACGCATACCAGTTATGATTATTCTGATAATAGAAATTGACTGAAGTGAAAATTCTGATAGTATAATAGAAATTGGACATAGTGAAAATTTGGATGACACCAAGTGAAACACCAATCATGTATCTTATGTGAAATTATAGAATATGAAAAATTTGGGTACAGCATTGGAGAAGCTGTGGGATTTTAAAAAGGGTATTTACCGAAAAATTAAACTGAAGACACATCTGTGTTTGCATCAATGGTTTCTGAGCTTCAATGTTCGCCATGTGAAGCAGTTAAAAAGCTTTTAAATATATGGTGGTCAGGGTTCTCTTTCATGTTAATGAAAAGAGAGGGAGTAGCACTTATAATTTAAATACTAAAAGAAAAAGATGTTGTATAATTCCCAAAGCCATAATTCAAACCCACACCACTTAGTAATGTAAAACAATTCAAAGGAGAAAACTAACTGCCTAATTTATCCACAAAATAGTGAACGAGAAACTTAGTAACACAGTTACAAACTACATGTACAACCACTGAATCCAGGCTCCTGACGTGGAAATAGGCAAATACAGAATGTGACTGCATCAACTTTAGCATGCTAGTTGGTGTCTAATCCTCCCCTAATCAGGGACAGTGGTGTAATAGTACAACATAAAGATTATTATGTGGTCATTGAATAAAAAAATATATAGGGTGTACCAATGCTTTTTTTATAACAAAATCCATACTATGAGTTATTGTACAAGTAATAAGTGAATTATAATTTGTACAAAATGCTACATGTTCACAGACAATGGAATTTATTACAAAGGATAATAATAATATATACTGGAATGGTCCTGGGTCCAATTGATTTTATATGTTTATGTGATGTATGTTACTGAAATTCTTCTGCAAATACAGGGCCACTCCTATAATACCAGTAGAAAGACCCCAATAGATATACATTGTAAGAAGATGTGGTAAGCGTGTCAATGAGACTATTATCCATTCAAATCACAATTTTCAATAATCTTCAATTTCTACGGACGATTGGCTGTCAAAATGCTAACATTCCAATTTTCAATAACAGTTAACAGCAAATAGATTCTCACAATAACAGATAACAAAATAGATAATAGTCATATAACAGCTAACAAAGAATAAGACAATAACAGCTAACAGTAAATATATTTTCAGAATAACAGATAACAAAGAATTAAAATGCCCCATAACAGCATAACAGTTAAACCCCTTGCCCCCCCCCTCAATAATGATGATAATAGTAATAATAATCGGTGCAAAAGAGAGATCGAATATTTTAAAAAATGTTGAAATTCAATACTGGTCCGAGCCATTTGTGACGATTCATCTCTGATATAAGTTTGATTCACAATTGACAAAGAATTTTACATGAGAGGTGGCTGGACAGAAACACGGACACGTTCGGACGCCCATGAAAAAGTTTTATTTCTACCGCAACGCATGTCGCGTAGGGTGATACATTTAAGAATTATAAAGAAGAACAGTGCTGACTGCCAGGTTGTCAAAATATATATTCACAGTGTAGATACTATTCTGTACGCTATCCGGAAGTCGCGATTTTCGAAGCGAGGATTTCAAACTGGCTAACAGAACGGTTTTGTTTTGGTGCTTTTTCTCATCATTTGTTTACTCCTATATCTATAAAGTGCTTTGCACATCTTAAATGTATGTACAACATCATAAATATGAGTATCTGTAACAAAAACATGCAGTAGAATATAAAATATTCGCGTGCATCACACCAACTTCATAGAAAAAAGTGAAATCGATTGACAATTTTGCTCCCGTAGTACAAAGCAGATAATCTTTTATTGCGAATATTTGCATCAGTTTACAGTAAAATATATACTGTTTCAATATTCCTACCGTATTTAAGTAGAATGTTCGTATTTCAAATAAAAAAATATGCTTTCCTTGAGGAACCCAAAATAAATTACTGTACGATCAGTCTAAAACTGACTGTATTCTAGTAGCGATTTCAGATTTTTTGTCTGTATGACCAGTCGTGATTTTGAAGAAAAAAACAACAACAAATGGAAGTTTTTAACGACCTTGACTGAAAAACAACGGCAATTTGAAGGTATATATGTGTCTATGTGATATTATGATTGTGTCCATGGAACTATAACGTGTAATTTCTTTCATCAGACAATACAAATATATTTCTGATGATTTTTGTAGACGGCAAATTAATTTTTGTTCTGTCAGTCTTACTTAAAATCAAATGCCTAAAAAGTAATACATGATTCGCTTGTGGACTGTATTAGTGTGTCGTTGCAGTTATCTGTTTAACTATTACATTTTTAAAGACTATTTACACCGTCTACCGTTGATCAATTGGTGATTACATACATCAAGCCTGTCTCTTTTAAAATGACAAAAAATAGATAGAGAAAGCTTTGTTAAAAAACTTTAGGTATTGAGGAAAGAATTAACGAAATTATACCCCGCCACTTCTATAGTCCATGTTTTGGAAAAAAATAAACCACCAGAAAAACTAAATTATAGGTGCACAGGGGCATCATTTAATAACGAATATGAGAAAGTTTTATTAATACTAGTATATGGTAAGTTTTTGAAAGTTGCGTATAGTAAGCGGGTACCACCCAATAAGGTAATGGAAAAGTCCATATCATGGAAATAAAAAACTGATGATTTTTCGAAAAACCAAAATAAGAGGTACACAATTGAATTAAATGATAAGGAATCTGAAGAAAAAAAAGATTCATTAAGTTATGACAAGTGTCTGAAGGAAGTTGTGGATATAAAATAGGTACGCCCAATATAAGGTTATGACAAAGTCCGTATTTACGATAGAGAAACATCAAAAATATGTTTACAAAATATTCGAAATAGAAGGTCCATACATACATTAATAGATTACAAATGGAGCAATTTTAGAAAAGTTTAACAATTGGTTTTGGAGGTCACGGTTGAAAATATCTGATGGGTGCCCCCATATAATGCAATGTTCAAGTCCGTATCTTATATAAAGAGACCCCATAAAATATTCTTAATAAAATCAGAAATACATTCCTTTTATTATATAAATAAGGCCGTTAATTTTCTCGTTTGAATTGTTTTACATTGTCATTTCGGGGCTTTTTATAGCCGACTCTGTGGTATTGGCTTTGCTTATTGTTGAAGGCCATACGGTGACCTACATTTGTTAATATCTGTGTCATTTTGATCTCTTGTGAACGGTTGTCTCATTGGCAATCATACCGCATCTTCTTTTTTATATTTTTTATATTTATGATACGGAATCCGAGAAAAAAATAAGTAATAGTTATACCATTGACGGATTCAAGAAAATTGGGATCCGGCGGTTTGAAACTCTTTTTTTTAACTTTCAATGCATTTGTATGGGAACATATATTTGGAATCCTCTTTTCTCCTGGATTGGACCCCCTCTCCATTTAAAAATGTCTGGAAACACCAATGTATATTAAGTGGTGTATGTGGAGATGCGCTTGCAAAACCGGCGAAACATGTTGTACCGGTCCAACGGACAAACGGAAAGACGGACTTCATTATCACTATAAACCATCGCCTCACAAAGTGGTGTACAATTGAGTGTGAAAGAGACAGATCTACATCCAAAACAAAGTGAAGGAACTGTGATCAATTATAGGCTACAGTACGGCCTCGAATGTTTGTAAATTCATGCATTTTTATATAGTAACTATTAAATCTGTGTGTTTGTACAATTTTAAGTAAAACGGAGGACATTTCTGAAACTTCTATAAACAAACAAACCTTTTTCTTATTTCAGCCACATTCAAACATCCTTATGCTTAATGTAATAAGTCGAGTACACCCTATCAAGCTAAAACATGTTTGAAAAGTTTACAGGATGTGAATTTATTAAAATATATTTGTGTTATTTAGAAAAATGCCATCTTCTAATGTATCGTACATAACTTTGAAATCACTACTAGAATACAGTGAAATAACGACTGATCATACAGTTTCAAAATATACAAGCGAGACTGATCGTACAGTGAGAAATTCAAACAAGTGTAATTTTCTTATTTCTGGCTTCAAAGATCTGGCTGAAACTTTTACCACCACTTAAAATACACTTTATCTAGTAAATTAAGTCTGGATTTTACGTTAATTTGTACAGTAAGAGTGCAAAAAGATTGTTTTTAGGTTCACCAACTGATTTTCCTTAGTGATGCACTTGAAAATCTCTTAATTAAGGCAAAGATACGAATAATGAATGTGCTAAATTTAATTATAAACCATTTGTGAGTATCGATGTCAGCTGAATTAATCATTAAGCAATGTACAGATGAACATCTTACCGTTTAATATAGTATATCCGACAAATTTAAAATGTGATCCAAAAAGTTCTCGCTTCGAAAATCGCGACTTCCGGAAAGCGTACAGAATAGTATCTACACTGTGATATTAGAGCGATATTTTTGACACGATTATTAATAAGAACTTTTTTTTTTACATGTACATGTATGTACTAATTTCCGAAGTTAACAAAAATGAATTCCGATCGTCATCCCGTTCACAAAAAATTATAAGTTATATCATACCGCCTATATATGATTATCACACATTCATGTCCCATGGCGAACAAGGCGGGTGCAAATAGCAGAAAGAAGTGTGTTTTTTTTTATTAATTAACTAGTGTGTGTTTACGCCATGTATCTAAAATTTGGGCGAATGAAAAAAAATAATGTATTGGCGAAAATGAAAAGATGTTCATCGAATGTTTTAGAAAGACTACATAAAAAAGGTGATGTGGTATAATTACCAATGAGACAACTATCCACAAAAGACCAAAATGACACAAATATTAACAACTATAGGTCACCGTACGGCCTTCAACAATGAGCAAAGCCCATACCGCATAGTCGGCTATAAAAGGCCCCGATAAGACAATGTAAAACAATTCAAACGAGAAAACTATGCCGGGTAATTCAGATTTAAATGAATATAGTATAAAATTTTAGGAACTACATATGCATGCAGAAGATCCCTCCCCATCCCCCTTGTGACACCACTGCATAAAACAACATAGGTTTGCATACATTTCATTTAGCAAAAAGCAATACAGAAGTAAAACGTAAATTATGTGTGTCTATAAGACACGTTTAAATACCCCAGCCATAGTTGATTTAGTCCAATTATTAGTTATAATGTATATGAATGTATATTTGAAAAAAATATCCTATATATATATATAAAAGAAGATGTGGTATGAATGCCAACGAGACATGTACAACTCTCCACTAGAGACCAAAATGACACAGAAATTAATAATTATAGGTTACCCTACGGGCTTCAACAATAAGATAGGCCAATACCGCATAGTCAGCTATACAAGGCCACGAAATGACAATGTAAAACCATTCAAAAGAGAAAACTAACGGCCCTATTTATATAAAACATTGAACGAAAAAAAAATACTAGTATGTAACACATAAACAAACGACAACCACTGAATTACAGGCTCCTGACTTGGGACAGGCACATTCTTATATAATGTGGCGGGGTTAAACCTGTTAGCGGGATCCCAACCCCATGCACTTAACATGGGACAATAGTATAACAGTACAACATAAGAACGAACTATTAAAATCGTTTGAAAATGGCTTAACTCATCAGATGACAAAACTACAAGTGGACGTGGCCGGGTACTTGTTCATCCCCAACAAAAAGACACTATAGGAACATATCTCAAAGTACTCGCAGTTAACTGACAGCTAGTTCAAAGCCACCAAACTATAATAAAACAAATCATGTATCTAAGACTAAATATGGACTTGCACATCACTATTATGCGTATAAACATCCCAGTTGCGGAACTAGAAATTTTCAAAAGTGGGTCTCAGTACTGCCGAAAAGGGGGCCTGTGCCAGTCATGTTTCAGTGCTTCTCTTTATAATCAATAACACAAAAAAAGGGGGAGGTCCACCTGCTACCGCATTCCTTTGATACGCCTCTGCATCCTACAAGATATCAAGGTCTTTGCTTAAAAAAATGTAGGAGTAGCTCTATAGATGCTGGTTATATACATAATTGTTAAGGTTCAACTTCCTGGCATTTAAGAATATTTGACAAAAATCAAGATGCATATATAGGAATACATGCATGAACATCTCAATTGTATGTTCAGACAACCTCTGAAATATTAATTAAAACTATAAATTTATAGTTAAAAAAATGTCGGAAGAGGAAGCAGGACAAACGATGATCTCTCTCTGCATTTTATAATAAAATGTATCCAACTACCTTGAATTTTGAGGATATTTGACTTAAATGTTTCAATGCAACTCAAAAACTGTACGAGGTGATAGCCAGACAAACCAATCTATAGCTTGACGAACAGACGAACGGGTAGACGAACGAACCTGTAGGCGATAAATTAATATACCCTTCGATGAAAGTGAGGTCATAAAATAAGCTTGAAATTGCAGTTGATACTTATAAAAAATCAAAACCTCATAGTGCTCAGTTTGCTTAAACATTTCTCTTCAGCTTTATAGCCATGAATTTTAAGATTTCTAAGATCGTAATACATTTGAGTTTCTGAATTGAAAGTTATTTTTCAGGGATGCAATGGTTGCTTTCTATCAAATTTTGTTTTTTGTTTTGTTCTTGTTTTTACATACTCTAGGCTATTGTTTCACATTTTGTCACATCGGGACATTTTATAAATTGTTACGTATATACATTTCGCATGTGTTGGTTTATTGTCGAAGGTCGTACGTCGAGTTTTTCGATTGAATCGATGGGTGCATGGATAGTTACAATACATGTGTCGGATCGGCAATTATAGAACATTTTCTGTTATATCCGTATTTTGCGTGGAATTCTCGCCGCGTTGAAGACCCAATTGCCTTCGTCTATCGTCTGCTTGTTTTCGAGTCGTTGTCTCTTTTACTTATTCTCAATAGCTGCAAATGTTAAATAACACCAAGATTAAAAGCACCAACAGCTAGTGTATAGTTCGGTTGGTATAGGCGGATCCAGTGGGAAGGGGGGGGGCGTGTCCCCCTCTCGTGGGATTTTTTTTAGTGATTATATACTATATAGGGAATCACTGACTTGAAAGACCCCCACCCACATTAGGTCAGTCAGCACCCTGTCATGTATTTGTTAAAAGAAAAAAATATATATTGCCATTCACTCTAAAAACGAAGCTTAATACTTAAACCCTCTTTTAAGAAAAGTTATATTGTTTCATTTTTACAATTTATTTTCAATAGCTTAAGATTAAAAGCGCCGACAGCAAGTGTTTAGCTCGGTTGGTATAGGCGGATCCAGTTGGGGGGGGGGTCCCCCTTTCGTGGGATTTTTTTATTGATTATATACTATATAAGGATTCACTGACTTGAGAGACCTCCCACTTTAGGTCAGGCAGCACCATGTCCTGTATTTGTTAAAAAATATATAAAAATATATATATATATATATATTGCCATTCACTCTAAAAACGAAGCTGAATACGTAAATCCTCTTTTAAGAAAAGTAATATTGTTTCATTTTTACAATTTATTCTCAATAGCTGCAAATGTTAAATAACACCAAGATTAAAATCGCCAACAGCTAGTGTATAGCTCGGTTGGTATAGGCGGATCCAATTTTTTTTTTGGGGGGGGGGGGCGGGCCCGGGTCCGGGTCCCCCGTTTGTGGGATTTTTTTTATTGATTATATACCATAAAGGGAATAACTGACTGGAGATACCCCTCACTTTAGTTCAGGCAGCACCCTGTCATGTATTTGTTTAAAAAAATATATATATTGCCATTCACTCTAAAAAAAGAAGCTGAATACGTAAATCCTCTTTTCAGAAAAGTAACATTGTTTCATTTTTACAATTTATTTTCAATACTGCAACCAAGATTAAAAGCGCCAACAGCTAATGTATAGCTCGGTTGGTATATTTAATAGAAAGATATTTGTAAATATGGTAAATAAACTCATCATAAATACCAGGATTGAAATTTTACATTCACGACAGACGGGTATTTCGTCTACAAAAGACCCATCATTGACGCTCGACTAAAAAATGTTAATAAGGCCAAATGAAACTGACCATTTAACTTAAAAAATGGCGAAGTGCAAGCATTTTTTTAGTTTTTAAACGCTATCCTCTTGACCACATAATGTGTTTTCATCAAAATTGGAAATGATAATATTTTATAAAGAAAAATCTTTACCTACGTCGCATTATATATACTAGTATACTAACATATTGTGTTGTAAAATGATGCCCTTTATGGGTTCTTGATTAGATTAATAAAAAATTCTATACTATTAACAAATTCAAAATATACTGCTTTACAAAAAAGGTAAAACAACAGATACATTCAAGTCAAATCTATCTTAATTTCTGTCAAGTTTTTCCATTTTCAAGTAAAGAAAATCACGCATTATGGTTCCATTTATTTCCTGTAATAATTAGATCACTTGCATACTTGTAACACACACACAGACAATATGTATTGTTTATTTGTTGAAATATATTAAAATATGCGCTGCTGAACTTATATTAGTCAGTATAGTATATAGACGTGTATACCAAAGACAAATTTATACATTGTTTAATTTCCTGTAGTGTTTGATAATGACCCAGTGACCTACAACTTTTATAATAAATAAACCACATAGACAACGCTTCTGAATCAGTATAAAAAGTATGAATTATTTGTTAAACTAGTGTAAAATGTGGTGTGAAATAATTGGTAAAGGCAACGATATCCGGCTAATTAAATTGACCCGATGAGCTGACATGATGTTGAATTTATTTTGGAAATAAATATTACAGTTAATTTAACCTTACAATTTTTCATTATGTTTGTTTAGTCTATGTATTTGCCATAATCAAAATTGTTTTTTGTTTGTTTTGCAAATAAAGAATCATTATGTTTAATATTTTAATGAGAGAACCTTAAATAATCCATTATTTTCATTTTTGTTCTTAACTGAAAAAAATGGTAATACTAAATCCATTATAGCACAACCAAGTAAAAAAGTGTCCTTTAGTTTATACTTAAATCATAGATGAGATCATAGAACATTTCTAATCCGACAAAATGAAGATTAATAAAAAAATTCGTTTATTTGAAAAAAGGGGGGGGGGGCTTTGATAACTGTTACCCTAGCTTGCCCTACAACATAATACCCCCCCCCCCCCCCCCAAGAATATAGATTTCGTATTCATATACATGTAAGTCTGAAAATCAAACCCAATAGAGTTAGAATTAGATTTTTAGGCTGACAAATATTTTCTGTCAATTTACATTTGCACAAGTCTGTCTACATGTTCACCAGTTTTTCAATCATCCACTAGTCTGTTTTTTACTTTCACAAGTCTTTCTTATAGACCCCTAGTCTGTCCATATGATTTTCAACAGTCTGGCTATGTCCACAAGTCACTACGTTTTAACCGCGGTCTCTATGTGTCCGTCAGTCTGTCTCCGTGTTTACAAGTCGATATACATGTTTACCCGCCAGATTACGTTTCTAACAGTTTGCCTTCATGTCCTACACGTCCACCAGTCTGCTTATATATATATATATACCAGTCTGGCTACAAGTCTACAAGAATATTATTTGCATCATTGACTAAGTCTGTCTGGATATGTCGTCTGGCGGATTTGCTTGTCTCTCACATTCTGAAGATGATGATATTCCTCGTAGTGAAATCGTTAATACAATGTTCCAGTACTTAAGTCTCTCAGTGTCCATCTCCATGCAAGACTCGGGTCTGATGAAGGTTCTAAAACAATTAAAAATTCGTCTATACAGTCCTTCTGAAAGTCTTCTCGGTCAGATGCAAAAGAATGCCCGGTTAGCGCCTCTGGATTTGCCCGGGGCATGTGGAGGATCAGAAGATATCGACACACCAAATTCAGTTATTCGACGAAAAATTTCAACACCTATCTCATTTAACACCAACATTACACAATAATGTCAACATGGAGTCAGTAACTGAGGTAACATTAAGTTAATTTAGAAGTCAATATCTTGTATATTTCTGTATACAGTTTATAATGCATATATCACTGTCATGAATCAAGGATGTGTATAGTAATAAGGGTCTTACTATCATCGGAACTTTGTTTTTTTTGGTAACACGCCATTATTCCGACAGCCCATTAATCCGACAGCCTATTGGTCCGACAACCAATTAGTCTGACAACCCAATAGTCCGACAACACATTGCTCCGACAGCCCAATACTCCGACAACCTATAATTCCGACACTTATCAAGTCAAGTATCAGGATATCAGGGTAAAATAAAATGTGTCTGTCTGTATTATTACGTTTATATTTGTAATAACATATTTTAAGAAATAACTCCGTATATATAATACAAGGCTAAGGTAGTTCGTATACTTTCAATGTTAATTCTCAATTCGAAATCTGTATATAGAATAAAACAGAAAATAATATTTTATTTTCCAAATTAAAGGATCTATGTAAATCAACAACAAGCATTGATGGCGCGAGCTACTGATGATACCCTGCCCAAATATTTCGGTAGATAGAAAGTTTTTGAGTTGTGAATCTGAAAAAGCATTACACAGTATAACTGACTTATATAAACCTTGAAGTTAAATATCAGAAATCATGGTATTGTAGTACCTGAGAAAAATGTGACAAAAGTTTTCAACTTGGCTGTCATGTAATGAGTAATGAGTTTGAAAAAGCATCACACGATATAACTGACTTCAATAAACCTTTCAGAAATCCTTGTAATGTAGTTCATGAAAAAGATGCAACGAAAATAGTTATGGGACGGGCGGCGAACTGACGGATGGACGGTTGGACGGACGGACAGACAGAGATAAAACAGTATACCCCCACTTTTTCGAAACGGCGGCCAGTCTAATGATTGTGTCAACATTAAGACATTACAATACTAATATGATATAATTATAATTATAGCACTATAAGCCTCAGTCACAATCGGAGCTAAGACAAAATATAAAAAAATACGTATTAATATCAATTAACAGTCAGTATCCAGACATGTACTACATTATTCAAAAGAACTAACGATATGATCCTCATTTTTTCCTCCATAATAGTAAAGTTTTCTTGTGTTCACTTCGAAATTAATCATAATTGTCTAACGTTTTAAAGTTCTGATATGTGCTAGAAATATGGCGAAAGAATTCCTCCCTCAAATTATAATGAAGTGAGCATTCGATTGAAAAATGACGCTCATCCTAAACTTTATCAGCTGTACAATACGATTTTTTGAGTATTTAGCATTTTCAATTCTTCATGTAATGGAAGAGCACCGATTCTGAATTAACATATAAATTACCTTTCTTAAAATCAATGATATCTAAATATGTTTCTTCTTGAAACCAATTTTTAAATGAAAAATAAGTTTCCCACAAAACACATATTACTAAGTTTTTACAATTAAACAATTTGACAAAGACACAAGGACAAGAATGTCACACATTGTCTTATTCTACTAGTTTGTTATTGTCTTTTATGCTGCACTCGTTCTACTTGAGCAGTCAAAATGCGTTGACTGTATATTTCTATGACATATACAGTCACTGACCCGATATCACTTTTCCTTATGCATATTTAGATAGAAATTGCCGAAATATTCATGTCCGTCATATTTGTTTTTCGTAATAAGTTTTGTTGTAAATCATCATGCAGTCCTGCATCTCCACCAATCATTAAAAAAGAGGCATATCTTTCTAGAATTTAAAATAATCTTAGGATACAAAATCGGTCTCCCAACAAAATATTGAGTGTCATCTCTCGGATTATGTCTGAACGATCGCTATTAGAAGTGCTACATGTACTGTCTCCGTATTTCGTGGATTCTCATTCCCGAACATGATACCGTATTCATGATTGATCATGATTGGAATTGCTCATCTTTTCTGAGCACATATTTCGTCCTATTTGTCTTCTTATTTTTTAGGTTCTGGGTACGTATTTGTCTCCGTTTGTTTTTCTAATTTTGACTGACGCTATTTTATCCCATTATTTCTGCAACAAAATAAATTTAAATAAAACTCAGATGAGTGATACAAGGAGAGAAAGTGTTGCGACCAAAGAGGGCGGGTAGTGTTTTCCAACTCCGATGTATTATTTATTTATGTAGTTCATAGTGGGGGAACCTCACTCCCCTGATACGCGAAAAGGGGGATTCGAAGATCTAGTGAAAAGAAGGTAGATCAAGACACACATGCAAGAAATAGCGAGCTAGAACAGCACAGACTGATAGTAGACACACAAACAACGAAATATAAAGATAAATAAAGTAACTAGACACGCAAAACGAAAGAGGGGCGAGGTTAAGGACTGAGCAGTTGCTATAATCATGTGTATCAACTCCAATATACTGAGACAAAATTAATGTCCGCATGCAAAAAAATAATTGGAATCAAAACGGACAACCACAAATATCAGAGAGCGGAGTTGGTTTTTTTTTTTTTTTAGAGAAAATTTATCCATACACTAAGAAAAACACATATTGTCGGAATAATGGGCTGTCGGAGTAATGGGTTGTCGTAATAATGGGCTGTCAGAATAGTACATGTTGTCGGAGTATTGGGCTGTCCGAATAATGGTTGTCAGACTATTGGGATGTCACCATTTTTTTTACCCTCCCCCTTTTTTCCAATATCCGTTATTTTTTCGTTTTCTATTTTAAAATTCACTCTCTTTAGTAATATATCCGTGACCGCTGTGGATAGTAAACTTGGAATTGATAGTAAATAGCAAAACCAAGTAATTTGTAGTGTATTTATGTTCTAATGACACGTACAGACAGACGCGAAAAAAATAAATAATACGAAAGTGAGAAAACGAAAATATAACAGATTTTGGAAAAAAAGGGTAGGGTAAAAAAAATGTCCTGTACCCAAGTACCTATGCTTACTATTAAAGCAATAATTTGAGAAATATATATTAAGGGTTATACTAATATGTGAATATTATGAGTCCAGGTAACTCGATCAACTTGATTTGTACGTATGAAAAATTATATTTATTATCTGGTCATGTCCCGCGTTTTTTTTTTTGTAATGTTGTTATAATAACAGTGTAAGTTAAGACCAAAAAGTAGACCAGGAAAATACTTTATTATCTTAACTAGTTAATTTCTGGAGATCATGTGTCTGTCATTTATTCTGTTATTCACATCTTTTAAACAATTATATTATATACGCATCATATCAATCTATCAATTAGTATACATTATTTTATTTGGCTTAATAACATATTATTGGTATTTAGTGCGACCGTGCACCTTTCGGTTGTCTCGAGTGTTTTCTATTATAGCAATGTTTAAGTCGTCATGTTGCGGGATTTTCAAATCCCAAAAGAAGAACACACTTCAAATTCAACATGATTTTCGATTTGGTAACCGCATTACTTTAATATAGATCATTATATATTACATAACCTTACACAATCAATTTACTTTTTATGATTAATCTGATATGCATGCCCAATATATTTTATTCCCAAAACCTTATTTAAAAAGGAGGGGACATGGTCAAAGTGTCGTCCAAACCAAATTATTGTTTATTGTCACGGAATAATAACAAACTGTGCTATAGTTTTTAAGATTATTGGATAATTGACTTGTTCTATAGGTACATGTACCTTACTTACCCAGGTGACATATCAGTTGTACCCTTGATATTGGTATAAATTCAAATCACAGCACTTGTTTCTATCCATTTGAAGACCCACTATTAACGTATATATTTACCAGAAATAATGGTTTTAAGCGGAGAGGTGAAAAAATTACTTGGGTACCTTCTCGAAAATATACGTTGATAGTGGGTCTTCCAATGGATAGAAACAAGTGCCTGTGATTCAAATGCTTTAATAATGATATATTAAAAGAAGATGTGGTATGATTGCCAATGAGACAGCTGTCCACAAGAAACCAAAATGACACAGACATTAACAACTATAGGTCACTGTACAGCCTTCAACAATGAGCATAGCCCATACCACAAAGGCCCCGATATGACAATGTAAAACAATTCAAACGAGAAAACTAAGATACATGTATATGTACATTGTACATGTTGTATATGAAGATTAATTAGATTAAAGTAAACAATGTGGTATGTTTCCAAAATAAATGCTATCCGCTAAAGACCAACTGATGTTGATCCAATTACTATAGCCAAACAAATGATACATACATGTAGGTTACCATACTTCCTTCATTTATATTATGATTATTGAGTATTTTTTTGGAAACATTTCAAACCTTTACATGCTGTTTATATATGTTACAGTAAATAGGTGAAATTAGGAATTACATGTAATTACTAAAATTTAGGAATTACAGGTAATTCCCGATGCACTTCATGCACTTAGTTAATACAAGTAATTCCTTAAACGGCCCAGTTATTACCAGTAATTACTAAATTTAAAATGAATATTTACACCTATTTACTGACTGCTAACACAACCATAACTTTTGATCACCTGACCATAATACAACATTGTTTTAGCTGTGTAATACTAACTAGAAGATCAGTTGGTACACTTAAAATTTTGAATGGTTGATATGTATAAAAAATATCTTGAATAAATATGGACTTTCAAATATTTGGTTAAATCAGAGTAACTTTAGTTTTAATCCAAAATGGTTTAAGTTGAGCATTATAATACAGATAATTTTTGACCAACTTCAGCAGACATGGAAATCAGAAATGGAAAATTCTCCCAAAGCATTATGTCTTAACTTTTTAAAGAACTCTTTGAATATGATGAATATTTAGACTTATTACCTTATAAAGATAAGATAACGTTATGTAGGTTAAGAACTGGAATGAACTGTTATGTGCATTAGCTTCGAGATATATAAAAAAAATATCTTTTTTTTGTTGTTAAATCATTTATAAAAATGATATTGTAAAATTATAATTCACTGTTAGCAGCCATTCTGGTTTTATTTTGTTAAATTAGCTGAGAAACAAGGTTGATGAGTTGTGCACTTGCAAGTGAATATTTGGACCTCATTGAATACGTATTCATGTGACCTTCAAATCAACCCCTAGCTGGAAATGGGTTATCGATGTATTAAGCTATTAAAATTGTAAGGGTTTTTGCAGAACAAATACATTTAGTCTCGGTTACTTTTGCTGTTAATCGCAGGCTCAACAAAAATGAGGAAAAAATATTAAAATTTTCCTCTAGATACTATCTGTTGACTAGTACTGTAAGAAGCTTCAGTCAAAATTGGGTAAAAATCCAGGATGGTTTATAAAATCTAATGTTTTAAAAACTTTAACTACAGAGTGTATGTAATGTTAACTGGGACAAAACTAGTCCATTTATAAGTAATATACGAAAAAAGGGATTTTTTTTTCAAACTTTACTTTTGGATATCATTTTATGATCATAAACATTTAGCTTCTGTCCAAGTTCATGAAGTTTGGTAGAAATCCAGGATATTTGGAGAAAGTTTTTTTTAAAGTTTTGAGCCACAGTGCATGATGGAGATTTTAGTTTGATTTTGGATAGATATCATTGTCTTGCATACATATATTTACAGAGTTTCAAAACCTATAAAACAACCATTTTCCAGTTTCAATTCACAAACACTAAAGAGTATGCACTTTGGATGTGCATTATATTCCTACATCCTTAAGTTAGCGCCGTTAAAATCCCTACCCCTTCACTTTCTTATTTGATATCTTGAATTATGTTTTTAATTTTAAAACAAAAACATCAAGTTAGTAAATAGCTGTAAAAATGACAAAAAAAATCAGTGATTACCAGTAATCACTGAAATAACTAGTAAATACATGTAATTACTAAATTGGCTAGTAATTACAGGTATTTACTGAAGTGTTTAGTAATTACATGTAATTCCTAATTTCACCTATTTACTGTAACATATACATGTTACTACAGTTCAGCGACTCAAGTTTAAAAGGCATTTATATAAAAGAATTTAAACTTAATATCATTTTGTATGAACATCATGTTGAATATTTACATTTTCTCAACATTTTTATTTTACTTAGCTAATAAAGAAGATGATGGATTCCCAAACAGAAATCTTGATGACAGTGAACAAAATTGAAGAATTGCACCAATTGTTACAGAGAATCGATTTCAAGCAGAAACAGATGCTCAAAGATAAGGGAATACAACAGCCATCCATGTTCCTTCACATATAAAGGTATATATCATTGTATATTGTATATATATATTTTGTCTACATTTTCTGAATTTATGATTTTAAAAATCTTTCAAAAGATATAAATGTACATTGTAAGTCATGTAATTCAAATAGAGACGTGCCATTGTCTTTGATAAAAGATAGAGTTACATGTACATATATGCCTTTTTAGTATTATCAGCTTATATACTTACTTAGCCTTGTTAAAATCTATAAATATACCTTATGTATATTACATGTATGTTGAAATGTCTGTCAGAATATATACATATATGCATGTGATCATAATGTTTCAAATAGCCAAACATTGTAAAAAATATATATATATATACAACTAGTCTAAACATCAACCCAACAATGTTAGATCTGTAAATTTGCTTTCGCAAATTTTTGGTTCTTCCCTCGCCGGGATTCGAACCCATGCTACTGTGATATTGTGACACCCAATCGCCTGCACTGCAGCCGTCCCGCTAGACCACACGACCACCTGGGCTATATACATGTATATATACAACTCGTCTAAATATCAACCTAACAATGTTAGATCTGTACATGTAAATTTGCTTTCACAAATTTTTGGTTCTTCCCTCGCGGGTATTCGAACCCATGCTACTGTGATATCGTGACACCAAATCGCCTGCACTGCAGCCGTCCCGCTAGACATATATATATATATTGAGTATTGGAAATCCTGTACACCCTTTCCTTAGACCAAGTTTAACAAATATAATATGAATGTTTAAATTCAACTAATTATCTCCTGGCAATACACATTTATTTTAGGAACTTTTTATGTTTTATTTTGCAGTAAGCAGCTGTTTGTGATGCTTATAGGCATAAACAAATCTAGTCTGGACATGTAAAACAGCAGCTGGTTCTATTTTGAAGTAAGCTATTTGATGATTACATTAATTTGACATGACCAGACCAAGTCTTGGGAAAAATTAATAGTACTCATTGTCATGATTGTACTAGCTTTTTATTGTTTTATATATTTTATGGAAAATACTGTTAGTTGAGGCCTGCAAAAATTAATTTATAAGGAGATGAAGTGTTGTTGCCAATGAGAGTAGAGACATCTAACAAATAGCATGAATAGAATCAAGGAGGATTGAATTCATACTCAATTTTATTAGAGTGTTACAAAATAATTGCAGGAAAAAAAAAACAACAACAAAAATCAAAATAATTGTGTATTTAGTAGAATTAGCCAAATCAAACAATAACTGACTTAAATCTTGTTTGAAATTTTCACATTTCTATTGATTAAATATTATTTTATAGATCAAATAATAAATAGATAAAAGGGCAGTAATCCAGTCTCAGATTTTTGTTTTGGTTATATTGTATACAGCTGATTGTATTTTAATACTATTTACAAATACTTCTTATATGTCAAAAGAAAAAAAAATTGCTGTACCTGATATTGTGATTTATATTGAAATTGATAAAGACAACAAACTCAATAATGAGCTATTCCAATATCAATCTCCCTAGGGAAAAAATGGGGTGCTACCTAATTTTAGACCTCCATAGTGCCCATAGACACATCAAACACTTGCCAAAATATAAGCCTGAACCCCTGAGGGGATCACACATCAAATTATAAAAGTTGTATATATTCTACACCGTGAATAAGACCAAACAATGATAGAAGGAGTTAGTTTTAAAATATAATTGAAAAACTAAACTGATACAAATCAATAATTTTTTTGATGTTGATAAATAAATCACAATGTGTAATAGTTGTAATAAATTGTTATGCCAGCCTACAATAGTAGAAGGGGTTTATGTTTAATGATCCATGCTTTTGTTTGTTAATTCTTTCATCTGTTCTGCTTTAGGTTCAAGTTTTGGTAAAAGTTTTTGGTCAGGATAGTTGTTAATGATGTTAACGACCAATCAACTTAAAAATAAATATACATGTGCCTTATGTTATGATCTTTCTAAGGATAAATTAATGGTTTGACCCCAATTTCATGGTCCATTGAAAATAGAAAATTTATCACAACGTCTAGCTATTCTTTTTATAGAGTTATTCCACGAGATATTTTTGGGTCACTCATTAGAATATCTTTTAAATATATGATTTTGATTACAACTGCATTAAGATAGAATAATTGCATGCAGAAAATTATTGCTTTTGTCACATATATATCACTTGTCAATTTAATAAAATTAAACATTTTTTTTATTACTTTATTACAGAAGCTACAAAATAGAGCTAAGGCCCTTTAAACCAAGAAACTGCCAGTGTCAGAAAAGGACAAACTTAGAAAGGCCATGCAAATTGATTTAATGTCAAGTTGGGACAGTGATTCTGTAGATAAACTCGCCTGATCACAACTGGGATTTGACTGTCACAAGATTTTAAATCTTACATGGATAAACTAAAGTCATTTACTAGACTGTAAATACCAGAGACAGCTGAATGCACAAGGCAAAGAGCTGAGGTCCAAGTAAATCAGAGAGGCCTTGTCACAAGAAATGTACAGAACTTGCATGGATTTTTACTTAAGGGCATATGACACAACATTGAGAGATATCAATAAAAATTTCTTTAAATTTTAATAAGGACCAATTCAAAGGTACACTTTTGGAATTTGCAAAAACAAAAATACCTTCATGTTTACTTTTGAATTATAGTTGACGGTTTTCAGTTTAAGGGGGGAACCCTTAAAATGAAGTGGTTTGGTTTATTGAATTTGATTATTTTTTAAAGTAAAAAAATGAATTACTGCTCTTTTATTTCAACATTTGCATTTTTTATTAAAATTATTTACAAGTGTAGCATATCGGTGACATCAGATTATGTTAATGTGTTTGGTTAAGCTACACATATTTCTTTTTACTTAAACTTTCTGTTGCCTTTTCTAATTAATTAAATGCTGAATAATAATTTGAGTGTGGCTCATTTCAGTGTCTTGTATTTGCTGTCAAGATTTTTCCTGTAAGATTTCACATTATTTATAATCGCTTGGTCAAAGGGAGATAACTTTTTGAATCTTCACATTAGATAATCTGCGAAGAGGATTATGTAAAATGTAAATAGTTGAAAATTAATTTTATGGTTCAATAAAATCAAAATAAGTTATTGCCATTCATTATAAATAAATTTCTATCAAAAATAAGGCTCAAAGAATTTTTTTATTTTATTTATATAAATAATAACAAAGTACACACATCATGCACATGTTGACTTCATAAAATTTGTAAACAAAAAAAATTGAAAATAAAACTAAAAAATTTTAACTAATCAGGAGACAGTCAATACACCAAATATATTTATAAGCATATAAACTTATTATTTTCTTCAATTGTCCAAGTACATATTCAATATTGATAATTTTTTGCTTGACATTACATAATTTTGTTGATAAAAGTTTATTTGTGTGCTATTTTATTCAATTGTACATATTTGAAGTATTTCATTACACCTTATTATTTTTATTCTTGCATACAGCATTTGGAATGAAATTTTAATCAATGTTCGAGCAGCAGGATGTTTTTTTTGTCGAGCCTGCAACTTTTGTTGCAGAAAGCTCGACATAGGGATAGTGATCGGGCGGCGGCGTTAGCTAACTTTTTTAAAGCTTAATATTTTAGAAGGTGGAAGACCTGGATGCTTCATACTTTGTATATAGATGCCTCATGTTACGAAGTTTCCGTCAGTCACATGTCAAATGTCCTTGACCTCATTTTCATGGTTCAGTGACCACTTGAAAAAAAGATCAGAGTTTTTGTAATGTTGAATTCTCTCTTATTATAAGTAATAGAATAATTATATTTGGTATGTGCGTACCTTGCAAGGTCCTCATGTCCGTCAGACGGTTTTCACTTGACCTGACCTCATTTCATGGATCAGTGAACAAGGTTAAGTTTTGGTGGTCAAGTCCATATCTCAGATACTATAAGCAATAGGGCTAGTATATTTGGTGTATGGAAGGACTGTAAGGTGTACATGTCCAACTGGCAGGTGTCATCTGACCTTGACCTCATTTTCATGGTTCAGTGGTTATAGTTAAGTTTTTGTGTTTTGGTCTGTTTTTCTCATACTTTATGCAATAGATCTACTATATTTGTTGTATGGAATGATTGTAAGGTGTACATGTCTAGCGAGCAGATGTCATCTGACCTGGACCTCATATTCATGGTTGAGTGGTCAAAGTTAAGTTTTTGAGTTTTGGTCTTTTTATTATTCTATATGCCATAGGTCAACTATATTTGGTGTATGGAAATATTTTATGATCTATATGTCAGTCGCGTAGGTTTTATTTGACCTCGACCTCATTTTCACGGTTCATTGCTCAGTGTTAAGTTCTTGTGTTTTGGTCTATTTTTTTAAAACTATAAGTAATAGGTCAACTATATTTGTTGTATGGAAGCATTGTTAGCTGTACATGTCTGCCTGGCATGGTTCATCTGACCTTGACCTCATTTTCATGGTTCATTGCTCTTTGTTTAGTTATCTTGGTTAATGTTAAGTTTATGTGACAGTTTTTAATAAAGCTTTATACTTAGGACTATCAACATAATATCAATGATAAGTAAAGAAGGCGAGACATTTCAGTGTGTGCACTCTTGTGAATTTACGAATTATGTTAATCATGTAAATAATGTTATGTTTTTTGTTTTTTGCTTTTTGAAGTTTTTAAAATTGACAAATAATGCTAGCAGGGGAGATTATTCATTAATATTTTTATGATGCCAAACTTGAAATTTAGAGGTGCCTATGTTTGCTTTTTGTTATAACCCAATTGTTATGATTCTTAAATAATCTATACAAGTAAGCATGTTAATTTGTCAATAACAATTATTTTATTAATTAGTTTGAATTTGATGAGGTTCTTTGATGTAGAACTTGACTTTTTTTAAACAAAAGTGTTTTTTTATTTGTTTTAAATGTTTTTAAAATTGTATAACAAACTTTTTGACATTTTATTTTAATTAATCACCAAAACAACTCTAATTTGTCAGTATCTGAATAAAATTAATTTGTTAGATACTTTGTTTCTTTTATTGAAGTATATACAAAGGGAGATAACTCAAAATTGTTTTTTTTTTATTATTCTGACCCGATTAGAAGTGAAAATAACTATGCTCAAGACAGGATGACAATAAGAAAATGCTAGAAATTGTTTTGTATGGTTATGCTTTGTCCAAAAGTTTTTGTTATCTCCTGTATTGTATATTGCTGCCATTGTCAAAATCCAAATCACACATAGATAGCCTTGTCCTATAGTTTATATCTGGTGTTTGTGTTTTTTGTATGTCTTAGATTCTAACTCTTCAAGTTCTTATATAAATTCAGATGCTTTGCAATTCTTTACATATAGGTAAAGGCATATTTACAAAATGGTATTGAGCTTTGCAAATGAGTGACATGTATTCGTTGGATTATTGTTTAAGTTTCATCTGAAAAATACAGTCTTCAATGTTACTGACAAATTATACATTTGCACATTGCCATTTGAAACCACAAATATTATTCTACTGTAAATACACAGAGCAGCAATCCATGCCTTTCAAGTCTAATACTTTGTAAACATGGATCAGAAAAGTTGGAGGATCAATTTTATATGTACAGTAGCTACAAAGTTATCACCATTAAAAATTCCTGTTTTTCCTAATTTTTGTTTTTTTATTTAGTTAGATATTTTCAAACCAGATATTTGGGTTAAAGTAAAAACAAATCCCCAACATCCCTTTTCCAAAAAGCAGAGGGAAAAATTCTGCCTTTTCTTTATTATTCATTTGCACTATTGTTTTGTAAGTAGTTATACAGGATTATATTGACTTTAAATTGCATTAAATTTGATGGAAGTTCTAATTTAAATAAGTCATAAACAAGAAATTTATTTGAATTTACATGTAATTAAATTACATAATTAATTAAATTTAATTTATATTTAAAATTCTATAAATTTGAAATTTATTGAAATTAATTAAAAAAAAGATCTTTAAATCTCAAATTTATTCAAATTTAAATTATATCAAAACTTCTTTAAATTTGAAATTTATTCAAATTTAATTTATATTAAAAATTCTTTAAATCTCAATTTTATTCAAATTTAATTTACATAAACATTTCTTTAAATTAGAAATTTATTCAAATTTAGTGTATACTTAAATTCTTTAAATTTGAAATTTATTTAGATTTAAAAATACCTTTAAACTAGGTTGAAATTTGGGGGAATTTATTTGCAATATTAAATTTAGTTTAAATCTATATTAAATTAGAAATTTTCCAGCAAAGTAAATGCATAATATTTTTTGTAATTTGAAATTTAATATGCATAACATATGCATTTAATTTTATATTAAATGCATCATTTCATGGAGTGTATATAATGGTTCTTATTTGTATGTTACTGTGTATCACATACCCCTCCTCAGTGATGATATCCTTTATAGTAATTATTTATGATTAATGTACATGTATAAGTCTAAACAAATACGTTTGATCATCCCTATGTCATGTGTACTATTGTTTGTCTGGTTGTCATTTTCATTTTTAGACTATGCCGTTGTCAGTTTATTTTCGATTTATAAGTCTGATCGTGTCTCTGGTAACTTTCGTCCCTCTTTTGTAGATCTTTATTTAAACGAGAACAATTTCAGATAAAGGTCATAATAAGCCATCATTCTTCATATTATATTGGCAGACAGCAGACTTTAAACAACTATCCATTCTTTAAATAACTTCAGAAAAGACCATTCTAACTAATACAGTGTATTACAAGGCTACGCGAGGGCTACTGTTTTTTTTATTTCCCTATTGCTTTATGTTAAGGTAAATTTTTGGTAAAATAAAGCAAACGTATCACAATAAAAGAAATAATAAATAACTCAAATCTGTTCAATTTTGTTGTCATTAAACATTTAGATGTGTGTATCAATGCAAGATTAAACTAATGATAAACATTAAAATAAAAAAAGTATATAAAAAAACATGAAAATCATAAGTGATAAATCTACAATATTACAATATTTCAAAGATATGTCACTATGAGACCACTGGCCTCAATTCTAATGACCTTTTACAAAAGAAGCCGATAATTCTAACATGTCTAAAGATAGCGGGGTTTAATATATAACAACTATTTATTGAAGAATTTGCATGCGATGCTCCCTTTCCCAAATATTCTAGATGAACTTGATATCAGTTTAAAACGTGCCGAACAAAAGTTTAACGGAATGGATATAGGAAGATGTGGTGTGAGTTCCAATGAGACAACTCTCCATCCAAATAAAAATTTAAAAAGTAAACCATTATAGGTTAAAGTACGGCCTTCAACACGGAGCCTTGGCTCACACCGAACAACAAGCTATAAAGTGCCCCTAAATTACTAGTGTAAAACCATTTAAACGGGAAAACCAACGGTCTAATCTATATAAATTCATTTCAAGTAAACTGTACTCATCTTAGCGAGATTCAATTTATATTTGTGACATAACTTTTTCTATCACGGACCCTTGCTGCACCAATTGAAACAATTCACACTTCAGCAAGTAGAACACAACATCTTAAATGAAGCAAGTAAAATAAACCTGATATATATCATGTATATGGATGAGTTATAATTCTGAATCGTAATTTTGGTTCGAGGAATGAAGTTGTTATTTCGTCGCCGAATCAGCACCATATTCTTTTGCGGATCTTAATAGAAGGAATGTTGAAGGAAATACCTGTGAATTCCAATCAAATTTTATATGTATTTGTCACAAATTCGTAATTCATCTAATAGATTAGGACAAATATCAGCGGTATACAAATGTGATTCATAAATTCTCAGTTACTATTGTTAAGACTCTGAATAAATAGAAGGAAACCGGACTGGAATATTGTCTTTAAAGGAAATCTTCAATATATATAGATTGTTAGTATTACACACCATCTTTGTTATCTTCCAAGAAGAGTCTGAACTATTGAACATTGTATTAACATCAACTGTACTTTATAGTCACCGGCCATATCTTTTGATAATGTCATCTATGTATTACATAAAGGGTTCTTTCGGTAATGGAACAGTAAGTTGTAGTGTAATACCTCTTTTAAATAGATCTAGTGGGTTCTTTTGATAAAAATCTATGACGTCATTTAACTTATTAAACCATTTATCTTCTTTAATGCAAAATTGCATTTGTCCAGACTGCTCTCTTCTTGTAATTATCTTAACATGGACAGAATTACCATTTAACCTGCAAAATACAATTGATGATTAAGAATAACCACAATTTTATGCCACAAACATACGGTGTCAATATATTTTTAGTACACCAGATCCGCATTTCGACAATAAATGTCTCTTCAGTGATGTTAGGGATCGAAACGGTATTTGAAAGGCCATATAAAAAGTACCCTCATTTTTAGATAAACTCTTGAATTTTAAGAGTCAACATAGGATGAACGGATCATATAAACCGGAGGGAAAATATGATATAAGCCCAAACAAAAAAATATAAACGAGTCTAAATTGAAAACTACGTTCAAACCTATGATTGCGTTGGATAAAAACCGCAATTTTTATACGTGTGCATGTAAAACCAATTTCGTTGTAGAAGGGTCTAAAAACAGATATATATATATATAAGAAAATTATTAAAAGATAATAACGGTTTCAATGCATCATTTTTTTACTAGTACTTTCACTGCTTTCGCAGATCTTCAGGTAATGTGACTTGTATATAAATAAAACAATTGATTGACGTTAACAATAGTATGACGTTAACAAATACAAGGGAGACTATTTGTATCATTTTAAGACTTTAAAATATTACGTTAAAATTAGAATATCATTTATCATTTAATCCCGTATATTAAAGGATAAATGATATTATTATACTTCACGTTAAAATACCATATTTTGATTGGCTAAGACGATGGTGTCAATTTCCTCTATCACATGGCTGAGCGGGTGACAATTTTTTTTAATGTTACCCTCTCGTCTAGACCAATCAGAAATCGATAATTCAAAGAACAATGAATTGAATTTTGATACATCAAGGAATTAAATACAATGCTTAAGTTCTAAGTGTTGGCTCAGATTTTATTATCGACTGTTAAAAAAAATAAAATAAAACATCTTGCTTGACTTTTGTTGTTTTTTTCTAATGCCCGTAACGTTGTTGTGAACGTGACGTCATAGAAAATACTTTTAAAATAAAAGTTATCTGTAATAGCTAATAATGATAGGACATTCAGTATAATAAATTAAATAACACAGAGCTGAGAGGGTGATAGACCAGATTGGAACCCCTCGTAAAGGCATTGTCAACCTTGGCTTCGGTACCAATCTGCTATATCACCCTCTTAGCTAAGTGTCATTTATATATTGTCACAAATTCCTTAAAATATTACAATATTTAAAATCTATGTTAACAAAGACCAATGGCCTCAATTCTAAAAAACCTATAAAAAAAACCCCGATAATTCTAATATGTCAAAAGGAATGGGGTATTAAGGACGAATACATGATGCTAATACATTTTAAATCGTATATATATACGAGTCTAAATTGAAAACAACGTTCAAACCTATGATTGCATTGGATAAAAACTGCATTTTTATATATGTGCATGTAAAACAAATTTCGTAAGAAGGGTCTAAAAAAGCACAAACAATATTTTCCAAAAGACCAAAAAAGTGAAAAAATATATTTAAACAAAACTCATTTGATTAATATGTCGAACAGCTGATGTTCTTTAACACTGCTGACTGCCAGTGGTGACTGCCAAATAAAATTGATCACAAGATGTAACAAAATAGATCTTAATATGAATTTATTCTACTAAACAGAAAAAAAATTAAATTGTGGCCACGATGGTATGCCACAAATATACGATGTCAATATTTTTTTAGTACAGCAGATCTAGATTTCGACAATAAATGTCTCTTCAGTGATGTTAGGGATCGAAACGGTATTTTAAAGGCCTTATAAAAAGTACGCTCATTTTTAGAAAAAGTACCCTCATTTTTAGATTCTCAGACTCTTGAATTTTAAGAGTCAATATAGAATAAACGGATCCTATTATCCGGAGGGAAAATATGATACAAGCCCAAACGAAAAAATATAAACGAGTCTAAATTGAAAATTTATGATTGCGTTGGATAAAAACCGCAATTTTCATACATGTGATTGTAAAACAAATTTCGTTAGAAGGGTCTAAAACAACACAAACAACATTTCCAAAAAGACCAAAAGAGTGAAAAAGTATATTTAAAGAAAACGCATTTGACTAACTATATATGTTTATATATATAGACAACAAAAGTTTTTGTAATATAATTCACAAACAAAAAACAAATATGAAGCTTAGAAATGGAAAATAGGTTACAAGGTTAAATTAAATTTAACGGGATTGCAACACAATATCATATTGCAGTCCTAAGTATGAAATAGTTCAAATTATTATGGCATATTGTTATTCTAAACTATTTACCAAAATTGATCGCTCCTGAAGATCATAAATAACATTTTATTAAAATAAAGTATGTTAATAAATGTTTTGATTTTGTAAATATTGCCGGTATATTTAACGTTCATTCTGTTAATGAACAAATTTCTGGATATTTTGACAATACTGAGCTCCCTCTCATTTGTTATATTTACAAGAAATCTACACGGAAATTTGTGTTTAATTATAACCAATTGTGTAAAGATGTTAACATCAGTGAAAATACACATACTTCATGTAATTGAAGTAATTCCAAATACATGTATGGACCTATTTCCAATGTTATAACAGGAGATCTTAACATCGTTCTAGACCGAGAGTCAAAATCGTTCCTCAGTAAAGGACCTAAATATCGTCCCCCGTCAATTATTAATTGGAATGAGTGTCGTTATATGATCCACCACTCACATCGCACTTACTGTTTGAAATGGATAAAACGGGAAAAAAACGCTGACAAAAAATCGTTGGACTCTTTGTTTAATTCAGTTATGAATAGTTGATATATGTATTTAACATTTTAAAGAACATTTTACTATTAACAAGAACCACAATAAACCTATGTCTCGTATCACAAATAAACTAAAAGCACTAGCCAAGGAATTTGTGTTTGTCCCGGCCGATAAAGCTGTTAATAATACTATTATTTTTTTACGTAAATTTTACATTGAGGTTTTGAAAAAAAGAAATTACCAATTCACAAACATTCCAACTGACTCCATTTTCAGGAAACGACACCTGTAACAAACATCAACTTTAAGCTACCGCTTTACAAGCAGAATTAAAAACAAACAAAGTCCCAACTATGTATTGACTCCCGAACCTACACAAAACACCTTAAAAATATAGATTTATTTCGTCTTAAAGCCATTGTTCTTCTACTAAATTGTCTATTCTTCTTACCAGTACACTTGGTACTATTACAAACCTGATAACAAATTGTTCAAATTAGACCTTCGAAAAAGTGGATTTAATTACTTTTGGAGTGTCAAGAACTCGTTGGAAGTACTTGATAAATTGCATGATTATATTGGTGAATTTGAATCTGTTCAAAGTTTTTATTTTTCTACCCTGTATACCACATTGCCTCACATTCTCATTTAGAAAAAATTCACACACCTAATTAAATGGGCATTTAAACAGTCAGAATGTATATGTTCAAACTCTTTTATGTCATTTTTAGTAGCAATAAACCAAAAAACTGTGTCAATTGGACATGTTTTAATACTATATATGCACATGAATTTTTACTAGATAACATTTTTGTTCGCTTTGGAGATTCCGTATATCGTCAGGTTTTCGGAATTCCAATGGGGACTAACTGTGCACCACTTATTGTGGACCTGTTTTTGTATTGCTATGAATTACAAATTATGACAAAAATCAACAAAGACCAATCCAAACAACTTTAATAATACTTTATATATTTGGATGATATTTTGGCTCTCAATAATGACGACTCCAGCACGTATACTAAAGAAATTTATTCTATTGAACTTAGTTTAAATAAAGCTAACACTAACAATGACCACTGCTCCTTTCCTCGATCTTGATATATATATTACTGACGGAAAGCTTAATACTAAAATTTAGGATAAAAGAGATGATTTTTCATTTCCTGCCATTAATTATCCATTTTTAGAAGGTGACGTTCCCTTGTCACCATCTTACGGTGTTTATATATCTCAACTTGTACGATTCGCTCGTGTATGTAACAATGTTTTAGATTTTAACGAGAGAAATTGATGTTTTACTGAAAAATTATTACACCCGGGTTTTCGATACCACAAACTGGTTAAAACATTTACTAAATATTATCATCGGTATAAGGACCTTATTCGTAAATATAGCTCAACATGCAGACTTCTTATACGTTCAGGTATTTCACATCCATTTTTTTATGGAAATATTCTAAATAAAGCACAAAAATAACAGTATTCACCTCATAAACTACCAAAACCTTTAAATAGACTTATCAAGAAGGGATATAGTTACGATACTGTTGTCAGGTCATTAAATAATGCATATTTTGGTTCTAATATTGATTCACTTATATGGTCTTTGTATCGGAACTAAACACATTTATTCAAAAAACAGTTGTTGGCATGACACGGGTTATGTTCTTCTCATATATGTTATGATGGTATGATACTAAACCCCTCACGGGAGGATTGTGCCTGATATTTATATGATGAAATCATAATCTTTCAATCAGTTTAATTGAAGTCTGGAGCTGGCATGTCAGTTAACTGCTAGTAGTCTCTTGTTATTTATGTATAATTGTCATTTTGTTTATTTTCTTTGGTTACATCTTCATGATCTTATGAAATCGGATTCGGACTTCTCTTGAACTGAATTTTAAATATGCGTATTGTTATGCGTTTACTTTTCTACATTGGCTAGAGGTATATGGGGAGGGTTGAGAATTCATCAACATGTTTAATCCCGCCGTATTTTTGCGCCTGTCCCAAGTCAGGAGCCTCTGGCCTTAGTTAGTCTTGTATTATTTTAATTTAGTTTCTTGTGTACAATTTCGAAGATGATATGGCGTTCATTATCACTGAATTAGTATATATTTGTTTAGAGGCCAGGTGGAGGATGCCTCCGGGTGCGGGAATTTTTCGCTACATTGAAGACCTGTTTTATGCATTAACATCTTGTTTTTTATGTTGTTGACACATAATGTAAATCTCTATTTATGTTCTTATTCAATACTTCAAACGAACATAAAGCATTTACAAAGTAAAAACTCAACACAGTTTTTGGTTATCAGCTCGCCCCGACAGCACAGAAAGCTTATTTTTATTATATACAATAAACAAATGTCCAATTTTGCTGTCATCGACCGCTGCCATCACATATAAACACAATCTACAATAGAAAAATGTTCTATAAGTTGAAGAAAAAATCATTTCGATTTACATACATGTATTTTATCAACTATTTTCTACATAACATACTGATTCACATTCCTATGAAGTCTTAATAAAAGGGGTGGGTGGGTGGGAAACGAACCTTTCTGTCGGATAGGCGAACCTCGAATGACAATTCTAGATATCTTATTATAATTTTAGCGCTAAAATTCTAGCATGAAGTTATCATGATTGATATAACTTAAACCGGTAATAACTTACTGATGGTCCAATCAAAATAAACATAAACATGTTTTGATTTAAACACACGTGTTAAAAGTAAACAAATACACGTGTTCCCGAGTAACCTTTATAAATACATTTATGTTCTTATTCAATACTTCAAACGAACATAAAGCATTTACAAAGTAAAAACTCAACACAGTTTTTGGTTATCAGCTCGCCCCGACAGCACAGAAAGCTTCGATTGATAAAGAAAGGGACATAAAGAAAAAGGGGGGACAAAAATATATATTACAAGCCTAAATTCTTAGATACTGACAATCTGTTGAGTATACTCTCTTTAACATAACCATCTTTGGCTTTATCACTTTTCCATCTCCCGTGTTTCTTAAACAACCGGTCATCTATTCCAGCTTCTGCCGCGGCAGTAGCTCCTCCTGACCTCAAACTATGTAAGCCAAACTGTTTTTTATCAAGACCTAAACTGTCAAGTGCAGATAACAATAACTCTCTGGCTCTGGTGTAAGAAATATGACTACTCTTTCTAAGTTTGTATATATTCAAAGATTTACAATAACAAATGGATCTAAAGATAAAATCATTCGATTCTTCAGGAATGTTAGCTAACTTTAGATAACGCTGAAGTACATCTACCGGGCATGTAATATTCCCTGTTTTTGAAATGACAACATCTTTCCCTTCCCTATATACATCAGTTTTACTCTTGACTAAATGAAGTGTAAGGTAAGTAGGGGAAAACTGTATATCAGACCTTCTCAAGTTAGCTAACTCGGAGAATCTTAAAAAGCCAGCATAGGCTAATAAACACATACATGCTATTCTTACATCTTTTAAATTACAAGTATTATTAGCATATTTACATACAATATTTTTCAAAATATGTGGTGTGATAGGTTCTTTTTTGACAACTGAATGACCTATTTTTCTATGAGCCCCTTCAAGAACAGATGCAACTAGATTATTTTCACTGGGATCAGCAACGCCAGCTAATTTATGTGCCCATTTTATGGCGTAAAAAGCATCATTTAATTTTGAAACAGATTTTGCAGTTTCAGACAAATGAATTAAATATAAAGAAATATGTAAATGAGATGCTGGCAATGGTGAAAAAGAATATTGACTAGTCCACTTACACCATGAATTGAAGGCATATCTATATTTCTTCTGAGTACTCGCAGCCTTGGACGAAAGAAGGAATTCTGGTAACTGTTTGAACAAACTGCTGAGATCATTATTAGAGGCAACTTGTGAATTAAAGTCTGACCAATGTCCTACTGAAAAAATATCTGAAAAACGTAAAATTGCAATAACATTTTATATACATATACAGAGGACGAATTATTAGCATATTTCAGATTTCTATACACAGTAAAATATAATATATATTCAAATATTTCAACGCCAGCTACAATATCTTTATAGATACTAGGGCCATAAACTGTAAAACAAATTTCCATGCCTGCTACAATATCATTATAGATACTAGGGCCATGTCAAATAAAAAACCAAGCCTGCTACAATATTATTACCGATACTAGGGCCATGTCAACATAAACACCCATGCCTGCTACAATATACATATACTAGGGCCATGCCACAAACAGACCATGCCTGCTACAATATACATATACTAGGGCCATGTCACAAACAGACCATGCCTGCTAAAATATATCTATATATATTAGGGCCATGTCTAAGATGCATCTAGCAAAACAGCCAAAACTGGCGAACCAAACGGTTCAATTCCGAATATCGTATTCTTATTCGAACCTTGCTTATAAATACCATCAGTATTTTTAAACACAATAACATCTTTTACGTAATCTTGATAAATCAAATGTTTATCGAATATCAAAGGCCAGAATGCAGCAGAAATCCACTTAGGCACAACTAACGTGCCTCGAGCTTTACAAGCTATAATGTGTTTAATCGATCGTATCACAAGATTAATTGGTGGAACTAGCCAATTATTTTCATTGGTTCAAACTTGAAAAAATGCATCAACTGCTTCAGAATCAGGTTGCCAAAATAAGGAGTTAAATCTCATAACTTTTCTATTTTCGACACTTGCAAACCTGTCAATCGAATAAGGACCCCACATATCATTTAAAAAATTGAAAAATAAATGTGTGACTCCCCAGTCCTCGAAATCAACCATTTTGCTGATATAATCAGCCTTTTCATTTTCTTTTTTGGGAATCCATTGAATGTCAATTGATATTCCTTTTTGAATGCAAAATGAAAAAATAGATTTTGCTATAACATGAAGATTTTCTTTCATACTTCCCGAATTAACAATTTTGACACAATTTTGATTGTCAGTAAACCACTTTATAGTTTTTCCTGTGAAACTATTCTTAAAAGAAAAAAGGGCTAACTCTATAGCTTTCAGCTCTCTCCATGTGGAGCTTTGTACCGTTTCACTACATGTCCACATCTTATGGAAAATCTTATTTTCTAATTCAACGGTGTATGCACCAGCGGCAATATTACTAGCATCTGAGTATATGACAACAGAAGATTTACTGTAATGACATAAATTACGATAATTAATCATAGTGACATTTTCTAACCAGAACTTTAACTCTGATAAAACCTCGACGGGTTTGTACCCTGTAATGGGAATATCCCACCCAATTCTACTTTCAATTTCCATGTAACAGAACTTTGACATAATTCTAGCCACATTTCCGATTACGGGAGTCATAGAAATAATTCTACCTACAACCTGAGCTAAAGATCTAGCTGTAACATAGGGAAATTTAGCCAAAATGACATTCAATGAGAAAATCAAATCGTCAACTCGACGTTGAATAATAGATAATTTGTATTCTTTCGAGTTCCAAACTATTCCCAACCATTCTAACTCTGTAACAGGTTTAAAAACAGACTTCTTCTCGTTAATAAGGAAACCAGCATCAATCAAGGACCTTTTTACGAAGGACGATTGCTCATTACATGTATTTTCATCTGGACTCATGCCAAATCCATCATCTAAATACAAAACAACTTTTATACCGTTTCCACGCCAAAATTTTACTAGTGGCCTCAAACATTTAGTAAAAATGTACGGACCGGTAGTAATTCCGAAAGCTAAAACAGTATAGCAATAAAATTGACCTTCCCACTGAAAACCTAAGAAAGTCTGTTGCTGTGAGCATATGTCTAAGTGAAAATAACCAGATTTTAAATCAAACTTAAACAGATACATATCTTTGTCAAAATATTGTATAGCTAACTTCCAATCCTCAAATTTGATTTTTTCGCGCTTTATGTGTTTATTCAATTGACTCATATCTAAAATAAGTCGTTTCTTACCGGACTTTTGAGTAGCAACACTCAATGGATTTACCACATATGGTTGAAAAGGCACTTTAATTACGCAACCTATTTGAACTAAATCTTCAATTGACTTTGTGACAAATTAAGTATTCTGCCGTGCTGATCTATTATTTCTGTGGTACATTTTAAAAGGTGTATCTATAAATGGAATAACATAACCATTTTTTATTGTATCAAGCACAAAAGGACAAGCACCTATATTTTCCCAATACTTTACATGACAAGCTAATCTACCTTTCACCCCTTTAAATTTATCATATGACTGACAATTTTCAAAATATTGAACTTGATCTAAAAAAGATTCTATATGATCGTTATCAACAAAACATGTAGAAAATTGGTCATTAATAGTGTATAAATACTTATCATTCACAATGACTGGAGAGTGACGTTCAGGCCCTACTTTACTACTTCTGGTAGGTTGTGGAGTTGCTGTTGGATGACATGAGACTGGCGAGAAGAGGACAGTTTTTTTCTCCAGTGGCCTTGTTGCTTGCAGTAGTGGCACGTGTCGATTGAGCAAGGCTCACGCCTTGCGAAGCTCCCACGAAAGGGCTGTTGCTGATTACGTTGATAATGCTGAGCATAAGCAGGGTTACCATAAGATTCCGCAGGTTGTTGACGAGGCGTATTTTTTGGGTAAGGTTGCTGGCGAGATTTTGAATTCTCCTTGGAGGTACGGATAGCTCTGGTCTCAGCTTGTCGTATCTTTCTCTCATCTTCAGAATCTGAAGCCACGGCATTGGATTCGTATTCCCTAACGGTTCCCCAACCAGCAGGGGAAGCATCAGCTATGCGAATTTTCTTATTACGGCTTTTGATCTTATCAGTTATGTCAAGAACTAATCTATAGGCTTGTGTATTGGAGTTAGGGATGAATTTTGAAAGTTTATTAACAGTGTCTAATAATTCCTCGTTAAAGGTGTACTGAATTCTGTTTCCTTCCCCCTTACATTTTAGAGTGACGTCCTCCTTAATTTTTCTCTTAAGGCAATCTTGTTCTTGTATGAGTTCAGATTTCAACTCACCTAACTTGCTGTCTAAAATTGTCTTAAAAAGCTCTACAGTATCTACCAAATCAGACGACTTATCAGCTGCTTTATGAATATTAGGTGGCGGTAAACTATTATCTCTTTCGAGTAGTATGTCTTCATTCCAATTCCAGACGTGGAGAAGATTCGGACATTTTACCAAGTGGCGATTTAAGAAAAACGAACCTTTCTGTCGGATAGGCGAACCTCGAATGACAATTCTAGATATCTTATTATAATTTTAGCGCTAAAATTCTAGCATGAAGTTATCATGATTGATATAACTTAAACCGGTAATAACTTACTGATGGTCCAATCAAAATAAACATAAACATGTTTTGATTTAAACACACGTGTTAAAAGTAAACAAATACACGTGTTCCCGAGTAACCTTTATAAATACATATCTCTAAATTATACATATAAAGTATCTCTTCTGCTGTGGGTGTTAAATCAGTTGAGTATTTTACTATCAAGTATTGTGCACGAGTTAGTTGTCAGTTTCAGAGCTTATATAATGTAAACACTTAAATACGTTTTGTATATATGACATATCAATGCATAGTCGAATATTAAGTTTTCCTACATCTCAGTCAGTCTATCTGAAGTTGTTTGCATGTTTAAGTGTCATTTCTTTTTTGTTTTATGTAGAGCTTTTGCTAGAATTGTTTGTCACATTTATATATTAGATAATTTATAAGTAGTAAAAGATTATCAACGACCTCTGTTTGTCGTTTCTGAATCAACTGTTTCTTAAACTTGTCAAGTTCAACAAATTTCTGGTTAATCGACTGTCTGTTCTTAGAATAAACAATTTTAAATTAATCAATTTCATAAAAGTAATTTCTGACATTGTCTGTTTTATTCTTAAATAGTTGAAAATGGATTTAAACACTCATATACCTAAGTTATTTTCTTTTAGAACTATAAGTAATTCTTTCGGCGAATCAACCCGGACGATACCAAGTGTCAATGTATATACTTTAAGGCAGTGGATAATGACCTGTTTATTGTCATTATTTTTCTTGATAAAATTGCAAACTATGATTTTCCTAAATATTTAATTTGTTTGATAGTTTGTTATTCTAATTTGTGAGATTTTATTTAATGTTCAAACTTTGATGAGAAAAAACAATCCTTTCCTCCGTATGTTAGACTGAAATACCGAAACAAATCATCATTTAAACTTTTGAAACAAAAGAGGTGAAATTTTGTTAATTGAATGCTTCAATAAGGGAAATGTTCAAATATGGGAGATAAATTTTTAAATGCAAAAGTGTATAGGATTTCGAAAATATTATTGATTCACAGGTAATCATACGTTGTCCAGCAGGAATTGCTATTCGTTTTCGTGTTACATGTTCATGTATCTTGATTTCGTAGTTTATTCGAGATAGTTCATAACTTTACTGTATCAGTTGATCACTTGATCAAATATTCTTAGTTTATATAGAATAATAATCATAAACAATACAATGGAGGCGGGATGTATCTATATATTGAACAACATCCTGATTCTTTGTTTGAAAAAAAGGAATTGACTTTCAAAATAGTTCGTTCGTTGAAAATTATTAAAAAATGCTCTGATTTTGTGCGATATAAATACATTACAAATAGAGAAAAAAGTAGCATCCCCCTCTTCATTAAATAAATTGGTACAATACATTACTTAAAAATTGACGTGTTCATTGTTCATTTGTCGTTATCAAGTTAAAACAATTCAGTGTTGTCTTGTTTCATGCAGTGACAGTAATATTATTAATATGTCTTGATACTGATTTTCAAATTTTATATCTAGATAAATGATAGAGTTTGATTCGCTTTATGCATGTGCCTAGGGGCGAATACAAACCTAAACTTATCATAAAACATACTATAGCATAGCCAAAAATTAGTAGTACGTTTGCTAATTAATATTCATAATATGTAAATGAGAACTGTACCACGTGATAATAGTTTGAACTGGACTGGCTTGATACCATTTTAAAAAATTTTTAAAACACTGATATTATGAGTTGTCCGTCACAGAGTCCTTGTTTTTAATCACTCTGTTTATAATCACTCTGATATTACCGTAAAGTTGTCAGGTGGTCAAAATAAAAACAATGAACGCGAATATAGTGAATTTCGTGAGTTTATTCTTCTTTAAATAGGGGCATTTTCGTTGGAACATAAAGTTTAAAGACTACACATACAAGGTTTGGACTTGTTTATTCTCTGGACATTTAAGTTTCAAGTTTCGTCCATTTTAGCCTGTTTTTTATACTGCAGTGTTAAAAGCCTCTCGCTTCAAATTTAAAATAGCTCAGGAACCTTGATATTTACAACGACAGTCATTATGCTTCGTTTAAATGGTGTATATTGATATGTTTATTTATTTTCTGTCCCGGGAACCTGTCTATCGCTTCAATTAAAGTTAAGACAGAATTTTTTTTTAAATTCCCTGTCAGTTAATATAATTTCTTTGACACGTATTCGAATTTTTTGGTAAAATATTCAAATAAGCAAAGAGGCGTTGAATTCTGGATATGACAGAAAAACAACACAATAACAAAAAAATAAAGTGCGACAAAATCAACGCAAATGTGATCTATTCAATTCAACTGCCATATTCCTTTCTTAGCACTGGACAAAATAAGATACACATTCTGTAAATATTTAAAGTTTTTCTTGCCGTAGAATACACCTTGGGTGTCAGGATTGCTTAAAGAAAGACCTCCCTATAATCATCTTTCATTTGATCAACCATATTTGTAAAACCGCCCAATGTGTTCTACGACAAGAAAAACCATAAAATATGCGTTATTAATAGCACAAATCACGTCGTTATTTGACAAGTTTTGTGTATTTTTATTATTCCAGGTTTCTCTTTGCATGCACCAGGTGAATAATTTTCCTCATTTTGAGTCTGTTGTCGTCTTATTACATTAAGGAATAGCGTCAGCCAGACGCAGACAACAACATCTATCGATTGTACATATTTTGTAGTTTGCAAGATAAATTACACTGGCGTAGTATTTCGACATGAACATTCAAATTTACATGCTGATTCTTATGCTTTTTTGTTCCTTCAAAAATGAAAATGTCCCATTCATTATAAAAGTTCTCCTTTCTGAATATATACACAACTTAACAAAATATAGTTTACACTACGCATGGAAAAGGAGCCTAATGCAATAGTGCCGCTGAGAATTATACGCTACTGTAAATTGTCAAGAACGTTCAAATGTTAAACATCATCTTCAGTAAGTTAGAATATATAATGACACCCAAACTAAAACAAATCAATTTACAGTTGACACTCACTACAACATAGTATATATCTCGTGTCTTATAGAAACTAAATATCAATGAGACGGAAATCAAGATGTTCGCATGTATTGGCTATTAATCGTTTTAAGAGTATACTATAAATAATTATTAATCTCTATTGTCTAATACAAATGGGCTTAATTAAATCTTTGCTACTGGTTAATTCTGACGAGATAATATATTCCATTCGATTAAAGTATTACCTAACTCATACCACACCCACTATACTGCTTTTATGAAATACACAACTGGTATTTCGAGCTTGCATTAGGAACAACAATTTTAGTTCTTGAAGTGTGTAGAGGTTCAAGTATGCAGCAATGTTTTTTTTTAGAATATCTTCGTTTTATTCATTAAAAAGGATTGATAAGTTTTCGACCGACATATATATATATAATATATACACTGTGTATATAGAAGGGTCTAAAAACAGCACAAACAACATTTTCCAAAAGACCAAAAAAGAGAAAAAGTATATTTAAACAAAACGCATTTGACTAACAGGTCGAACAACTGATGTTCTTTAACCCTGCTGACAGCCATTGGCGATTGCCAAATAAAATTGATCACAAGATGTTACAGTAACAAAATGGATCTTAAAATAAATTTAATACTTAACAGAAAAACTTTTTAAACTTGTGGCCGCGATGTTATGCCACAAACATACGGTGTCAATATATTTGATTTGAGTACACCAGATTCGGATTTCGACAATAAATGTCTCTTCAGTGATCTTAGGGATCGAAACGGTATTTGGAAGGCCATATAAGAGTATCCTCATTTTTTAGAAAAAGTACCCTCATTTTTAGATAAACTCTTGAATTTAAAGAGTCAATATAGGATGAACGGATCATATAAACCGGAGGGAAAATATGATACAAAGCCCAAACAAAAAAATATAAACGAGTCTAAATTGAAAACTACGTTCAAACCTATGATTGCGTTGGATAAAAACCGCAATTTTTATACGTGTGCATGTTAAACAAATTGCGTTGTAGAAGGGTCTAAAAACAGCACAAACAACATTTTCCAAAAGACCAAAAAAGTGAAAAAGTATATTTAAACAAAACGCATTTGACTAACAGGTCGAACAACTGATGTTCTTTAACCCTGCTGACTGCCATTGGCGATTGCCAAATAAAATTGATCACAAGATGTTACAGTAAGAAAATGGATCTAAAATAAATTTAATACTTAACAGAAAAACTTTTTTAACTTGTGGCCGCGATGTTATGCCACAAACATACGGTGTCGATATATTTGATTTGAGTACACCAGATCCGGATTTCGACAATAAATGTCTCTTCAGTGATGTTAGGGATCGAAACGGTATTTGGAAGGCCATATAAAGAGTATCCTCATTTTTAGAAAAAGTACCCTCATTTTTAGATAAACTCTTGAATTTAAAGAGTCAATATAGGATGAACGGATCATATAAACCGGAGGGGAAATATGATACAAAGCCCAAACAAAAAAATATAAACGAGTCTAAATTGTAAACTACGTTCAAACCTATGATTGCGTTGGATAAAAACCGCAATTTTTATACGTGTGCATGTTAAACAAATTGCGTTGTAGAAGGGTCTAAAAACAGCACAAACAACATTTTCCAAAAGACCAAAAAAGAGAAAAAGTATATTTAAACAAAACGCATTTGACTAACAGGTCGAACAACTGATGTTCTTTAACCCTGCTGACTGCCATTGGCGATTGCCAAATAAAATTGATCACAAGATGTTACAGTAAGAAAAGGGATCTTAAAATAAATTTAATACTTAACAGAAAAACTTTTTAAACTTGTGGCCGCGATGTTATGCCACAAACATACGGTGTCAATATATTTGATTTGAGTACACCAGATCCGGATTTCGACAATAAATGTCTCTTCAGTGATGTTAGGGATCGAAACGGTATTTGGAAGGCCATATAAAGAGTATCCTCATTTTTTAGAAAAAGTACCCTCATTTTTAGATAAACTCTTGAATTTAAAGAGTCAATATATAAACGAGTCTAAATTGAAAACTACGTTCAAACCTATGATTGTGAACGTAGATTTCAATTTAGACTCGTTTATATTTTTTTGTTTGGGCTTTGTATCATATTTTCCCTCCGGATCTGGTGTACTCAAATCAAATATATTGACACCGTATGTTTGTGGCATAACATCGCGGCCACAAGTTTAAAAAGTTTTTCTTTTAAGTATTAAATTTATTTTAAGATCCATTTTGTTACTGTAACATCTTGTGATCAATTTTATTTGGCAATCGCCAATGGCAGTCAGCAGGGTTAAAGAACATCAGTTGTTCGACCTGTTAGTCAAATGCGTTTTGTTTAAATATACGTTTTCACTTTTTTGGTCTTTTGGAAAATGTTGTTTGTGCTGTTTTTAGACCCTTCTACAACGCAATTTGTTTAACATGCACACGTATAAAAATTGCGGTTTTTATCCAACGCAATCATAGGTTTGAACGTAGTTTTCAAATTAGACTCGTTGATATATATATATACTTATGAATATAATTATTTTCTGTGACTGTATCTTACATTAATTTGTAGGATCCTTTACTATAGATAATTTAGCTGATCTGTAACAATAACATCTTCATGCCTTATATATCATGTACTGTAGTACGCCGCTAGATTAAAACTGACGTGGAAAGGTAACATATGGCCACCGAAAGCTCTTTTTTTGAGAGCCCAGGTGGTCGTGTGGTCTAGCGGGACGGCTGCAGTGCAGGCGATTTGGTGTCACGATATCACAGTAGAATGGGTTCGAATCCCGGCGAGGGAAGAACCAAAATTTTGCGAAAGCAAATTTACAGATCTAACATTGTTGGGTTGATATTTAGACGAGTTGTATATATATATATATATATATATATATATATATTAATTGTGTAGGAGTCCACTATCAGAATTTAATGAAGAGTGATTAATGCTCTCCGTGGAAGTTTCTAATATTCATAAAGAAAAAAACAGATGGGATATTTCATTGATAATTTAAATCAAGACTCAAATTTGTGGTGGATTTTTGTTTTAGGTTTTTTTTCTGGATTGATTATTTACATGTTTCTGTTAAATCTAACTTAGTTTTGTTCAAATTAGTGTATGTTCCTCCCTGTCTATGACCTTTAAATAATAAAAAAAAACTTGATACTTACAAAATATCTAAAGAATAGCCTCCAATGGTTGTCTCACTTTCTCGTACAAGAAAGGCACCGTTCCTCATATGTTTGTATTTGTCTAGTATTTTTCCCGCAGCTTTGCGCTTTAATTTTCCGTGATACCACAACACGTTGTCATAACATATATCCTAAAATAGATATTATAATTCACTTCAAATGAAAGTTCAGTAATGACCTGTTTTTTTGGCACAAATACGAAACACATATGGTTTAATTTTCTTCTTGATAATATGTATGTTTCGGAAACAAGTTTATTGATAGGTTGTATGTATTTAAATGGGCATCAATTGTGCCCCGATCTAAGGAGACGTGTTTTTTGTACTGTTATGAATCAAAGTTTATGACCAAACTCAGTAAAGACCCGTCTAAATTGCCTTTAATTGGTAAATTCAACATTACTCACCGTTATCTTGATGATATTTTTCGTTGAATAATGATGGATTTTCTAAATATCTTACGGAAAATTGAAACGGTAATAACTGACCTTTCTTAAATTCAGATATTTCGTTTTTACACAGAAAACTCTAAACTAAAATTCACGACAAAAGGAATGACTTTTTGTTCCCTATTGTTATTTTCCTATTATGATTGTGATGTTCCTTTGGCACCTTACGGTGTTTATATTTCACAACTCGTTCCCTTTGCCCGTGTCTGGTGTGACGTTCTTGATTTTACCGAACGTAATTTATGTATTACTGGTAAATCATTTAGCCAGGGATTTCGTTACCACAAATTACTTAAAACCTTTATTAAACTCCCCATATATATAGAAATTTTATTTTATCAAACGGGATAGCACATCCTCATTTTAGCAAAGTTGTTTAACGTGCCCTGAAATTGAGAAACGATCCTTACAAACTTATCAAATCTTTAAATAAACTTATTCTAAAATGTTTCCAATTCAACACTGTAATTAGATCATTGGGTGTAGTTTTATTAACCGGATTTTCTGTGACAAAAATGTCGGTTATTGATTTGGGGATGTACGGTGGGCGGTCGGTCGGGCGGGCGGTAACCAATATTGTCTATGCATTTACTCATGAACCGTTCATCAAAAGCTTAAAAAATTTTAATATGTTGTTATTGACAACAAAATGAAGGTCAAGTTGTGTTGCGTTTCGGTGTTGTGTCGTTGTTCTCCTCTTATATTTAATGCGTTTCGCTCAGTTTTGGTTTGTTACCCCGATTTTGTTTTTTGTCCATGGATTTATGAGTTTTGAACAGCGGTATACTACTGTTGCCTTTATTTAAGAATGACGATTTTGACTTTTAACGTTCAGGAGTTATGGTTCTTGAAAGATTGAAAAATTGGCGTTTCAAGTCATGGCCGTGCATTTAAGCATGAACTGTTCAACCAAAGCTTCCCAAATTTTAATATGTTGTTACTGATGACAAAATGGAGGTCAAGTTCAAGAATGACGATTTTGACTTTGACCGTTCAGGAGCTATGGTTCGTGAAAGATTGAAAAAATGGTGTTTCCAGTCGTGTACGTGCATTTACTCATGAACTGTTCAACTAAAGCTTTTAAAATTTTGATATGTTGTTACTGATGACAAAATGGAGGTCAAATTTGATATTGACGATGTTCACTTTCACCGTTCATCAGTTATGGTTCTTGTAATATTGCCAGGACACAAATAAATATTAATAAATCCGGTTTGCTGTCGTTGTGACAGCTAAGAGGCCGTAACTACCCTTGAGGCAAGTGAGGCAATTGCCTCACTAAAATTTTTACATTGATTTGTTTTATTATATACATATAAATATGATAGTCATTTGTTGTTCTGTCTCAACCTTATGATTTCTTGTCATCAATTCATTTCTTTAAATTATTCTTCCTGGAAAAGTCAGCATCTGAATGGGTGATGTTTCTCGATAACATTAACCTAGTAACGATAATCATCATGGATCTGGTTAAAACAGGCTCTTGCATGCAGAAGAAGGAAAAGCGATACTGAACGTAAAGAAGGGATAATTCTAGTAAACTATTTTTTTGGTGAACAGAGTCTGATTTATGAATATAACTTCAATAGAACTAATCCGAAAACGATAAGTAGACTGACAAATCAAGCACTGGGCATCGCAACTTTAGGGGGCAGTCATGTCTGCGTATTTATTTCTCCGTTTCACCAACTTTAATCTTTCTCTTTACAGATACATAAAACATATAAATAATATGAAACATGCATGGATTAGTTTTTATCCATGTTTCTTTAACCTGAAAAATTGAAAGAACATTCAATATTCTAATTTGACAATATTGAGGAACGGCCGCACCTTTAAAACGGGATTTTGTCTTTACTTATTCTTGACTACGGACTTTCGTGTCTTTATATTTGGGGTTTCAGAATCGAACACCCCCAACCCCTAACCTGTAACTTTATAGATTCTGGAACTAAAATACCACAGACTATTTCCATCAATGATTTGAAATTACGGACCTACATGTAAACGGTGCAAACTCCATTCCAATTTCCCTGTACCCATTTCATACTTACTCTAGATAGAATCATATAAATAAAGAAAAGCGAGTTCAATATTTTGTAACTGCTACTGTATGACGGTGCTTACAAGAAAGCTCAATTCACTTTTGCAAACAAAACTGTTACTACCGATGCTGCTACCGAATTGCTGATGGAGAGGGAATCAAAAAAAGACATCAATCATAGTGTTGATGTTAGTGTGCTACCGCTAGAAAAACAGACTGCCCTGAAACGACTGAAAATTTGAGAAGAGCATGCGAGAGTGGCGAGAAATTGTGCGGTCTTGTCATGCTCCATAATCATTGCGATAAGGATGTCAACAGACCAAATATTCTGAAACGATTTGGCGCAACCGGCCACCGAAAAATTGGCAAACTCTACTGAAACGATGTGTGTTCTATGCTCTGGCGACAGACTCAAATTGATATTTGGATGATTATCTTACATATAAATTTAAATAAAAGTCTTTAAATATGAAAAATTTATATAAAAAGTGTCCAAATGTGAAATATCGTCAATCTCTCTGGAATGCCTAGAATGCAGGATTTTGCACCATTCATTTCATAATCTCAACAACAAAAAAATCGCCTAGCTTCGCCTCGCTTCGCTCGGCTCAATTGTTTTGCCTCACTAAAATAATATGCCTAGTTACGGCCTTGCTGAGTCTTGTTGGTACTAACATTGATTTTGTTATCAGTAAATTAAACATGTTAAAAACAAACTAAGTATTATTGTTATATATATATATATTCATCTGATTCATGCATCTACAATCTGTCGATAACTTATCTTGGCATTGCACAAGGTCATGTTTTTCTCTGACTGTTTATGACGTCTTTACATTTAGTCCATTGGATGTTGGATGTGTTAATTTAGTCTAAGATGCATGATTTTTTTATTAGTTGTTAATGGCGTTGAACTAGCTGTCAGTAACAGCGAGTATTCTCAGATCAGTGCGTAGGGCTGTTACTCGTGCGAGTACAAACCATGAATGTTGATAAACTTTAAATTACATGACATCGTGTTGATTTAAGGTAGATCTCAAGTATATATTTTTTTAGACAGATTTTTTTTATAATTTGCTAACATGAAGATTTTACTATGCTCTTTTAAAAAATTTAATAAAACATATGGGTCACCGTGCTATTTTTCAAGCTATGAGTCGTTGAAAATTACCAAAATTTGGTTAGTTTGTTCATGAAAAAAACACATAAGTGTGCATACAAAAAATTCTATGAGATAGAATTTTGAAATAAATGGTGAGAAGAAAGGTTTCATAATATGTTTTAATAAAATAAAAAGAAAACATGGTGTCACCGAACTTGTTTTCTTGTTACAAGTAAAAATAAAAAAAATCCCTATTAGCCCAGTTTAAATTTGGTACTAAAAGAGTTATTTTCCCTTAAATGGCTCATTTGAAGAAAAATGAATTTAGAACCCCAAAAAAATGATATTTGTTAAAATATTTTGTATAATACGATTTATTAACAAGTTTTCTTTAAATTGAAAAAAACAGTCTAGCCATTGAATTGCAAATCTGTCTCCAAATTTGCAAATTTAGGCAAATAACTAGACCTATTTTGTACTGTGATTGTACAATCCAAGATGGCGGTATACCATGAATCTACATTAAGAACACATTGATCAATCGTGGCCGTATATGACGTAAATTGTGCAAGCAATGATAAACAACTTTTAGAGTTGAAGAACGGTCTAGCACAAATTTCTTTAACGATATATATGAACATTACCTTTCCAATATCATTAATAGACAAAACCTTGTGTTTATCCGATGATTTTAATCTTGGATGAACTTTTTCTTTACACGAATTGCATATGAAAATACCGCAGTCTTCGCATTTCCACTTTACATTTTGTTGATCGCAAAACTGACACATGAAAGCAGATTGAGCTACATTATGACAGGATTGTTCCGCCATCTTGAATCTGACTGAAATGATAAATTATCATGGAATATAAAAACCAAATACCAATGTTAAGTTATACACTCATACATTGGATTCTAAGAAATACAGGCACTATGGTTAGGGTAAAAACAAAAAGAATTGCATAAGTGCAGATGTATTATCTATCAAAAAAGTCGAAGAAACACACCTTGATTAAAACAAGAAAAAAAGACAACAGTGCTAACAACTGTAGAATTACAAACAAAAATGCCTTCATTAAACGATGTTAACAATAGCACTGACAACCTCTCAGATAAACACTAACATCGCAATCTATGTTTAGCGGGTTTGCAACAGCGGATTATGTTCGCTGGTGTAAAATTTCGCGAATGAGGTGCAACAAGTATATAAAAAGTTTTGGCCGATTTCATTTTGTCTTAATCTTTAATCCCAAATAAATAGTTAAGCTGGCCCTGAAAAGATTACAGTTAAAAAAAATTGTAAACATTGAGAAGTGTCTATTGCATTTTTTGAATGATTGTTTTACATGCATGACGTCGGGTTTTTTTTATAATAAATTGATACAGTTAATTAATAGAATACCAGTACTTAGATATTTGTCATAAGTACACAAATTTCTGGTAAATGTTACAGTTGATTAGTTACAAATTGTACCTAATATTTGATGTAAAATTTTCATGAGTGACTAATTTTTATAATTTTGGGTTATCAATGCTCTTCAAATTTGTAGACGCGTCTGGCGTATTAAATTATAATCTTGGTACCTTTGATAACTAATTGCAACTTACTCTTTGACATTTGACATTAATTAATAAGGAAAACTATCTGAAAAAGTACCTTACACATTTATATTATTATTTTGGTATATAAACAATTTACTTATTTATATTGGTAAGGTTAACATAAACCATAATTGATCTAAAAAACTAGAAAAATAGAAAGTTTTCAAACTCTATTATTGCTTTTTAACAGTACCTTAAATTTTTCGCGGAAACTAATTTTGCGATTTCCGAATAAAGATAAGCGAAAATAAACACCACGCGAAAATGACCTTCTATACGGGTATGTTGCAAACTTTATTGATTATCAATTGATATCGCATCTTATTTTGTAATTATTAACATTGGGAAAAAATATGAACAGTAAATCCCATTTTCTTGAAACTACAAAAACTTACAACCTAATCTGAATTGGTTCACGATTCCTTTCAGGAGTTACCGCCTTCGTAACGCAAGTTTCGCCATTCGGATTATTTTTAAGTAGGGGGTCTAGTCTAAAAAAATGTTATAAGAAAGGAAACTTTGTGAGCAGCCAGTAGATCTTTTGATAGCCACAATTGTCAATCGAATGCTTAAAGGACTTAATACCTTTTAATAATGATTGGTACCCCCGGGATAGCTTTATATCAAACTTTTGATAGTTAAAAAGAAATTATTAGCGACAAACGCTTTTAGCAAGATTTCATCTACAAAATGTCAAATGATCGAAATTGTCAATTGTTTACGTATACACGATAAAGCAAACGAACCAAAAATATGTTATTGCTTACCTATATGAAGACAAATTTTTCAATAATTCTCCGAGATTCTGGAGTCGGAAAATATCGTCAGAAGACATTAGCCAAATAAATTGTGATTTAATATCTAAACCACTAAAAGTTTTAAACCGTTGTTTCATTTCATTTAAAAAGTTAAAACGAATCTTTGAAAGTTTCTGGTACTGAAGAAGAACATGATTTTCATCTTCAACCTCAGTACTACTCAGTTGCAGGTGATAATCTTAAATGCATGCAAATATTTTTTTCGCGCTTTTGTCTATCAACTTGTAAAGTATTTGTATATTAAAATATAATGCCGGATTTATCAACCAACTCTTCAATATGTTTGGTATCATTGGATATTAAACATGCTTCGTCAATTTGATGTATTTTGCTAATTTCGTCAAAACTAGAATAGAAATTAAAAAATAATATTATACAGCAAAATGATTAACAAGTCATAAGATCTACAAAAAGACGAATCACCCTTATGAGATGAATGTTTCCTCCGGTTCGGCTATTATCTACTAATATAAATCATATCAGTACTCCTCTTTTTTAAATTTTAAACATTAATTTCATCACCAATCAAACACGGACTAGCAGTAAGGCCGAAAGATACCAAAGCGATATTCAAACTTATAAGTCGAAAACAAACTGTCAATGTAATGGTAAACGTTAAAAGCGACAAAAAGACAGACAAAAGAACACACGCAACATATTACACAGAAATACACAGACAAACACCCATTTACCATAATTAAAAGTGATCGCAGTAGTTCTTTAAAAAGGATGACCAGATCTTGTTCCATAAGTGGCACCCGCTACGATGCTGACATAATTATATAACCGATAGTAATTCATATTTTGTAGAGCACACTCGATAAAAAGTAGGACGACACTGAAGCAGGCATTGGTTAATGATAATGTGTAATTGTACAACCCTAAACGCAATACCTTTCCAAAAGTAACATAAGTAATGTGTAATTATTATTTTTATGATCTTAAAGTAAATAACATTGATTTTAACAATACAATCAAAAATCATAGTGGAAGAATATCTTCCTTACGCAACTTTTGTTATTTTTTATTTTTTAAAACACACTCTGAAATTCTTTACACATTTCCCATTTCCATTCTCAATTTTATTACTTCGAAATACAAAAAGAATCTGAACCAGACCGATGATCAAAGTAGGCAAATTTTATCAATCTATCTGGTATTTAAACATATCAATTAAATGACACAAAAGTTTAACAAAGCTGAAAATCCACTTTTTTAGTATAATGCTACAAGTGATTTACTCCCAGATTCAACATTAATATTCAAAATCTTCACCCGAAATTTCATATCAAAAACTGGAAACTCTCTCAACTCAATTGGATACAGACTTAGCCAGAGATCAGAAATCTGTTATAATACAATTTATAAAATTTAATGTGTAATATAATATTTTGGTACAGTATTTGTAATGCCCTGCATTACTTCTCAAGTTTATGTACATTTTTATAATTGTAAATGCAATACAATATTGTGTTTGTCCACGTAAGTGTATGTATACATTGCATTACAATGTTATTCACCCCATGCCTGGACTGTATTACAACAATAGGAACATATCTTTTGGGGATATAAATATATGCTTTGTAAACATCCGCTCAATTGGCATTAACGTGTTCGATAAAAATAGTGTAATGTATTGAAAACAGTCTAATTCGTTGTTAATTTCTGTGTCATTTTGGTCTCTTGTGGAGAGTTGTCTCATTGGCAATCATACCACATCTTCTTTTTTTGTAGTTAGCGAAAAAGCTCTTTGTTCTACTTTTATACCTGACCTAATGTTGTACTTACATACGAACTCACATGAATCGTAATATTACACCCAATCTTTAAAAACACGATGTAAAAAGGTAACCATTAGAATATAACTTGATAATACACAATTTAAGGGGTAGACCTTGGTACATGGAGATAACTCTTTAAATCAGTTATGTGTTTGTAAAAGTCAAGTTTCCTCAATGAATTTTAAGCATTTACCTGAAACAGATTGAAAATAATCTATGTAACCTAGAAGCTTAGAATATATTTATGAAAATGGTTGACACAAACGTACTGATGATTTTAAGACTTATTTCCCTTAGCCTAGGTCTACCTCCTTAAATGTCATTGATATTTTTTTTTCATTCATATACCTTAGCTATACACATAAATAAAATACTTACCTTTATAATCATAAGCAAATCATTTAAAACTTTTAATCGACGTTTTTGAATAATAATATTTCACAGGTAGCTCTACTATGTTAAAAGTAACATCATCTGGAACACGTACAACCATTTTTTGTATATCAAAATTATACTACATTAGATGTTATCTATCAATAAAAAGCAAAAGTCATTATGCACTGTTAAAAACATGAATACAACTCATCATTCATGCGTCAGAAGCGATTTTTTTGTATTTATCTTTCTCAGGAACGTCAGTCAATAAATTAAAAGAAACTAATCAGTTGAAAAGACTAATAGAATACTATATGGTCAACTCGAGAAACCTTAACTTGTGTCTGATCATGATTTATCTCGATGTAAATACAAATTAAGAATTAAAACCTTTGACAGTTATTGTGAATTTGGTTTTGAAATACTATTTTCAATCTTTTATCTAAAGTCCAACAATTTGTCCTTCCATTTTAGTATATACATACTAATACCAGAAAACGTCTTTAACATACACCAATAATGTGAAGTTCTAATAAATATCGGTACGAAAAAGGGACATTATGAAGGTCAACTTGTTTTTGATATCTTACGTGAAAAATCGTATACAAATTACATATTTTATAAAGAAATAACGATACATTATTTCCTTTTGTACCATTTGAAATAATTTTAGAAAACTAATGTGATATTTATGGGTTGCTGTAAACATGAATATTACAGGGGGGAAGCCGAATGATAAAATATTATTTAAATACAGTTAAAAACGTGAGAACAGATCATCCTCAGAGAAATAATTAAGCAAGTGATTACAAAGAAGGCATAAGAACAGGAACATGTTCACTGTTTGAAGTTCAATAAACTAGAACATTCACATACATATAAAATTGTCTCAATAAACGCAGGGATATAATGAGGTTAACTGGATGGATGAAAATAAAGAATAACGAATATCAAGTATCAAGGACTTACGTGAACTAAATTGCAATCATAACCATAATCACAAAACAAACCTGATAATTGGATGAAATAATTGTCTTTATTATTTTACATTTTAGTTTCTTTGTGTTTATTTCGGAGTTTAGTAAGAAGTCCATTTGCACTGAACTAGTATTCATTTTTGTTTAGAGTCCAGCTGAAGTACGCCATCGGTGCGGGAGTTTCTTGCTGTATTGAAGTCCCGTTGGTGGCCTTCGGTTGTTCTTTGCTATAAATCTGTGGTCGGGTTGTTGTCTCTTTGACAAATTACCCATTTCCATTCTCAGTTTTATTCTTTTATGAAAAGATCAAGAGAAAAATAATAATGATTAGATAATGACCAGATGCGTATATATCAAAACGCATAATGGAGGGGGGATACTGTTAAGCTGACAGTAGTCAATCAATAGAACCATTCGTTCAAATATTTACCAGATTAATTGCAATAAGAAGAATTTATGTTAAATGTACTTTCAGACGGATAAGAAATCTTAAACACGATTAGCAACTGGAAGTTAGTTCACTATATGTTGTGTGTGTGCTTATCTATACAATATTGAGAGCCTATCAGAGATTCTACTCACAATAAAAGTATATCCATGACAATACGTAATATAGACAAAGATAGTTAAAATAGAAAACTAAATGCCATCGAAAGACAGATCTGTGTGCTTCATGATAACAGTTCTCCTCCAAAAAACGGATAAATAAGACGCTTCAAAATTGGCAATGAAACAATTTAATAAAAACATTTTTTTTACGGTTTATTCTACTAAACATCATTCGACAGTTGAATTTGAAATATTTACAACGCTCCACGAGCCTCGCGTTTTAAGTTTGCAAATATGACCGTCTCTATTGTATCACAAAAGCTAGTATGACATTGTGTTTCTAACAGCGACATAAGAGAAGAAACATGTAACGTAGTTTGAGTAAACTAAAACAATAAAGCATTTTATGGCACTGTTTATCAATTGGTATCCATAATATGTTTATTTGATTATGTGTGTAACCCAAACATTTGCAAAGACGTTTGAAGGACGACATAGAACCTGTATTCGAAAAACATGCAATCATTTCAAATCATTTCATCGATGAATATTGACACATTCTTAGGATGTCGGCTTTAATCCAACTAGAAGGTATGACGTACTAGTTCTGACTGATGAACAGCTGGTTTAAAGTACCAGTCTTTCTCAGCCTCCAAATAAAAGACAACAGTAGTATACCTTTGTTCGAAATTCATAAAGCGATAGAGAAAAAACAAATCCGAGTTACAAACTAAAACTGAGAGAAACACATCAAATATAAGAAAACTACGACACGACAGAAACACAACATTAAAATGTAAATCACACAGAAACGAACTATAATATAACAATAAATATTTACCTGAATTGGTACGGGGCATTTTAAGATAAAAATGGTGGATTGAACCTGGCCTCGTGACATGCCATTCAAATCAGGACTGTCATCTTGAAATACAATTGCCATTTCTTCTCAACAAATCGAACTGTGCATAGGTTGACTTGTTAATTTCTTATTATTTTTTTTATTTTCTTTTAGTTAATTCAACTATGACCATACTATGACCACCGTCGTTCATTGAAGAACATTTACAATGTCCTTTTTTTAACACCGTGATTATCTCTTTTTGTAATTATCATGATTATTGTCCTGATTTAGAAGTCATTTTTTAATGGTTAGTGTCATATCTTGTGTTATGTATATATGTATATGATTTCTGTTAAATTGGTAGGATGTATGAATCAATTAGACAACCAAATTTTGACCCATTTGAATATACAAAATTTAGTCCTGGTATCTATAATGAGTTTAATTGGAGTAGGGATAATCATGCTCTTAATCATATCTTGTCTAATACAGGTGTCTTATAAAGCTTCTGAATTGCAAAAATAATAAAAGTTTTAATCATGTTCATCCGAATTTAGTATGATACCTGAAAACCTTGGACGAAAAATCACAGTTGTATAATTTTAAATAATTGTTTGACATTTGAATATGATTTTAAAATGAATTGTGTAAATATCTAAGGAACCACACGCGAAGAGGAAAGCATATGATATTTTTGATAATTAGAATATGCACTGTATAAATTGAAGAGATGTAGATTGTAAAGCAAACATGCGAAAAAAACAAATACACTTTATTTGTAATAGTTTAGAGATGTTTTTCACAAACATATCCTGTTGGATAGTCACATGGGAGATCATTCCATCCATAAGCCTTCTGTTGACATGTCTTTTTGCAAAAGTTCACTCAGTTTTCTGTCCTTTCGCCATTTGCTCAGGATACTGCCAGTACCTAGTGGATATTCCAGTATTGTCAGACGTCCACCTCCACTGTCCTTCCGTCTCGATATCATTCAGACCTATCCATACTTCAGCTAGAGAGAAAGAAAAAAACAAATATAGATAAGTAAACAAAAGATTTCATTTATTAAAAAAATGTGTCTTTTTTGTTTATTCTGCATTGGCTAAATAGGGGGAGAGTTGAGATCTCCCAAAACATGTTTCATTCTGCCCAATTTTTCGCCTGTTCAAATTAAAGTAAGGTAATCTTGTATATTTAGGTTTTTTGATTCTAACTAATTAATATGTTAAAGGGATAATTGTGACGTCCATTTTCACTGAACTAATACACATCTTTGTTTACGAGTCAGCTGAAGCTAGTCTCCAGATGCAATATTTTCTCGCTTTATTGAAGACCCATTGGTTGCCTCAGGTTAATATCATTTCTTCAAAAGAAAACAACATGTTTAGTCCATATATAATTATACTAAAACAAAAAGTGACATTTGACCTATCAAAATAAATCAATATAAAATACCTTGCAATTTAGAAATTAACCATGAGTTCTCTGCTCCACTGTCAACCTTTGCCAAATAACCACCTTTTTGTTGGCAGTCATTCTACAAGAAAACAAAAAATAACACATGATGAAACTTTCATCAAATTTGCAAAGATTCAGCCATAGACATTTTTATATAAGTGTTGTCCTAATATGCAGGTATAAGTAGGCATGGTCAAGATGTAACGGTAACATAATTTAAACAAACTACAGTATAACCAAAGGGGAAGACCAAACTTAATTTTGATTATCAATTGAATTTTTTTTGTCTAAAGCCAGAGACAAGTTGTCGACATAGTTTTTTTCGAATTTAATGTATTTGCAAAATCTTAGACGTTTCAACGAATGTGTCAAAATAAAAATCTACAATCGCTTGTCTATTATTGATATTGACCTTAGTTATGTATGTGAACATATGTTGCATTATTCTATGGGAATGGTCTTTAGGGCTCAATACAAATATTAGATTATAAGAAGAACGATTTCTACGAGGTCATATGAACTGAAAGTGATAGATTTAGTTTAAACTACCTTTGCAATATTCCATGTCACTTTTATACACGAACCAATAACAGTGACCAGAAAAAGTAACCCAGTCGTCGGGACATGAAAAACTTTCTGAAAACAAAATGTAAGACATTTGAGATGGATGTGATTGAAATGTATCATATTTTTCTGATGCTTTTTGTGTTTGTTAATAAGATAATAGATTTGAGGTTATTGTTGATTTATTAATATTCGTTGGATACCAATTTCGTCGATTTTGTGTGCACAAAGGGACCACAAATTCAAATGATACACGAATTACAAATTTCAAAAAGTAATAAATGAGAACTTAGCCAAAGCAACGAAACTAATTATTCACGAAAGTGCAAGTTTAACTCTATCCATGAAAATTGGTTACCACGAAATAAATTAATCCGCCGTAAATTAAAAGTTGTTGGCTTTATATCTGTTCATGTTATTGGGTGGTGAGATTATAGCATATATGTCTTGGAGTGATGTTCTGCATTAAAGTGTCTGTTATAAAATATAGAATTCAATGTACAGTTTGAATTCCCTAACCAATAAATCGGTGATACTGATTGTATTTGTTCTAATCCTGCTTGCATCTGCATTATCTGATCTCTTAAAACATATATTTTTCATTTGATTCCATATTTTCTACAATAATGCATTCGTAATTGACAATTATACTTACTTTTCTTTAAATTATTTATTTCCAACTGCATACCCATCATTTTATTCTGATTTCCTTTTAATAAAGATATCATTGCAGTTTGTTTAGATTGAATACTTCTGCATTCTCCCTTTTAGGCACCAATATTTGATACTAAACTTGTTATTTGTATCTTTTGTTTCTTACAGCAATCTCCCAAACTTTTGACTTTCGTTTTGATATCTTCATCCTTCTCTAGCTTTTCTTCGACTTTGTTTATTGCTAAACTATTCTGATTACTGAGATTCATAAATTCGTTCAACCTGTTTTCCATACTGATAAGTCGTTTTATCTTCGTCCATAAACAATGACTTACGGTGGATTTGTCTGATGATTCTTCAGAACAGCTTTTCTCTGTGAAGTTACAGACCAAACCAAAAGAAAAAAGACGCAACTAAGCATTTTGTCATGTAAGCAGGTGAATATGCAAAACAAAATTATGGTCCACAAGTTTCCGAGAATAAAAATTGCAGTAAGCGATAATTGATACCAACATAAAAACGTTTAACATGCTTACGTGACAGTTGTTGAAATTTGATATAGTATTTCATGTATTCACTATTGATGTAATAAAGGGAAATGATAATATTTCACCGATTGTTATATTAATCCCCCTTTACATGTATACCTTTATGTTCGGGTCCTTTAATAAGTCACCGGCTACTACTGATCTCTCATCTTGGAAGGTCGTAATGTAATTTCTCGTCTCATAATGATATATCTATATATTATTAATTCGTATATTTTAACAAATTTGATTCGTTTAGGGATAGTCACATGTTAAGCTGTATATTCGAAGGAAGAGAGAAAACGGCGGATAGCAAAAAGCACATTGACCGGTAAAAAGCATATTGCACGGTTATTATTAGAATATCTAAAAACCGTTATACTTTGTGACGTCATGTAATGAATTTCAGGATATTGTTTAACATTTTGAAACACATGATATCTGTGATCGATTATTTGACGAAAAAAATCTTTGAATACATAAGATATAAAAAAAAAAGTAAATGAAATAACAACTAATATTTTGTTATTGTCAAGGAGAAAATGTAATATCTATAAAATTCAAACAAACCTAAATGACGATTTTGATACAAATATGGTCGGAAATTAATAATATAACAAATATAGCCTTTGTATGAGGTCAATACAGGATATATCGACCCAAAGAGGTATATCGACCTCGGACTTCGTCCTCAGTCAATATACTTCTTTCAGGTCAATAATATCCTTGTATCGACCTCATACAAAGGCTATAGAAGTATAATATACACTTGGAAAAAAGTATTGCAACACAAATTGAAATTAAAAATTCGAAAAACACTCTTTATTTTTTTGTGATATGATTTGTTGAAATAGAACTAGTTAAACATTATTTAAATCTCACCTGAGTTTAATGAATAAATATCGACTCGATAAGTTCTTATTTGAACATGCAGCAACTGTACCCGTAAACAAACAAAAAACAGATGTTTTTATCCTCATTGTTTTCAACACTTCAAATAACCAAGTTTATGAAGTTATGTGATTGACACCTTGTAATTGGTCATCTACAACTCTTAACTGCAGCAAGATGGCAGATTATCAGCATGAGAGAAGCAGGTATGTCGATGTGACAATTGCACGTATTGTTGGTCATCACCAATCCACTATAAGTCATTTTGAGAATTAAAATCATGCAACAAACGATGCTAAAGACTTTCTGGGATCAGGAAGATCCCCTATAATATATGCTAGGGAAAATCAAGCATAATGACGGCTAATCAGCAGGAAACCCATTGCAAACAATACAATCCTAAAAAGAGAGTTGTGGCCATTCAGGAGCCTTTAACATGTTTAAACAAGAACTTTCGAGATCGACTCATCGCTACTTGTTATCGTACAATAAGACCATTTCAGGCACCTATGCTTACGAATAGACACACAGTTGCCCGTATCCAATGTAGTGCAGAGCTCGCCAAAGTTGGAAATAAGCATCGTGGGGAAGATCCATTGCTCCAATGCAATTTTGTTTATCTTCCTATGTTTGATCGTAGCCCGGATTTGAACCATATCGTGCATATATGAGACACAATTGGGCAATAGGTGCGCGAAAGGACACCAATTTCTAGAACGTCATTAAAAAAACAATGCCCTTCATCAGGATTGCTGCTGCTACCTTAGTTACAAATAAGTCGACTTTTAGCAGGAACCAGAAGACGTGAAGAGGCGGTTATCCGTTTGAATTGAGGCTGCGCACAAAGTATTAATTCTGTGGCGTATAACGATCAACCATGATGTAAACAATCATCTTTAGATCAATTTTGAAATGTCTGACATTGTAAAGTTCAACTACAGTAAAAGTTGTAAAATGCATTTTTTTGTATAAAAACACTTCATTTTGTTATCAAGATTGTGGGTTAGATAAAACTTATTTTTTCATACAATTTTTTTTCGTTTTGATACCAATGTTATCATTATTAAACTATGTTGCAATATGATTTTATAATTATTTTATCAGATTCCATCCAAAATAAGAGGCTGATTTTTCAAGTTTAAAAAAAATTGAGGTGATGCAATACTTTTTTCCGTGTGTATATATTAGACTTAATAAAAAAAAACTTTTATAGGCGTGCATAATGCTTAACACGAACGTATGAATTTATACGATACATGTTAGGACTCTTCATTTACTATATTATGCGTGTTTATATAATTTATTTTTTTTCAAATACTTTTTTTAATTGATTAGTTATTCATTTACAAGGAATCAATTAATTTTGTACCCTAACCATTTCGGACCAAACATTACAAATTCATAACATGAATTTTCCATTATGTACCATGGACATAATTCATTTTGTACCATACGAAACTCTTTCCAATCATAAGGAAAAAAAGAAATTACTACCTCGTATCGTATGGAAAAAATGCTTCACAGTTTCGTACCATATGAAAAACAAGCTAAGAATGCATCCATAGTAACGGATGCCCCACTCGCACTATCATGTTCTATGTGCAGTGGAACTTTAAAATTAGGGGGGAATCCTAATGAGTGAGTGAGTAGAACATGCAGTGTAACAAATGTGTATCATTAGAACAATAATTTGTTATTATTTCACAAAAACAAGTACGAGATTGTAGTGTGATTGCAAATAAAACAGCTCTTTAATTTTTAACGTGCATATGATACAAATCTGTTTAATGTGATGCGCAAATTGTATAAGCATCATGATGCTGCACGCCAAATCGTTCAACTGTTATTTTTATTTACTTGTCTGTCGTTATTTTCTATTATTTATTCTCTACATCAAAACACATCCTTTCCATATTACATGTTTTAGTATGTATCTTATTTTTGTTCAGTGCTACTTATCTGGTATAACTGATGGTGAACAATAAAATCTCTATCCAGATCATTTTGCCTAATACGATTTGTACTTTACGTTTCCCCTATAGATTTCTAGTTTATAAATTTTATAACAAAAACAAAAGAAAGTTACCATACCCTCGTGTAGAGTTGTCCATAGCCGGTTCTGTTTAATTTATTCCATTAAATAAAAAACACTATCCGTTACATAGGTAATATTCTCGTTTTAAACATATGTCAAGTAAAGGCAACAGTAGTATACCGCTGTCAATCTCTGAAGACAGTTATAATAGGGAACTTACCTGCATTTTAAAATTTGGTAAACTTACATCACATTCTTTTTTATGATATATTTCAGACAGGAAAGATAAATTTTCGTTCTCTATAGTATAGCCTCTATAATTGTCTATAATATGTCTTTTGGTCTCTTCTGCAGATTTGTATAACAGTTAATTAATATTGAATTTATCTACTACATTTAAATGATGTTATCAGCAATTCTTCTCATTTGATATGTTTCATTATGTGCTGGTTTAGGTTATTTAATGTAATGCATCCGTTTTTATTTTGTAGTTAGTCACCACTTCGGTTTTATCATGTATATCTATTATAGAGTCATTTTATTAAAATTCACTGCAAAAGTATGAATTATTCTAAATAATAAGGATGTGCTTATCACAGGCAGAAAACCCTAACCGTATTGGGCACACCTTTTTGGAACTTTTGTGGGCGAAACGGACGTCTGACGTATTAAATTTTAAACCTGGTACCTTACGTTAGCTATTATTCGTTTGTTTCTTTGTCTTATATGTTCTCCCATTTATTTGTTTTGAAGTCCTGTCATGTAATTTTTTCATTGTAATGTTATATTTAAGATTGCCATAAAAGCGGGAGGTTTGGCATGCCAAAAAACCAGGTGCAACCCACCATTTTGTTTTGTCCTGTACCAAGTCAGAAAAATTGCTGTTGTTATATTCTAGTTCGTTTCTGTGTGTATTTCATTTTAATGTTGTGTTGCTGTTGTGTCGTACATGTAGTTGTTCTCTTATATTTGATGAGTTTCCCCCAGTTTTAGTTTGTAACCCGGATTTGTTTTTTCTCTCAATCGATTTATGAATTTCGAACAGCGGTATACTACTGTTGCCTTTATCTATATCAAAACTTCATAAGCGCAGACCAACATGAACAATTTTTAAAAATTACGGCTGGCGAAACTGTACGTATTGGAAACCTTTTGAGATATCACAAACAAAAAACGAAAACGTTTTTTCATTTTTGTTTCTATGTCGAAAAAATTTAAGAGATAAAGTCAACGAATGAATAAAAACTTAGATAATCTTATCAATTAAGATGTCTGTTCTTTTATGTTTTGAAAGGATGCATATCTTACGTGATTAGAAAAGACGCTAAGGTCCATCAGCCAGTATTACACGAACATTCATGATCATAATCTGTTATATCTTGTTACGATCAATAAAAATCACGCTTTAAATCAGCATACACTATATGTACACAGCTTTCAGAATATATGAAATAAAATCAGATCATTTTGAGTATTTGCGTTCAGAAAAAAAAAAAGTATCGAGCGCATTGACAGGACGGCACCAGTATGAATATTAGCTTCTATTATTCTGACTCTTTGGCCAACACGAAGTGAAAGGGACAATTCATTAATGCGTTTATTTCAATGTGTTAAGATACATACTTTGTTTCTTATATATTTATATTATTTAAAAAAAATACATCTATACACGTATCCCTGTTGTAGGTGAGGAGGTAGGTTGGTGCCTTCAAGCCAGTTCAACCACGCCACTTTATGTGTATGCCTGTCCCAAGTCAGGAACCTCTAATTCTGAGATTAGTGTTGCTGTTTTATATTATATCTGTTTTCGTTCATTATTATGTACTTTTAATTTCTATGTCATTTCGTATCTTGCGGGTGAGTTTTCTTATTGCCTTTGACAACTCCCAAAATACAAACTTTATAGTTATTGTTTGTTCAATAAAACAGGCAGTTTATTTTTCTTGTTTGAATTGTTTCACATTTTTTCATTTTGGAACCTTTTATAACTTATTATGCGGTATTTGTGCGATATTTATGCGGCATTTAGGTTCTAAAGACGATGCAAGAATTTCATTGACTGTTTCTTGTATGTTATTTAAAGCCATTATATTTATCAAATGTAATTTATTCTAACATGCAACATTAGAATGGCGATGACTGTGTTGTATTTAAAGCTTAGACTGTGTAAAACTTGATTTTACTGAAATAAATATCCGTTTACCTAGCTCCGCTTTGCGTTGCTAGGAAAACTCAATTTGCGACAGCAAAATGTGCATTGTACGAAAGCCAAGTGTGAATACAAGACAGTTAACTCCCAAATGTAGAATAGTCAAAGAAATATAAGATAGTGCAAACATGATAATTTTCTGGGTAAATAATACGGTAAGTCGAAGAAATATAAATCATAAGAGTGTACCCTATGATTGTTGATCCCGAAACCAATATGGCACTCCTCATTCCAAACGTGTGCTTAAAAATTTAAATACATGTCATGGTGTATTTTTTGTTATCATTAAATTATATTTTATAGACAGCACTCATCAGCGATGCTTAGAAATAATTTTCTCTTTAAAGAAGGACTGTTATATTTTTCAGTCTATGAAGGAATAACATAAAAAATGTGGTGCACACTGATTAATCCGCGTAGCGAGTTATTTCAAAGTGCGCACCACTTTTTTATATGATTTCGATTAGACAGAAAAAATATTAAAGTCATACCTGATAATTTGATTTTTACTTCCATTTTAAGCCGGAGTAAATCATGAAAACACGTTGGTGACGTAACGGTCACATGCCAAAATTATGTCTATGAGCTGATGAATAAAATTATTTTGATATAGATCATTCAAAATGCTGACTGATAAATAAATTGCACGTATACATTTCAATCATTTTTAAGTGTCTTCAATGTCTTTCGTGCAAACTGAACGTATTACTTCTTTTATTTACAATCAAATGGAAGGTGATAAAATTCTATATAAAATCCGCATGATAACAAACATTTCTGACATACGTAGTGGATTTTTAAAATCATAATCGTGGCTGAAATATTTGCAATGTAAAAAACAGGGTCAACAAAATCGATTGTTTTACGCGTTTCTGTAGATCCGTCCCATTCATACGTTTTCAAAAATAAAATATCAACTGAGTCATTGTATAGAATACAAGTAAACATAGAGAGGACTAATGATCCCGATTTATTATTGTTATTTTTATTGATTTATATAATTGTGTTACAACTCAAAGTCTAATGTTAACCAAACAACAATTGATGTAAATATATTTTGCATCACAATAACCTTGACTTTGATCTCTGAACTTCAAATCTGTTTGTTATCTTAAGAACAGTGACCTTGACCTTTGGTTGAATATTATAATTATTTAAAATTCTTACAATTATTGACATATTCCATATTTTGGCAGATAATCACGTAAAAATACACATGATATATATAGGTTATAAACTACTCATGGGGTTTACATCAAAGTATCATAGTCCACAGAAAATGTCAAGACAGTCCTTTTTTCTCTGTGTACTTCGGAGATATGTACAGTTAAATATTTTCATCCAGATATTATATATATGTACACAGTACCAGGACAGCAATGAAATCACACAAATGAATAAAATAAAACATACAGGTCATATCAATTTGTCACATAATTTTATTTTCAAATTCGCTGATAATTTTTTTTTTTTTAACTGTTCTAACAACTTATGTTTTATCACTTTTTGTCTTTTTTATAGATTGTAACTTGATCATGATCGTTGCATTCTTTTTTCAAATAATGTAGATCAATTCTGTTTTCGTCATTAATCAAAACAACCAAACTTAAACAATTATAGTGCATGATTGGGAAACATTAATGATTCGGAATATTTTATATTTTCATAACTGTCGCGGATTTTAATCTTTTTTTATGAAAACGTAGAGAGAAAGTTCCTCATAGCAGATTGATTTAGCCAAATGTGTATCAATTAAACCTGATTGATAACATTTCGATGAACACAATTGTTTAAAAACTTTTCCGGACCCTATCACACTCTTTAATTATCACGTGTCAGTCGCTTTTATCATTTATTATTTATGGTTAAAAATCAGATTTTCATCGATTGTACCTGATTGAAAATATTCAAACCCACCCTCTACCTTCTTCATCCATAATTGTCAGTCGTATTAAACGATGTGTACACTGCTCAAGACGTTCTGTAGTAATTATTTAATTAAAAAGTACATTGAAGCGTCAAAAAATCAGATATCAATATGTGTCTTGTATTCCTGTGGAACGGTCCTTGTTAAATATATCTATTTATCCCATTTGGATTCTTTCGGTACAGGTTGAGTAAGTGTAAACATGTCATCATGTATTGTTGTTATCATTGATCCGTCATGAAAACAATTGACTAATTCTTTAATGCTATCAAACACTGCATTTTCTCCTGTTGAATACTGCAAATGCCCAGACTCTTCTATTGTGGATATTCTCACATGTATCGGTTTGCCATTTCCCCTAAAATATATTATGCATATAAATCAAAATGTTAAAATAAAGAGTTCAAATGCTTACTTGAATTGAAAATCGTTATTATTACTTTTCTACTACAGGTATCAGACAACTGAAAACAATTTATGATCTGAATAAAGGACCTTACCCGAAATATTATTCACTCTGTGGTTAAAGTTTATGAAATTCTAATAATTTTCTTAAACTATCCTTGATTTCTACCAAACATGCACAGAAGCTTGTTTATGACCATAAGATAGTATCCAGAAGTACATTTAAAAACAAAAATCCTGTTTTTCGTATTTTACTTTTAAATGGACTTAGTTTATTTGCCAGAAAACATAAAATTCACTCTGTTGTTAAAGTTTTTGATTAAAGACAACAGTAATATACCGCTGTAAGAAACTGATAAATCGATAGAAAAAAACATATCTGGGTTGCAAGCTAAAACTGAGGGAAACGCATGAAATGTAAGGGGAGAACAACGACACAACATTAAAATGTAACACACACGGAACGAACTAAGCATTAGACAAAATACGATGATAATAACAAAACATCAAAACTAAATACATGAATTTGGGATAGAAAAGTAAAAAAACAAAAAAATTAATTACTTTCTCAAACTATCCTGGATAGCTACCAAACTTGCACATAAACTTGTTTATATATGAATATATATACAGAAACTTGTTTGTTATCATAAAATATGAATTAGAAGTAATTTTTGTAAAACTTTCTAAAACTATCCTGGATTTCTACAAAACTTGAAATAAAGTTTGTTTATGATCAAATGATAGTATCTAAAAGGAAATTTTGTTAAGTTTTTTTTCTGTATCTTACTTATACATGGACTTAGTTTTTCTTCCAGTTAACATAACATATAGTCCGAAGGTTAAGTTTTTAAAACATTAATTAGATTCATAAATTATCCATGATTTTTACCAAGCTTGGACAGAAACTTCTTACAATCAAATTATTTGCATTAATTTTTTTTCTCATTTTTGTTAATCCTGAGATTAACAACAAAAGAAGGGGAGACACGGGGTTCCGCGGAACCTCTACAATTTTACGTTTTTAAGAGTAAAATAGAAATCCAATAAATAAAAGTAATATATGTTTATGCATATTTATATGCCTAATATCCCTCACAAAAATGGTTTCATACGCCTGTCAAATCAATTTGAAGTATAACCTGAAGTTAATTAAAACTAATAAAAACAAAACAATATTTGAAGTTCGTGCTAAGCAAACCCCGACTAACAAAATACTAGTATGCTTGGAAGAACAAATAAACATGTACTACTGTTTATACCTTTTTAACTTATAAATTAAAACAATTCAAAGTGGGTTACAATAAACATGTACTAGTTGCTATTGTTTCGAGTGGTTATCTTTTTGGTGTATACCCTACATATTTTTTAATTTCGTTTATTGAATCAAGCTTGACCCTGATGGATTTGACTAAATGTTTTTATAACTTTTCTTGCAGCACCGATCTGTAGACGTGTCAATATGAATTTTGTTTAATTTGTTATTCTATTGATGATTTCCAAAGCGTTAAAAGAGAGTTTTCTTAGGAACAAAGATAGATGATGAGCTGTTAGAACCTGTAAGAGCATGAACTAATGGTAAAAGAACATATATTTAATAAATAAAAAAAACAATACATGAACAATAAACATGGTGCATCGCCAACCATAATTCCCACTGGATTTAGAACTCGTAAACAGCACACAGTTATTCCATGTCTAGAATACAACGAAGTGTCAGGCCATCTTTGACCCTCTGACATAAGTCCTCTTAAATTGTTAATCCGTATTTAGATTAAGACGCCTGAATATATCATATTATAAGCCCGGTACCTTTGATTAGTATGCTTAAATGGACACTATGACCTTTGTATACCAGAGACTAAATGCTTTGAGGTAAACAACTATAGTTTATCATATGGCCTTAAAGCAATAGCCAACACTGTATAATAAGCTAAACAGGTTCTAAAACATTTTTAATTAGATACCCAAAAGCTTGATTCATGCTCTAAACTACAAACTAAAGCAAAAATCATAAAAAGCAACTAACGACAACCATAATGAATAACAAATCAATTTAAAAGATATCAGGCATATGATCGAATGTTTACGTTAGACACGCGTTTCGTCTACAGAAGACTCGTCGGTGACACTCGAACCAACTAAATTTTCTAAGAATATTTAAAAACACGTAATCCTTTTTGAAATACGGCTTTAATAGGTAATATATACGCCTGAGGTAGAACATTTTTTGTATTTCAAATATCTACGAAGATTTCAAAATTTGTCAACTGAATGAATAGATATCCCCATATATTAAAGTATTTGTAGTATGTCAACACACATGCTCTTGACGTGGTCCTAGCACATACACCATGCTTCCTCTAAAATACTGACAACATTGGCATCATCAAAAAGTCTAACGTATGCGATTGTTAAAACGGAACGAAATTTAAATGGTGGGCATATCTCACGTTCAAGTTCATGGGGAAATATCAGATTTGACACATTTCCAAAATTAAACTAAAATGTGCATTGATCCGATTAAGAAAGAAGTATTTATCAATACTTATTTATTATATCTGCCTTTTGTTAGTGCAAATTGACCAAGAATAATAAGATATTGGTTTTTTACCAAGACTAAAAAAAACGTTGACATCTCAGCTTCTATAGTCCTTTGATATTTTTTTTAATACTTTGCGTAATATTTGTACCAAAATAAATGCCTTCATGGTTATTCATACTCTTTTTCGAAGCGTTTAGGTCCGTTAACTTGATGGAAATTAACAGAGAATGCGATTTCGGAAATTTGATTGAAAAGGGGGAGTGTGTAAAAGTGAATAAAATCCAGAATTATACAGTGATAACGATATGTATTAAACGAGTAATGAACTTTTGAATTATACGAACATCATTTATTTGGATTTCAAGCCGAAAATATCTAAGAAATGAAGAAAAGTATGATAATTCGCATCATTTTTATAAAAAAAAAAAAAAAGTTACAAAAATTTTCTTTTTTTTCGCAAAAATTACTTTTTTCATTTTTGAAAAGTATTTTGATATACATTCACATGTTACATAATTTTTGCATTGTGACAACAGAAAGTAAAGCTACATGTTAATTTTTCACTCTTCAACACTGTTGGTCATTTTTCAATTTGGAATTATTTCTCGATTTTAATTAAATTTTTACAAAAATTGCACCGTACGAATTTTTACGACCGACCAAAAATGGAAATTCAGATTCTATACTATGACATATTAAAAATTCAGCTGTGTTTTAGGTGGGTGCATTAAAGTCACAAACTAAGCGTCTTTTCTGAAAAAGTCACTCGCCTATAAAAAGAACAAAATAATATTTGCAGTTCTTGCTTACCATACCCCTACTAAAAAAATATTTGTATGCTCAGAGGAGCAAATATGCATGCACTACTTTTTCTGACTTTTCATCTTTTAAATGTATTACAATTCATTGTGGGTAACGGTATAAATTAAATATAATGCAGATTTGTGAATCATAGCTATAACCAAAGGGAAGACGACACTGTTCAACAATAACCATTAAATGCGGATTTATGTATCGTTGTTCCTGACTTCCTACAACTAGAGTTTAAAACAATGTATATCACATTTTCGTTTATAACCTATATCGGAAAGCTGAAATCATCTCTTCTGTCGAAAAGTTTTGTTTTGTTGTTTTAGTAAAAATCGTTCAAATAATTTGGCATTAAAAATATTTGCATTGGTACTTTTAAAATGATTCCTTAAGCCCCAGTCCCACTAGACCACGATCGTACAACGCTCACCGCGATTTAAAATATATTCATATCGTGGTGAAGTCGAGATATGAGCGGCATGAAATGTAAATTGTCGTTGCTTTCACGATGCTACTACGTCCTCATTACGCTTTTACAACGATCCCTCTACGATTATACCACGTTCTCACCGCGTTTATTCTGCGACCTCACTGCGCTTATCAAGATCTTTCTACGATCATCACGTTCTCACTACGACCATACCACTAGTTATCCGATTGCAAAACGATCTTTCCACGCTTCTACTGCCATTATAGCACGATCTTACCACGATTACAATACTTCCATACCGCAATCATACTACGATATTAGTAATAACGTCAACATCGTGTTCCATATCAATACATTTACATTCCATCTATTTCTGATTTATACGTAGATTTCTTGGAAACAATACATGTCATGTCACCAAAATCTACTAGCCCACGTCACCGTCAACGGCGTGGTGGTAGGGGTTGATGTAGAGGCAGTGGGAGCTCTGATAGTAACGAATCTTGGTCAATCAGAGATGTCGGACCGACCAATCCAACCTAAATTACAACCTATTGGTGGTCCATAAAGCTTAAATGTGTCATAGATATAGGAAGATGTGGTATGAGTGCTAATGAGACAAGTCGCCATCCAAGTAGCTATTTATAAAAGTAAACCATTATAGTCCAAGATACGGCCTTCAGCATGGAGCCTAAGTTCAAACCAAACAGCAAGCTATAAAGGGCCTCCAAAATTACTAGTTTAAAACCATTCAAACGGGAAACCCAACGGCTTAATCTATATAAAAACGAGAAGCATGGTTGAGCCGTTAGAGAAAATTACGTAACAGGCAAACAAAATCGGAGAGATTCAATATACTGTATGTGAAAATGACAAAGAGGATGATGGTCGTAGTACGAACGTAGTCAGGTCGTAAGACGAGCGAAATGAGGTCGACAAGAGCGGGCTGGAATCGTTCTATGGTCGTGAACAGCGTGGTATAGTCGTAGTGGAAGCGTATTTGGGTCGCAGTGAGAACGTGATGGTCGTAGTGAAGTCGCAATAACGTCGCTTTAAGATCGTAGCACAGTCTCTCCGTGTAGGATAACGCATTCGCTACTACCCCAGTCCCACTAGGCCACGATCAAACAACGATCTGTGAAAAAAATGCAGTTTTGACGAGAGCAGTGCGATCGTGTAGATCACAGTGAGGTCGAAATACGGTCGTGGTAAGGTCTTGGAGATCGTGAAGATCGTGGTCAACTTTGAACATGTTGAACATGGTGCGGTCGTGGCGAAATCAGGTCGTAGTAGTAGCGTAGTGAGAGCGCAGTAAGGTCGCTGTACCATCGTAGCGAGGGCGTGATTCTATTCGGGGATACTACACTAAGATCTCACAGCGATATTATCACGACCTCTTTACGATCAACACGTTCTCATCGCGACCCAACTACGCTCCCACTACGACCATACCACGTTTACACCACGCTGTTCAAGACCAGAGTACGATTCTAGCACGCTCATGCCGTCCTCATCACGCTCTTCTTACGACCTGCCTGTCTACGTTCGTACTACTACTATTTCGAGTTCTTGTCATGCTAATTGTCCCATAAATGGATAAAAGCTCTCCAGTTTTTGTTTGAAACATCAATTTCAATTGAACTATGGAAACACAAGACCATGTACATATAGTAATGCTTCTTCAATAAATAACTCAGATACAAAATGTTAACGACCAAGCCATGATGATCCATTCTACCATGTGTTGCTTTTCCTCTAAGATCAGATCTGTGTGCAATTTGGATCTTTTGTTCCTTTTTTCCCACTGATCGACCATGCCTGACACATCTGTGTCATTCCAACTTTCGTCAATTGAAACATCGTCATTTGTTTTTGATGGACCAGCAACAGCACTAGGTTGTAATGTAGTTTTGTTTGGTTGGTTCGACACCTCTACGGGATCAGGGTTATTATCAGAGGCCCCTCTGCCTTTACCTCTACCTTTACCCCTTCCGCCACTCCTACGAGTTCTGGTTGATCTTGGTGGCATGTCTGTGTTCTTTCCGTAAAATATTCTTATAAATGAGAAATAGAAGGAATGAAACAGTATTTATATCGAGTTTGGTGCTGACATTATTGTGGGACGAGCGTGCTATAATCGCAGTAGAAGCGTGGTAAGATCGTGTTGTAATCGCATAAATCGTGGTATGGTCGTAGTGAGAACGTGAAGAGCGTAGAAAGGTCTTGATAAGCGTAGTGAGGTCGCAGAATAAGCGTGGTGAGAACGTGGTATAATCGTAGCGTAATCGTTGTAGAAGCGTAATCAGGACATAGTAGCATCGTGAAAGCAACGAAAATGTACATTTTCATGCCGTTCATACCGCGACCCCACCACGATCTGATTTTATTTTAGATCGTGGTGAGCGTAGTGCGATCGTGGTCTATTGAGACTGGGGCTTACGATGGTACAGCGACCTTTGCGCGATCTCACTACGATCGTAGTGCGCTCTCACTACGCTTCTACTACGACCTGATTTTGCCACGACCGCACCACGATTGTTTTGAACATGTTCAAAGTTGGCCCACTCATTACGATCTTGAAGGCCTCACCACGACCGTTATACGAACTTACTGAGATCTACACGATCGTACTACGATCATCAAAATTTGTGCGATCGTGGCCTAGTGGGACTGTGGTATTTTAAAAGAAGAATTATTCAAAATAATTCTCAAAACAATGTGACGAAAACTAAAACAGTTGACATATCATTTTACTCTACAATAACCGTAATGGACTTTTATGGTAATATATTAATGTTAAATAGATTTAAAAAGCTAAAAGGTCAATTGCTTTTATAGGTTTGGACATTTATTTAAAAGCGTCTCTTAGATTTCAAAGAATCCTTGTGATACCAATTCAGCTTGCAGTTACTGCAAAATACAAACGATACTTACAAAACATCTAATGAGTAGTTTCCAGTCATTGTTCCACTTTCTCTTACTAGAAAAACACCATCTCCCATATAATTGTATTTTTGTAGTAAAGCGTTTGCTTCTAATACCGTCATTTTCCCATGATACCATAGCTCGCTGTCCTACAATGATCAGTTCGGTATGATTCAAAGGGGGATTACATAAGTATATGTCCGTTAACTACACAAAGTGCAAATGAATTAGGAAAATCATTCTATGAATTTAAAGTTTGGTATCATTTTTTTCTGTTTGTACTTTTGGAAAAAGACAGAAGGTAATTTGTCTATTTTCATATCAAGAATCAATAAACTGTAGGGCAGAATCAACATTCCATTTCGACAATTATAGACTACCGTCTTTTTGGTGTGGTGACTGAAGGCAGATTTTTTAAAATTTAATCTCCCCACCGAACACACATCTATATAATATATCATTGGAAAGAGGAAATCGTGTCCTATAGTATAATGCCTGTCGTCAGGACTTGATATGGTCACAATTTTTTTAAATTGAGGTCAAAGGTCATATGTAAAAATCTGTGAAAATTTGGGAGGGTTTCAATTTTGACATTTTTGTCTATTTCTAAACTCTACCTAAACACAAATGATACTTGTTTGGCCTAAGTAATGTTTGTTATTATATATAAAACTTAATCATTGAAATTGTTTTATCAAAAAAAATTCAAAGACGTTTTATAAACAAAACTTCAGAAATCAAGTTTTCAACCTATAAAATGTTTTGAGCACCTTAACCTTATGAAAAATTTCAATTTCAGTTAAAAATCAAGTCTCATGCAGGACAATACTTTAAAATTATTTTTTTAAATTTCATATTGGTTGAGTTTTCAAACCAAAGCAATATAACACTACAGTCAAGTATGAGCTAAAATTTAATTTGCGGATACTTCAGGTTTTTTTATAGACAACTCGTTGCTTTTGGATTTTTTTCTCACAATTGTTACTGCTTTCATAGTATTATCTGTTGTTGTGTATTTTACTCTAGTTAATGTCTATAACATTATAGCTTTCGTACCTATATCTCCCCTTTTTTTCCTTGCAACGTACCACAAACTTCAAAAGTATTCCATATAAAAAAAGAAGATGTGATATGATTGCAAATGAGACAACTCCCAAATGAGACCAAATGAGACATAAATTAACAATTAGAGGTCCCGTACTGGCTTCAACAATGAGTAAAATGCATACTGCATAGTCTTCAATTCCCAAAATGAATAATGTAAACCAAACAGAAAATCTAATTGCCTGATTAATGTACAAAACAAATAAGAAACAAACAAACAAATATAGTATATAGAAACAAACGACAAACACTGCATCACCGTCTCGTGACTTGAAACAGACACATACAGAATGTGGCGGGGTTTTACTGTTTAAAAGGCGCCTTACCTGGGGTCTGGGGCCGTGTGTACCGTTATCTCCATCATCTTCATTTTCATCAATCGTCGCAAGACATGTTTAAATATTTCTACACATTTCACTCATGACCACAGGTCTGCATATGAAAGGTTCTGCTCAAAGCAAACACGTTATTTTGATACAAGGTATTGTAGGAAGTCCGAAGACATTTGTTCCTAGAAAAATACCAGCTTCAAACCATCCCAATCAAATCATCCAAGATTTAACAGAGATCTAAAAGGGGGTTTAGGAATTCGCTCAATTTCATGGTTGGCAGCACATTAGATAGCGTCGCACTTTACTTTAAGAAGCATAAAATCCATTGGCATTCAATGTTTCAACAAGGTGTTTTGAACCAAACTCATGGTACATTTGTAAAGCCAATCCTAAATAAAAAGGAGTAAAAACAGAATTGCCACACAAACGATTGACTCAACAATTGCTTAGCATTTACGCAATTCCTCTGGTGTTATTTCCTGAGAATAGTCTAGGCTGTATGCAAATTCATCGAGTAACCATAAAATGAATTGCAATAAATACGAAGGCATTGACTGAATTGAAGAAGGAAGAGACAATTCATCCGAAGTTGGGTATTCTTCTGTAGAGTCTCGATGTCTTTTCTAAGTAAACATGCAGCGGAATGAAACATCTGTCCGTTATATGTGTCCATTACAGTTGACATTGAGATCTTTAGATACGTTTTAAACTGACTAGCAGCTGATATGGCATTTTAAATAGTTATTTTGCTACTAAATATTATGTCATATTTGCCTTGAACTTGTTGAAGTTGTTTGACAACTGAATTTCTATAGAAATCAATGAGTTTAGACTCCGTTTTACAAGTAGAATATTTTAAGTTAGTATTAGCCGGGGGAAAAAAATCTATATTTATTAAGTAACGGTGTCATGGAGAATGACAATTAAATCGTTGACAATAGCCAAAATAAAATCAATGAAAGCAGTATCGTGATCTGAAATATCTGCTTCCACGGGTTTTGGATTTTTTTTTTTAATGCCACCAAAATGACAGAGTGCTTGAAGTTTAAAAGATGGACGGGAAGTTATTTCAACTTTAACTTTATCTGACACGGATAAAACGTTCTTTATACGCTCATCTGATTCAAACTTGAGTAGTTTTTGATATTTCTAAAATGTTTTGTTGCAACAAAATATACAAGCCCTCCTGTGAAACGACTGCATTCTAGAACGCGTACAAATACCCGAAACTGAGGGACAAGAGTCCGATAATTGTATGTCGTCATTAAATATCAGATTAGAAGCTTCCTGGCTCTAAAAGGAGGAACAAATATGTTTAATTTTGTTACTTCTGTAGCATGAACGATGATAAACTGCCTGCACGGAGTTCTTCAAATTAACAGCTATCATGGCAATCGCATCAAACATATTGATGTTCACCTCATCCAAACTTTTATTCAATGCAGATAAAAAAAATCGACTTCCCTATACTGGTAAATTGACTCAAAACTTTTTTTTTGCATATTAAGCACTGCATAAATTTAACGACTTTTGTCTTTTCTTTGGAGTTAATGGAGCAAGTTACAACAGACATGACATATCACGGAATAGTTACTGAAACTATTGGTCAATTAATTTGATTTTACAATAACATTTTTCTGACAAAATATATTTGAGGTTTTATAACAAAAAAACATAGCATATAAACATATACAAACAAAGTATGTGCCATATATCAGTGCACTTTAATTGAAAATATGTGCATATACTAGCAAAAAGGAAGTAATTTCATATGTCAGTTGAGAGCAAATTATTGACTAATACACAAAATGTGACGGAAGGCAAGTGATTAAGTTCCGTGGTGAAATTGAAGTGTTTTACTCCATCCTTTTTCTATTGATTTCTTAAGTTTTTTTTCGTATTTTGGGTCAGAAATTTTTATCACTTATTAGTTTTATGAAATACTATATGCTTAAAATATTATGGGATAATTTTTATTACTACTATGAAGAAGAAACTAAAGTGTGTGTGTGAATTGGCAATTAAAATTACCTCAATTTTAAACAGTCCAAACTTCACAAATTTTATAGATTAGAAAACAATAAAATACTGAATAGAATATTTTGACATATAAAAATAGCTGCAGGAAAAAACTATTTCAATTAAATGTGAGCAAAAATACACAATTTTTCATTTTGAAAAGGGGGTTGAAACTCTCCAATATACTACTAGTCATTTAAACGACTTTTTAGAAAAATGTCACCGTACGAAATTCTGACGACAGGGCAAAAACTAAAGAAGACATATTTGTCTTTAAGTTAAGACCATTTTTCGCCGTGTGTTATTTGGGGAGATTAAACTCGCGATCTAGACGACTTTTTACACTTCTGCCACCGCACTATTTATATAGACATCATATTGGAATTTCAAATCAATTAATAAGACACTTAATATTAATTTTAACATTAAACTACACAAATATAAAGGGATCACGGGTACTAGCTTCATAATTTTATGAAGTGTTTGAACTTACAGGTAATATTTATTTGGTTCTTAACGGCTACTGACATTAAACCCCTATATCTCAAGGAAAATGTACATCTGATAAAAAAAAAGTATAAAAAAAGAATTCAAAAAGGCTAAAAATTCCTGCAAATTATAAGTTTATTTTTCTTCGTAATCAAACATACATTTTTAAATAACATGCATTGATAGAAACCACAGGTCTAAGCAGGTTTAACTAAAAGTGTCATAAATGTCTTTGCTCAAACAAAAGGAGTGAAAAGATAATAAATATTCTTCCACAGTGCTGTGGCTTTTTTAAAATAGATAGTCATCTCACTCAGATATTGTATTAAAAAGCTCTTCTTTCGTTTTTTTTAGTTAGTTTTTTTTTAGATTGACAGGAATGATTTTGATTCGATTATTTCGAGGTGTGTAGATAATTTGTTGCATCAAAATTAGCTTTTTCAGAGCAACACAACGACACAAAAAAGCATGAAAAGGGGATACGGTGTGCAACATTATACATGCGGCTATAGTTAATGTCAATCACTAACTCGCTCTTATTTTGAAAAACATGTTGATAACTTACGAAGATCTTTCAAAATTGCCATCTATTCCATCCCAGATAAAACAAAATTTTTGATATTTTCATCGTCCACACGAATAGTAACTGTTATTAGTCTATTTGTTACTCCTACGAACTTTGTTCCGCAATCTGATCTAATTTGCTTAACTTGTCCACGTATAGACGTTAATCTTCTAAAGGCATTAATTAATAAGAATAACTACTCATCTCTTTAAGGACTTCAAAATGAATATCTCGGGTTGTGAGACAGGTAAAAAGAGCTGCCCGCATCTTCGAATTAACAACACCACCACGCGCTTGTCGAGTTGCTATCTTTCATGGCCCAAAGCATACATAAGTGAAAGGTGTTCCAGATTCCAAGCGGTCAGCAGGAAGATCGGCCATTTTCTGAAATTGCTGATTGCCTCTCAATTTTCTTCGAATTATACACTTATGAATCATAGAAGACACAAGTCTCTTCGATCCGTTTATTCAGTAAACACAAGTTGTGATTGATCCATTCGTTATCAACCTTCCTTGATGTTTTACTTGATGATTGAATTTTCGTATCAACAAAGTGGCGATTTGATGTTTACCTGGAATAATGTTGTGATGTAGTTCGTTAGCTAATCCCAATATCAGCGTGAAATTAACGTCCTCCTACACATAATTTACCTTCTTATCAACTTATGGATTGAGAGAGAGGCCAATTTACTGTTCGCTAGTATGTTTTTGCATTCTACACAACTCCGTAACTCCTCAGTCTCTGCATGAACAGCTTTGGTGATATTTATTTCTGCTCTTAGGCTATTCCCGAGATTCAAGGATTCTCTACAAACATGCAAAAAGATACCATCCTTTTCTATGGTGACATTGTGCTTTTCCTTGGTAAGACTCCGCGATATGTTGAAGTCTAACAATAGTTTCTACTAATTTGTTCCGGTCTAAAATATCTCTCAAACCTTTGTGATCCCATATCAGAGATGACGAAGACTTCTGAGCGATGTATCTAACACTATTGTGTAACCTTGAAAAGTTGTTTCGAAATATGACTTTGCCTGAAGGCTCTCATTGGTGCTATACTTCGTGAAAAATTCAAGGTACAGAGAGCTAAAAATTGGTCTGCATGTAGTGTCAATTGTCAAAAATATGTCAAATATAATAACCTCCGCAGTAAACCAGGTCAATAAATTAACTTAAAACTTCTACATATTGAGCAATGTAAGTATTCCTTAATAAAACCCGTTGCACATTATAATCTTCTATAGATAAAACATCATCTATACACACAACTTTAAGAAATAATATTATAAAATAACCAAGAAAAGTTATTATCACCATCCTTAACAGAAGCCATCTCTTGTGTATGTAGCTAAAACTTAATTGTGTTCTAAATACATAGTATCAGCTCATGACCACCTATCATTATATAAAACGAGATAATTCAACTATTTAACATTTCTTAGTAATTACATCTTAATACTTGTAATATGCTCTTTTTTTACTCTGAGATGGGAAATATATCGAAATCTCCTATATATGAATTCACCTACAGATGGCCCAGACCACAATAAATGACCCGCTATTCGTTGTCCGTATATAGTTTGTTGTTATTAGAGTGTCTTTTTTATTTATTTTTGTTTTCTGCCTTCCTGAATAATTTCTTAGTTTTTATAGGATAGAGATGAAAGAAGGGAGTTGAAATAATTTTTAAGATACATTATTTTAACTATTCAGTGGTTTGAATGAGTGATTCCGACAGTTGTAAAAATGTAAAATGTATAGTTTTCGTACATCTCTTGACTTGTCCATACAGGGTATAGATATGTTTTGGCTAATTTTATGAACAATACAGAAGGTATTTTCCATAAAGTTGGATATAATGTGAGACTTATACTGTACATTACACATTAATTAATTGTGGTATGTGGCCATACACCGTCCTTAAATGACGCATCTAAAAAGAGTATCATAATATTAAAAATTTTAAGTGGGCGACTGATGATCGGATGCCATAGAACAATCGGTGAAATATACATGTGTTAGGATAACGACCGAGTTGTATAAATTATATATTTATGAATGAGTATGTATAATTACTACCTGAATGCAATTCGAAAAGATGAACTATTTCATAGTTGTATAATATTACTTACATGGTGTGTTAGTAACCTAATACGATATATATATATATGGGGTCAGTAAATTCCACATGGGTCGACAAACAAATCGTGTTACGAATTTATCTTACCGATTACCTTTACATGTGGAATTTTGATAAGCGGCCCATCAAAGTGATCAACTCTTTGATACTTATAAGAGCCTACTCTCATTTGTCTATGTTCCGGACAATATGAGTATTTGTATCATACGCGTATGGTCATGACCATATGCGTATATGAACTCATCATAGATACCAGAACTAAATTTAGTATATACGCCAGACGCGCGTTTCGTCTACAAAAGACTCGTCAGTGACGCTCGAATCCAGGATTCAAAATTCATAAAAGTTTTGCCAAATACAGCTAATGTAATCTATGCCTGAGGTAGAAAAGCCTCAGCATTTCAAAAAATTTAAAATGTGTTAACAGAAAATTTATAAATATAACCATATCAATGACAATTCATGTCAGCACAAAAAGTGGTGACTACTGGGCTTGTGATACCCTCAAGGAAATAAATCTCACAAGCAGTGGCATCGACCCAGTGGTTGTAAATGAACTCATCATAGTACCAGAACTAAATTTAGTATATACGCCAGATGCGCGTTTCGTCTACAAAAGACTCATCAGTGACGCTTGAATCCAACAAAGTTTAAAAGGCCAAATAAATAACAAAGTTGAAGAGCATTGAAGACCAATATTCCTAAAAATATTTGCCAAAAAAGCTAAGGTAGTCTATGCCTGAGGTAGAAAAGCCTTAGTATTTCAAACAATTCAAAAATTTGTAAACAGTAAATTTATAAATATAACCATATCAATGACAATTCATGCCAGTACTTAAAGTGCGGAGTACTGGGCTTGTGATACCCTCGAGGAAATAAATCTTCACCAGCAGTGGCATCGACGCAGTGGTTGTAAATGAACTCATCATAGATACCAGGACTGAATTTAGTATATACGCAAGATGCGCGTTTTGTCTACAAAAGACTCATCAGTGACGCTCGAATCTAAAAAAGTTTAAAAGGCCAAATAAAGTACGAAGTTGAAGTGCATTGAGGACCAAAATTCCTAAAAGTTTTGCCAAAAACAGCTAACGTAGTCTATGCCTGAGGTAGAAAAGCCTTAGTATTTCAAAAAATTAAAAATTTGTTAACAGTAAATCTATAAATATAACCATATTAATGACAATTCATGTCAGCACAAAAAGTGCTTACTACTGGGCTTGTGTACTCATATGGTCTGACCATACGTGTACGGTACGACCATATTAGTATATACTCGTTTAGGTATTAACGGGCCGGATCATCTGAATATTTGGACCGAATAGGTATATTTTGCAATAATATGCATTAGTTCTCTCATTGGCACTCACACCACATCTTCCTATATATATTAGAAAACTTTATAAAAACAATGATGGCCACAGGAAAATGTATTATTTATCGCTAATTGTATTTTAGCATGTATACGTAGGGTGATATTTACTTCAACAAGGTAGCATAACTTTTCTTAAGTCCAGGGTCGTTCCGATGTATCTACGGTGTGTTTAAGAAGCTCTAGATCTCCATATTATAGTCCGGCCGATCGGTGAAAAAATTGCTCAAATAATGAGGAAAGCACCAGTTTTTGCATGATGGTACATTTTTGTGTACAGAGCAATATTAGCTATGGACCCACCCTCAAAATTCAATATGGCGGCTTATTTCAAGATGGCTGCCGTACGTTCTAAAATATTTTCCAGTATTACACAAAACACAGTGGATTTGATGCTGGAAGCACACAAATCAACATATTTGAATGACTTGGTGTACTTAGCAAGATTTTGTTTTGATCTATCTTTGAAATACAAAATGGCGGCTATTTTCAAAATGGCCGCCTTAAAAAGGAGCAAATATTCATTATTGAGAATTGACCTGAATATAAGCATTTTTATTGATATATAGTGTCATTTAGTATCTGTCCTTTTTGATTTTGCCTTGCTTGTCATTTCATACACAAAGTAGTAGCCTTCATAAAAGGCTGCAGTAGTAGCTTTCATTAAAAGCTGCACTATTTGTTGTCTTGGGTCACACATAAAAGCTGTGATTTGAGATATCAAACTGTGAATTGAGAATCATTTAAACACATATCAGTGAAATGGCAGGAATTGGGGACAACAAGGACAAGAACATTGAAATGGCAGAAAATTCATCACTTGGGGATATGGAGAAACCCACAGCTGAACTCGGACGCTTTAACAGAGGACAGCTCAGAAATGACTATTAAACAATTGTACCAAAATGTTTTAGCAGGTAGTAAATTTAATGCCCAAAGAACAGCTGAGATTACCGCAATATAAAACAGGGCGAATCATCGCGAATTGATAAAATATGTGTTGGTCTCATTACGTTTCAAGCTGAAAAGAAAGAGGCAATGCATTTTAATAACGAACAGATGAGACCACAATAATTGCTTGTCTGAATTGGTGGTCAGACCAATAAGATATTCAATGCTGTTGTGAGACGAATGGACAAGCTGACAACACATGAGGAAGTAGACATAGTTCAATTTAAAAGTGCATTTGAACAGCAGGGTACCTTCCAACAACTGGCATATGTTGTAAATGAATTAGTGGACAATCGATATAAAGAAGTTAAAATTCCTGCAATGGACACATCATCTAATCCAAAATTTGACCTTAGCCAGTACAACGCAAGTTTACCAAAAGTACACAACAAAATCCATGCCTTGGGTCTTTCCCCCATTATAGTTCGCATGAACCGGCAACCGCGCCAACTCTGTTGAAGGTGTCTTCACCTTAAGTCAAAAGTCCTATGTCAGGGCTTTTGGCCCTGCATGAAACAGTTCAAATTATTCAACAACAATCTCCAATTAAGAACATACTAAAACCCTCTAGTACTTATCAAGGATACCAGCAACAGGCTTATGTGTCGTCTTACGCACACTTACCATCTACTATGAGTCAATAATATTTGGTTCAGAGCAGCACACCATTACAGAAACAATTGGCTGCAATAGGATTCTATCAAGTTTCTCCAATGCTGAATGCAGTTCCTACTTAAAGAATCATCCCCGTCGAGTCAATGGCAAATCCCACATTTATCACTCCAATTATGACAACCTCGTCAGCTCCTGGAACTCTAACAGGCTTCCCATAACAGCAAGCTGACTCCACTGGCCGGTCCAGGAAAGGGCAGAGGAAATCAAAAGAGTGTGGCAACACCTCTTCTTCAGACTCCTCATTGGAGAGAGAATATACCCGATGGCAAGAAAATCTTGGTGCAAGGACCGGAGACGAAGCCCACAGCTCCCAAAAATTCAAAAACTCAATTGGAGAGGATCCATGACTATGGAGGCGTTCATTTGCCAATTTGAACGATTTGCCGGTAGATGACAATGGGAAAACAGAAAAATGTGTGTAGGCCCCATATTGCAGGCCGATGTTGGCTTTGAGTACGCTCGCACAGATGATGATTCCAAGGCCTTAAAAAAGCATTCATTTGGAGCAGCGCTTCAGCAAGAAAGACGACCAAACCTGATGGGAACCGAAGCATTCCATCGAAAATGTAAAGACAAAGATTCTTCAAGGCATGTAATAAAGATGAACCCAGAAAATTTCAACGAGGCGTTGAATCAACTAAAAACCTCAATAGCAAACCAGATGGCGATATATGAATCAAAAAGTGCCAATTATAACCATCGACAAATCTACTTTTCTGATGGCGCATTATCACCGACCGATAAAGGAAATATGAGCAGACCTTTGGATAATGAGGGACATAACCTCGCACAAATTGTCACAAAACTAGCTGATATTATGCTTTCAACTAATCAGCATAGCCGTGGATTGACCGATCAGTATAACCTCGGATCTTCTGATCAAATAATCATGGAAGATCACCTGATCAATATACACATGGAGGATCTCCTGAGCAATACATTCGCGGTAGCTCGCCTGATAGATTACACCCAAGCTTAATGCCTATCGATCAGCAACACCCCCACTAAGCTAGAGATATATAGTCCCCAAAGACAAAGGTTAGCATCTCCACGGGCAAACTCCAGAAATCCCGGTTATTTCAGACGACGATCACCTTCACAAGGATACGGAACAAATCAAAGTGCAACTCCAACAATGGAGTCTTTAAACAGCAAAGGGTCGGGCCAGTAGGCCAACGCACGATTCCAAAGTCCATTGGCCATGAAACATCACCTCATCACAAAATCGAACAGAGGCCCACGGCCTCGTCCAATATTGTCACCAGACGAACCATTTGAAAGAGCTTAGCAGAACGAGGTACTATACATGACCAGAATGTGAGCATGATTGTGGACACTGCTGCAATGATAACATTAGTAAATGAGAAATTAATTCCGGCAGAAAATGGAGATTTTGAGAACGTAACGCTACGTGGTTTGTGTTAACAGCTTGTTATTGGGAAGACTATAAAGAACGACTCTCGACATTAATAGAGTAAACAGACGATGTTATACTTAGGCTAGATATTTTGGACATACTGAGCGCAGTGATAAACCTGAGTACTCCAACAATTACCATCAACAATAAAGTGACAAAAGCGGCATTTGTTAACAGTAGAAACGAGATTTCAACTCAGCAAGTTTGCATAAAACGAACCATCACAGTTCCACCAAACCCAGAAATGACTGTTACCATTAAAACTAATAAAAGTGCTGATCAGGAGAGCATTTTAGGACCATGCTCGCTGAATAGTTGCGAATTGGTTCCGCACGTCGTTGGAAAAGGAAATAGTAGCCCCTTAACCATTTTGAATTATGGGAATCGCCTATTCCGCCTGAAGAAAGGTACACCTATTGATTACATAGAACAATTTGACGATGTAGTGCGTACGGCAGATGAAAACGCGATAAGTGACGTAAGACATTACATTGAAGAGACACGAGACAGGGTGCCCTCGGCACTGCCTCAAAGTTCAGATGAGTTATCTACTATTCCACCACATTTAACCGACCTATATTAACGTTCAATCGACTTGTTTCAACCTATTTCATTCCAACCATTAACACTGAAAGCGTTTAAAGAATAACATGTAACATATTGATTAACATTTTGAATTTCACTATTTATTTTTGTATGTGCAGCCATATTTGCAAATGTATTTGTAATAGAAATAACCAAATTATTTTTTTTTTATATTTTAAAATTAATTGATAACAAATTCAAGAACATGAAGTCCATTTTTGAAGAATCATAACTTTAATTTCCGAAATTATATAGAATACCTTTAGGACAATCTTGATTTTTATACCGTTTTTCCGCCATCTTGAAAATGGCAGCCATATTGGATTTTTCAGAGTGGGTCCATAGCTGAAATCAAATGGTATATAACGAAGAACTACTATGCAAAGTTTCATGCTTTCCTCATCAAGTGAACAATTCTGCTCTATATCTGCACCAATCGGCTGGACTATTATAACAGGACTGAATAACATAACATCACAGATTAAACTTAATAAAGTAGAGTCCATTCCGTTGACGTCAATCACTTTTAAAAACAAAAATACAAAATTCTGAACTGCTAATGGTTATTTTAAAGTTTCAAACGTAAGCAAATAATTAGACTCTATATCTTGCACTTTTATGTCAGTTTAAAGTAAAACGGTTGACTTCTTCTGTAAAAGATATTTTTGACATTTTCTTCCCAAGTCGACATTTGCCGTTCACTCGTATTAACATATCAGTAATGACCAGTGGTTTATAGGTGTAACACCACTTATTCGGGCCCGGCCAGAAAGCACATACCAGAAAGTAGTACATATTTAACGCAAAATAGTTCCTACGCATGAGTGTAACTTTCAAAATATGTAGGATATTTAGGTAGTTTTGGCATCAAATGAAAGCTGAAGGACTGGTGATCATTGTAGAACACTTTTGGACTTTTAATTTTAAATATTTAAAAAACTGCAGCAAATTTAAAAAAAAGATTTTTTGGTCTGTTTGTCAGATCTGAAGTACCTGTTTTGGTACATCCGAAGTTCTGGGAACCAGTTCTTTCTTATATGCCATGTAAGGTATGTTGATTTTTTTTTCAGTAGAAGACACCATAAAGTGTTGCTTTGACATGCAATGATTGCCACTTTATTTGAACTTAAAATGAAAGAGGTGTGCCTGGTTGAAATGGAGGAATTTAACATAGAAAGTAATGGGACCATGAATTAGTGGTGTACTTCCATAAAATGTGTTTCAAATAATTTTGACTAATGATGAAATTTACTGTGTGAAACTGCTTATTTTATTTAGTTAATCTTGTAATTACTAATTTTTAGTTGATCTATTATAAAATGACCTTTGATTGTGTCTTTTTTTTTAAATGACGTAACAATTAACCAGAAGGGTTATAAGAAGAGTTAAGTATCAAAAGTATGATGGTGGAATTTAACTAATTGTCTACATAATTTTTAATTTAAAGCGCATGTACATACACTTAATCATAATACTTATTTAGAAATAGTTTAAAGTATACGTATTGTCATTATCCAAATTGCCTCCTCCACCTGAAATGTCGGCTTTAATGTTATTATTATTTGTCGAAAACGACTAGTCTAAAAGGAGTAACTACTCCTTTGAACTGTAAATTATATCACTCTATTAAGTTTTATATTCCTTACTCTGTAGAACTATGAGATGTAGAATGATTTCTAATGCGACACCTTTTCACCAGAGTACAATAGACATGCATGTAAGTAACTTGATATAAGACCTTAAAGACAACTACATATATTTTAACAAAACAGGTAGTTAAACAACTTAGTAAATAACAATAGTTTTTAATAATTCATATTTTCATATTGATAGCTTTTATACGAAAAATCTCAAATGACACATTCTTAAACTTAGGTTATATTATATCATATAATATAATATAAGTTACACACTAACAATTTCTAAAATTTTGATGAAGATTTGCGTGGAGTTGCCAATGATTATTTTAGTGAATGAAAACGATATTTTTTGTTATTATCATTATACTTTCCTTATTCAGCAATTGATTATGATACATTACCTTCCAGATATCTTTAATAGACACAATCCTATGCTTTTCAGATGATTTTAGTCTTGGGTGAATTTTCTCTTTACACATGATGCATATGAAAATGCCACAATCTTCGCATTTCCACTCAACCTTTTTCTGGTCGCATAATTGACAAACAAAAGCTGATTGAGCTTCATTCTTAATAGATTGTGATGCCATCTGGAATTGAAGTTGAAAAATATGACATAAATTAATATGTAGTATACAGATATTCGGCAAAAATCAATAAGATAAATGGTTATAACAGAGAATATTGAGAATGAAAATTAATAGTTTAAATATAAAAAAGAAGATGAGGCATGATTTCAAATGAGACAACTCTTCAAAAGACATCAAATGACACAGACATTAACAACCGTTTGTCACCGTACGACTTTCAACAATGAGCAAGGCCATACCGCATATTCAGCTACAAAAGACCCCGAGATGACAAATGTAAAACAATTCAAACGAGAAAAATAACGGCATTATTTATGTACAAAAATGAACAAAGAACTAATATTTTAGACGAAACGTGCGTCTGTCGTATATACTAAATTTAGTCCTGGTATCTATGATGAGTTTATGTAACACGACAACCATTGAATTACAGGCTCCTGACTTGGAACAGGCGCATTCATAACGAATGTGATCGGGTTAAGCTTGTAATCGAGATCCTAACCCTCCCTATAACCGGAGACAACATAAGAACGTACTATAAAAAACTCATCAGATGGATACATATAGAAATATTCTAACAAAAACGCAGATGGACGTGGCCGGATACTTGTACATCCCAACAACAAAAAGACACTTGAAACTTATCCGAGATCACTCTTAGTTACTGTTACAATCACAAGTAATAAAATATCATGCATCTATTTTCTATCTATGAGTTTGACTGTCTCTCTGGTATCTTCAGTTCTTCTTTCCCTACTAATTTATCAGTAATTCAAACGTATTGTTCATTAGATTAAAAAGAAATCCTCACAACAGATACTGGCATAGAGAACGAGTATAGATTTATGGACACCGTAAAATTGTGCAAAAGGAACATCACCATCTGAAAAAGAAAAATTAATAATAGGGAACGAAAATTCGTCTTTTTTGTCACACATTTCAGTGCGAAGATTCCCGTAGAAAACTGAAATATCTCTATCTAGGAAAGTACAGTTATAACCGTTTACATTTGATTAATTTAAAGTAAGTTCCTTTGGGTAAATTTCGGCAGTATATCTAGAAAATATTTAATTATCTAACGGAACAATATCATCATTGATATTTACGGAGCGCATTATTGTCCATAAGAATACATATAACCTGTCGATAAACTTTGTTACCAAAACGTACATAAATCTTATCAACAAGAAAATTAATAGCTTCAATCATCTCATCACAACTTCAGTAGGTATTTCAAGCGTAATCATTCACCTTTCTCATTAGAGAAGAATGCTTTAAATGTGTTGCAGTAAATTTATTTCCATTTAGTATTACCGAACAAACATTTAATCAAAAACAAAAACTTGTGTGGTAGTGTAGTGTAAAGAGTTGAAAGGTTAAAACTGTCAACCGAATCAAAAGAACCATTAAAAGCACGTAATTTATCTAAGACAGTCCGATAATTTTACGGGAATCTTCAAATTATTAATGCAATTGCCTCTGTTGTTTATGGCTAATTCCGAGCGGTTGGTATCTTTTGAATTCAATAATGTGATTGTGTTTACCTTAATGTTGGTAAAGTATACTTTTGAATTTCTCGCTTTTCGGGGATGGTGTAGATGTTCTAGAGTTTGTTTTAAAAAAAATACTCGCCCTGTTCGTCCTACATATTGTATTCTTAAGTACCACATTTTGGCTTTTTGCAAGTAACCAGATAAACGCGGCTTTGAGATTTTAAAATTGATGTTAAACTGAGATATATCAATTCAAAACTCACAAATATCAACTTGGAAGAGTAAAGCGTCATACCATAATTGAACAATGTAAAAAAATGATACATTTTGTCATTTATTGTTATTCCGTTAACCCAAATCGATCAAATTTGTTGACTGAGCATTCTACTTTTAGAAGGATTTTTCCAACAAAACAAAACTGCTTTCAACTGAATAAAATAAGATTACCTATTGACACAATTAAAAATACGTCGCGTACTACAACAAAAACGCTAAATACACATTTCTCCTTTATCGCGGAAAGTTAAATTAATTATTTTATGTATGTTAGATTATATCATGTACATTTTTATATTGTATTCTCTGAATAAGATAAACTTATTATGCATCTGTCATATTGAAAAATACAACGATTCCATAGCTTCGCATTTCTGTATATTTTTTTTTTACTTTTACATCAGTTAAAGGGTCTTAGATTATGTATCTCAGAATTGTTCTTATATCTAAGAAGCACTTCTGTACCCAATAATGTATATTTAGATGCATCAGCACCATCCACCAGTTTCAAAGTATTCATGTAATGTATATATTCCTTATTGGTATTTTTCATAATTGGTGAACATTACCAATATTATTGCTGCTTTTTTCCATTCACATATGCCTTCACAATTTGTGAATAATCATAATTATGTTTTAGTACTCGCTTGTCTGATTATATTCAACTCAATCTAAAATTGAAGGGAGAATTAAAAAGACCGGTTACCATTTATAAATAAAATGACTTTGCACGCGTTTTAAATTTATATAAATTTAATATATACTAGAACACACCCGCGAAATCGCGGGCATTCAGAGCGTATTTGAAAGGATGTAAAATGTTGTAGAAAGATTTTTTTTTAAAAAGATTTAATGACTTGAGAATTTCAGGAAAAGTATCAAAGTCATAGGTACTTGGGGACAGGAAAATGTTTTTTTAACCCTCCTTCTTTATTTCCAAAATTCCCATTTTTTGTTTTCTATTAATTTCACTATGAACATACATTTAGTGTTAATGTATTATGAACATTCCAGTCAGGAGCCTGTAATTCAGTGGTTCAGTGATATTTGTTTTTCGTTCATTTTTTGTACATAAATAAGGCTGTTAGTTTTCTCATTTGAATTGTTTTACATTGTCATTTCGGGGCCTTTTATATCAGACTATGCAGTATCGGCTTTTGCTCATTGTTGAAGGCCGTAAGGTGACCTTCAAATGTTAATTTCGGTGTCATTTTGGTCTCTTGTGGAGAGCTGTCTCATTGGCATTCATACCACATCTTCTTTTTTTTTGGAAAACATTTAGTGACTTGAGAATTCCAGGAAAGGTATCAAAAGTCATAGGTAATTTGGGACAGGATAATTGTTTTTCTAGCCCGGCTCCTCCTTTTTCCACAAAAAAATCCTTTTTTTGTTCTCTATTAAATTTACTGACACATGAATAATTTTAGCGCTTTTCTGCGAACATATAATATTCATTAAAGGGGGGGGGGTCGGGGCAGAGGCGGATTTAGGAGACCCGCCCCCCCCCCCTTTTCTGGAAAATAATTGGTTGCTTATATAGGGAATCACTGAAGCATGACCGGAGCGGGCCCCTCTTAGGCAGTCAACGGGCCCCTGCGTATGAAAATTTATGGATCCGCCACTGCGGAGGGGCCCTGATCCCAATATCCCGGGCTTAAAAACATGAAATCCCGAGGTTCTGAATTTATTATACAAATTAAATATCTCGACATCTCGAAATTCGAAAAAGAAATCCCGAATCCCGAAATGGTCAATCCTGAAATTTCGATCTAAAAAACACCCGTTCCAGACGTCCAGAAAGTGTATTTTCTTTTTACAGTCAATTCTCAGTTTAATAATTAATCCACAGCGGTCATTGATAAATTATTCAGACCCTCTCTATTAAATAAACACTGACTGAAGCATGACCGGAGCGGGCCCTTCTTAGGCAGTCAACAGGCCCCTGCGTATGAAAATTTCTGGATCCGCCACTGTGGAGGGGCCCTGATCCTAATATCCCGGGCTTAAAAACATGAAATCCCGAGTTTCTGAATTTATTATACAAATTAAATATCTCGACATCCCGAAATTCGAAAAAAGAAATCCCGAAATGGTCAATCTTGAAATTTTGATCTTAAAAACACCCGTTCCAGACGTCCCGAAAGTGTACTTTCTTTTTACAGTCAATTTTCAGTTTAATAGTTGATCCACCGCGGTCATTGATATATTATTCAGACCCTCTCTATTAAATAAACACTGTGAGTGCCGTGGATAGTAAACTTGAAAATGATATAAGACAGAAAATACACTTTATTCGTAGTATATGTATTTGTTTCAAAGTAAAAAGAAAAACGCAAACCGGAGGTATAATCTGACTTAAAGTTCGTCCAATGACGGATATAAGACAGAAAATACACTGTATTCGTAGTATTAATGTATGTTCACAGTATACAGAAAAAACGCAAACCGGAAGTCTAATCTGACTTAAAATTTCGCCCAATGACGGAAACATATCCGGACGTCTTTTTTCTCGTTTTTCACCCAAAATAACTCAATCTGAATAATCATATGAATGGATGACAAATGCGATTATGCACTGTACCCATAGCACACAGAGGCATGGTGATTCATTTGTTGTGGAAAGAAGAGAAGCGACACCCAAAATGAGGTCTTCTCGTTTAATAGTATAGATAAAACATAATTATACATACTTTTATGAAAAGGCGGTAATTGTATCTTCTTTATTTTACAATCAATATTAATCAGCTAAAAACTATTCAGTGACTCCTTTTAACATGTATCTGTAAGTCTGAAAACACTAGCGTACACACAGACACTTTTATTAATACTGAAAATTCATGTATATCCAAGAATTTTCTTTTATCAATAAATCTAACAGGAAACTCCTTTTCTAAGTAAAGATATGGTGGATACCAGCTTTCAAAATATTAACGTTAGGCGCGTTATTTTATCTAAAGTACACTCATCAGTGATCAGTCAAGTTCGAAGAATTTTGAAGATCGAAGAAAAAGTTAAAAGGGCCATATAAAGTACAAAGTTAAAAAATTAACTGTCGGCAATTGCAGAAATGTTGTACTATAAATAATCAAGGTGTCTTTGTACTAAATATTATCCTTAAACGACTTGTTATAGAATATTAAGTAAACTCACAATTAGCTCTTTGAATTGTCTCTTACATCTAAAGTTTATTCTAACTATCATGACTATCACTATATTCCGTCATTAAGCCAAAAATTGTTAATGTATTAACACAAAGTCTTACTGGGACAATTGTTTATAAGACAAATCAAATTGTGTAATGTGGCTCATCATGTCTACTAACGAAAGTTCCATTTGGAGTTCATGTGTTTAGAGACCACTTATGTCAGTACACGTTTGCTATATTGCCTTGTTCATCATGTCCTATATAGAAATAAACAGCTGCGCCATGAGCGCATGATACGCCCGACGTCTTGTGTGGAAGTTTTATGCAATAATCATAAATAGTTTCTGAGAAAGTTTTAAGCAATAACCATATATTGTTTTTGAGATACGGCGGGACATGTGAAACCCCCAACCCTGTTTATTTTTTACAAAAAAACTAAATATCACTAAAATAAAATTTTGAATCAAAACCAAAAAGTATACAGATCTTTAGATTAATATAACAAAAAAGTGTGTAAAGTTTTAAGCAATAATCATAAATTATTTTTGAGATACGGAGCGACATGTAAAATAAACCTCCCCTGTTTAACAAAATACTCAATAACTCCAAAATAAAGTTTTAAATCATCACCAAAAAGTATACAGATCTTTAGATTAATATAACAAAGAAGTGTGTAAAGTTTTAAGCAATAATCATAAATTGTTTTTGAGATACGGCACAACATGTACAAAAAACCTCCCCCTTTTTTACAAAATACACAATAACTCAAAAATGAAATTTTGAATCATCACCAAAAAGTATACAGATCTTTAGATTAATATAACAAAGACATGTGTAAAGTTTTAAGCAATAATCAGAAATCGTTTTTGAGATATGGTGCGACATGTAAAAAAACCCTCCCCGTTTTTTACAAAATACTCAATAACTCAAAAATAAAATTTTGAATCATCACCAAAAAGTATACAGATATTAAGATTAATATAACTAAGAAGTATTTAAAGTTTTAAGCCATAATCAAGAATCGTTTTTGAGATACGGTGCGACATGTGAAAAAAACACACCCCTGTTTTAGTTACAAAGTGCTGTAACTCAAAAAGTTTTAATCTTATTTTCACCAAAAAGTATACAGATCATTTGACCATCATAAGAAACAACTATGTTAAGTTTCATGAAATTTGGATAAGTCGTTCTCAAGTTACGGTGCGACATGTTTACGCCGGACAGACGGACAGACGGACGGACGGACAGACGGACGGACACCGGAAATTTGTATACCATAATACGTCCCGTCAAAATTTTGACGGGCGTATAAAAAATGAATGAGAGACCAACACATTGGTACGTTATCACACTATCGGAACTGTTCATGAAATGGATAATACAGATCATGTAGGCTGGACAAGACATTTGTTAATGGAAATTAAGACCGCTTATACTAGCTTTTATATCGGCCACAGTGATAGCCGGAAAGAGAGTGTGAGACGATTATTAAATAATGCAGAGAATAAAGAGAACGCATGTTCGAGATATAACCTGAGACAAATCAATTATCGTTATGGTCTGGAACGGTTAAAAAATTTGGTGTACACTAAATAACCCGCGTAGAGTGTTATTTAATAGTGTGCATCACATTTTTTTTTATGTATTTCGAAGACAGAAAAAAAAAGATTACATTCATTTCTTATAATTAAATTCTGTATTCATTTTAAACCGAAGTAAAGCATCGAAAAACTTGATGACGCCACCGTCACATGACAAAATTGTGTCTATAAGCTGATAAACAAAACAACGTAAGTCAATCAGAAGACGCGATACGTTCAAAATTAAATTATTAGATATGGGAACTCATCTTTTGTCTTCCCACAATGTAACAGATAAATATTACAAGTAACAAACCTGTTTTTATTTCAAACTAAATTATTGCTTCTATCGAGAATATTTCAGGCTCCATCTATAATAAAATTACTGAATATAATAAATGAATAATCATTATTGTTTACTGTATGTCAAAAAAAGAAGATGTGGTAGGATTGCCAATGAGACAACTGTCCACCAGAGACCAAAATAACACAGACATTAACAACTATAGGTCACCGTACGGTCTTCAACAATGACCAAAGCCCATACCACATAGTCAGCTATAAAAGGTCCCCATAAGACAATGTTAAATGTCTTCCATTGAGAAAAACAGTAAACATGGTCTTATCGGGGCCTTTTTAGCGGACTATGCGGTATGCATTTTGGATGTATTGTGGCTTATCTCACCTTCTAGACATTAATTTCTATGAATATGATTGGTTAAAAGCGTCCGCATGGAGATCCGGTGTATTACGTATTAGTTTCAAAGGGAGGCTGGCCTTATTTCAATATATAGTTAGTAGTGAAGCTACGACTTTGGCAGTAATATTTGATTGTTTAAATGTATTGAAAGTTCTGTTTAACTGTTTTAAGGTTTTTGATATTAAATTGTTTTTGTTGACATTAGTTTTTTGTGTAGATCAATGGAAGAAAATCAGTAAACACACCTATGAGTATACAGGAGTTTAACTTGGGTACCGTAAGTATCGTAAAAGTATATATTGCGTTTCAAAGGGAAGTGTAAATATCTTTTATAATAAAATAAAAAAAACAATACAAAATATTTATCTTCCTGTTCAATTTGTTTCTTATTATTTTCAAATGTATTTTATTATACAAGTAAGAAAACATGTTTAATTCAATTAAAACATTTTACGTATACACTAAAAGGTAAAGTATATGGCATATTCAAACGAATAAAACTATACGAGAACAGAATTAGATAATCTATATGGTTATCTACAGTTTAACTTGTTTACGATATGATTGGTAGACAGGTGTTCAAAAAAAATCTAAAACATAAAATGCATTCGAATTTTATATGCTTATGACATGCATTTTTTTCCAAATGCACAGGGTTATCTGCATTTAGAGTAAATTTTGATACCAGAACCGAATTATTGGCAAATGAGTTGGTGATACCCTCGGCCTCCAACAGTCAACAAGCAGAGTACTCGATCCACGAGTACTCATATCATTAACGGTGTAATATTTAAATGACATGTATAGATGATTATTTCGTTTAGTTCTGATCAAAACTTAAAAAAAATACTCAAATTGACCCGCAAAGGAAATATGACTTTGTGTATATATTTTTACAATTAAAACAAACACAAATATTGGTTCTAACACTTAAAACAAATTGCATAAAATAATTCACAAAAAAAAGACACATTTTAACTTCAAGAATGTAGTATATCATTTCACAGTGCATGTATTTAGAACTGACAGTTATGACATTCAGTTATATTTTCAAATCTTTATTTTTGTTTATAGTTCATGACGGACGGACGGAAATACAATTGAAATACAGTAAACTCTTTAAACATGTTTTTGTTTAATTCAATCCAAATACTTTATGCATACCCTAAATGAAAATATGTGTGGCATATGCAAACAACATAAATGTTAAAGAGAAAATCAATTGTGGTCCATATGGTTATATGAAGGTTATTTGTTTAAAGTTCATGTGTAATCTGCGGCGTAAATGGCCGAGTTTACACCACAAATTTATATAAAAAAGGTGAGATACCATTGAGTTTTATAAATATAGGGCTTTGCATTTTAAAAAAAAAATTGATGCATAGCGTTGTTTGCGCAAAGAGTTAATCTTGTGGTGTAAACATTTAAGCCTCAATGTCAATAAGTATCCTTTCAGCGCTATGTATGATAATATTTTGTCAAAAATAAGATACGCATAAACTATAGCATATCGCATTTTTTTTTTAAAACATACATTTTTCACATACTGATATTCAAACAAATAATATCTTCATTTAAGCAATAAGCATGCCCTTGTGTATTTTCCAGTGTTTACATTCATGAAAAGGTTTGTGTGAATATTAAGTTTCCTTACGCAAATGCAAAAAAAAAAACCCAGCTTATTCGTCATCATTTTATAAATGAAATATATGGAAGCTCTTTTTCTGAAAACCATAATATCGATACTGGTGGAGTGTTCTTAATAAATGTGTTCGGCATGTCCACCTTTTTACTTGTGTTTCAAGTTTAGACATTTAAATTAGACAAAAGTTATAACAAAACAAAAAAAAAACACATAGAAATAAAATCATATGCAAAACAAATACATGCCATGCAGTTTACAACGTAAATCATTCGTATTGAATACCTGTAGATTCTATACAGCTAACTTTAGCTATAATTATGATATTCCAATGATTATCCCTTAATGTCCTCATTCTTAGATTTTCTAAATATGCTGAAATACTATTTATACAGGTTTTTTTTAGCACCAGACCTTAATAACAAAACTAAAACGCAAGTGGTGCCAAATCAAAGAAAACCCATTACTTTAAATTGATTTCTGTAAAAACTTGTAAATAATATCAGTGAAACACATTTTGCCTAATCTCTCTTTGCCTAAACATGTCAATTCCATCTTTTATTTGTTTTAATTAAAACTCAATATTACTACGCTCTTCAACGCTTAATGTATTGCTACTAATGCTCGAGGTAAAACTAACAAATAGCCACATCTGGATATAGTATTAGAGCTTTGCCTGATGTAGATATATTCCATAAATTAAATTGATTCTTAAATTTTTATAGAAAGTTTATCTTAATACCTAAAGTACGCAATATCCATAGTTTCATGCGGGTAGATAACAACTTGTAACTTGACAGGTGATACACTCGTAGACCAACACTCCACAAGCAGAATTATCGACACAATGATCAAATAGGATAAATGGTACAAACTAATTTTAAAAGATATTTGCAGACAAAAATTTTGTTTTGTGCTGATCAAAAATTAAAAAAAAATCAAATACATAAACTGACCTGCAGATTAGATTTATCATGACAACTTGTAGCTTGTACGTATCTATACAATTAAAACAAACAGAAATTAAAAAAAACTTCACGCGTAATACAAAATGTATGAAATCATATACAAAAAAAGAGAATCATTTTAACTTCATGCATGCAGTATATGTATAGTTTCACGTAACAAAGCGGTTCATAGTCATAGAACTTTCAGATATATTCTCCATTCTTCTATTCTGATTATAATTCATTGCGGGCATGCCCGGCACTGCTGAAATCATTGGATTTATATTCAGAGAATTTTCACTTGTCGTTTGCAATGTCACATATGACTTTCTCTCTGTTTGATTATCACCCTTTGTGACATCATCACTCTGGTGTAATTGTTCGAGTAATTCTATTGGTTCTTCAAATTGGTCACGTGACTTTTGAAAAGTTTCACTTCCGTCACTTACAATATCTAAAGATTGTTGAACAATGTCTATAGAATTAGTGCTACGTTCATGTGTCTTTTGCATAGTATTTACATTGTGTAGTGAATATGGTGAAGTAACTGTCGAAGTTTTGACACTTTTATTTATTTTTTTCTCTCTTTGTCGTTCATTTTTCCACCATATTTTAAGCTTGGCAACCGTCACTTTCGGTCTTTCCTGTCTGACATGTCCTTTGTTTAGTTCACTTGCAAAGGAATGTAATTTATGTTCCGTAGGATTTTTACAAGTTTTATACCACTGTCTCATTTCAGGGATTTCATGATCTGGGTGAAAAGTTAAACGTGAATCTTTTGGAGCAATACCAAAATCGCATGGAAAATCTGAAAAAATAGAAACTTGATTAAGAAATGCATCCAATTATAGATATATTCGAAAAACTAACAAGACACTTTTGTAGAGTAAAGCGAGCTTTGTCTATTTCAAGTCTTTTCACCTTCAGTTCAGACTATGCGGTATGGGCTTTGCTCATTGCTGAAGGCCGTACGGTGACTTATAGTTGTTAATTTCTATGTCATTTCGGTCTCTTGTGGAGAGTTGTCTCATTGACAATCATATCACATCTTTTTTTTTTAATTCTAAAGAAAAAACCTAAAAACAAACACAGATATTCCCCATGTTATTTTGGTTGTCTATGTTCTGAAAAACATGTATATAGGAAATATAATGAACTGTTTAAATTAAATTGCAATATCTAAAGATGTTTACTATGATTAACATTTAAAGTGTATGAACCATGACTGAAGATGCAGGGCCAAATAACTTAATAAGAAATACCAATACCTATACAATACATAACAACCATGAATCTATATAAGACACAATCACAAAAGCAAAAGTCAAACGACCATGACTGAAAAGGGGGTCCAAATAATGTCCATTAAATGAGATGATGTCCAAATGCAAATTTATATAAATCTGCATTCTACTGAAACTCACTGATCTTTAACTTATTGTTTAGGTTGAATGCAAGATGTTTTGGTAGTGTGTTCATGTATCACAGCTTGTCCACTGATAGATAGATGGATGGATGAACTTCTGTTTAACGTTCAGCAGCAAATAAAGTGTAAACTCTACACCAACTTATTTTCACGGATACTGTTTTTCAAGCTTAGTCGTTTCTAACCAACCCACTACGTGGCGATTTAATATCGCAATTTTCAAATTTGCTTGATGCAGATTCATTTTTTTTTCTTATTAATGACGACTTCTATTCGCGTTACCTTTTCTAATTTCGAAATTCACGGAAAAAAAACCTGTCAATACCAATTTTAAAGTCATTGATTTGACCCGGTTGGGTTTTCCAACTTACGACTTTCCGCACTCGAGGCATGCACCCAAACGACAGCTTAGAAAGTAGTGTTGTCAACTTATTCAGATTACAGATCATGATTTATATTGTAAATTTCAAGTAAGTTCACAAATGTTCCTGTTTCCTGTTTTAGGATATTGTACGATAAAAATCTAAGATTTTGACTAAAAAGTAAAAATACTTATTTCTGGTCACGATATTTTGTTAGTTTCCTTATATAATCATATATCATAATCTTTCAAATACTGTTACTGTTCACACATTTTCCGGTTTCCTTTTTTCTGAGATTGAAATGATGGTAATCTTAACTTTTTTGCTTGAAATACTGATTTCTGGTCATAACATTTTGACATGTTTCCAATATATATACATTTGTTTATGATGTTTGTTGTTATTGATTTTTAAACTATTAAAAACAATGATTTTTTAACATCAAATGCCTTTATGTTTAGTACTCTCATCTAGCTAGACTTGGCGGGGATTTTTTTGTTTTCTTTGGTGGTTTTTTTTTGCATACATCATGCCGTTTGTTTTCTTTTGTGTATTGTGTTGGCATAGCAGTCCTTTTATAGTGTGTGTTAAGATTTTATTCATTATTGATCACGTAGGCCGAAAAGTGACTTACAATTTTTAACTTCTATTTTTGTCTCTGGTGGAGAATTGTCCCTTGGCAATTATACCCCATCGTCTTATTTTTATAGGAATCTTATATAGAACGACTTCTCTTCGGAAACTTATGACAAAACATATTGTACAGTATTAATGCCTCATTCACACGTACATTTAATTTTAATCGAAACTCTGAACGATTTGTGAACTCTTTGTTTTATGGAACTACCTGGAATTGAGATCTATCGAACACGTGTGCATCACTTGAAACTGGTTTAATCATATTTCGAAACGATCAAGGAATAGTCCTATCATGAAAAATGTGTACTTAAACAACGAAATTCAATAGAACTCTTAAATGGCGTCTAAATACTTCACTTACCTGTGGTATTTGACATATATTTTGTGTACCATTTTCCAAATTCTGCACATTTCTCGTCACTTAGCTTGTTGTTATACTTCCAGTTAGCAATATTTGATATGGCGGACTGAAAATAAAAAGTTAAACAATATTCAATATGACGGTCTGAGAAACCAGTACGCATTTTTGAAGTGGCAGCGATTATGGTTATGGCATAAATCGAAACCTAATCGAGAAAATTTGTGAAGGGACTGCCAAAGATCTGAAATTATTTTTTTAATTAACTAAACGACAACAGCAAAAAAAAATATTAAAAAAATGTGTTACGTTCTTAATCGTCTCGAGTTGTGAACATGTGTGACTATAACAGAGACTGCCAATGATCTGCCAGCCATATCAACTTCTATAAATGATATCAACAACAACAAAACACTGACAAAAGAATAAAGAAAAACATCTGCATTTGAACTAGCACCAAAATCGTAACGGGTATCGAAGATGTTTTATCAATTTATATTCTTTACATAAGAACTAAAGATTCAAAAGGCTGGGAGAAGTACATTCAAAAAATAAAAAAAAACGACAGAAGAAATGAGGTAAAAAAAGAAGATCGCTGGCGCTAAACAGAATTAAAAGGAACAAGGCCGTCGAAGGCCGCACGGTGACATGTAATTGCTAATGTTTGTGTCATTTTGGTCTCTTGTGGACAGCTGTCTCATTGTCAATCATACCATATCTTCTTTATTATAAGACAAGCAATGGTCAAAGGTAATGGTTCACAACGTTGGTGATTGAGCAACTAAACCATCATAAAACTTGGTTTATCAGATGTGCTCGTTGTTAACATTTTCTTATTCATTACATATTGTATGTTTTGATAACTTTACCTGTTGTAATGGGCATAGTTTTGCCAGTGCTGTTTGTCCCATCTCTTTTAATAATGACAACACTGCACATCGCACTGTATGATCATTCCATGTATCAGGGGAAGTAATTCCAGGTAAACTGTAAAGAGAAAAAAACGAAAGCTGTATTCGATTTTTTTTCTCTCTTTTATCCATTTATTTTTGTTAAAAAAAAATTCAGAGGTCAGCCTAGGAGAAATTTTAAGTGTTGTGCAAGAGTAGCGTCATTAATTACACTCGGTTATTTCCACAGACATTCGTCTTTTTTTTTCCTTTATACCTATTTCAACACTTATAGTAAGTGTATACGTATAAAGGCAAACATTTCAGAGACAAGTGTCTTTCATATTATCAATTTAAAGTTAAATCTTTACAAAATGAAAATAACAAGATGTGGTAAGATTGCAATTGAGACAACCATCCATCAAAAATAAACAAACGAGGATATAAAAACCATAAGTCATCATACGGCTTTCAACTATAAGCAAGGATCATACTTTTCATGGAAACTAAAATGTTAGATATAAAATTGAGAATGGAAATGGGGAATGTATCAAAGAGACAACAACCCGACCATATAAAAAACAACAGCAGAAGGTCACCAACAGGTCTTCATATGCATGACAAAATGTGAAACAATACAAAAGACAAAAGCAACGGTCTGATATAAGTTTGCAATTATCAAAAGAAAAGCAGACAGCATTAGTTAACGACAACCAATGAATTATAGGCTTGTAACCTTGAATAGGCACACAATGAGTTTAGTTAAGAATTTATGTGGTCGCTTTTTATCTTTAAACGCCATGTACTGAAAGTTAGTTTGAAGCCATATATCAAATGATCGAGAAATCATGTCCTACCAAACTTAAAGTCCGTCAGTCAGTAACTTCTTTATAGTCCGGCTGATTGGTGAAATAATTGTGGGTTTGATGATAAAAGCATCAAGTTTGGCGTGGTAGTAGGTCGAGGAATTCTTAACATTATTAGCTATGACCCAGCATAACATGTCAAAGTGGCGGCTATTTTTCAAGATGGCTCAATCATATATCAAAATTAACAAATTTGACTAGTACTAGGTTATCATAAGATTTTTTTTGGTGCAAAAGTTGGGAAACATGACTGCCTTATGAACAAATAAGATTTATTTTGTAATTTAGGTATTGGTAGTCCTTTAGCTGGATAATTTGAGATATAAACTAGAAGTGTTAAAAATGTTAAAACGTTGTCAAATTGTAGATCCTGAATAACCATCAACATCTTCTATATCTGCCGACTTTGATTGGAAAGAATGTATTTCTTGCCTAGAACAGACTAAAGAAAATGTACAGTGTCCTGCAAATAGCAAAATATCTGACCTAGATGTAGGAACAGGATACAAAACTATTAAAACAATGTTAGAACGATATCAGCGAATTGAATGCTTCCCAATTCCGATTAGATTAGAACATTTCATTGACGAAAATGCTTTTGCTTTAAATTTGCAGCTGCACAATACAAAATGGCACAAAACATGTAGAAAAGAGTTGTAAGAGTTAAAGATTAACAGGTATGAATAGCAGAAAAGAAAAGGAAAGAGTGGTGAGCAGGTTGGGGCTAAAAGTAAAATAACACGAAGTGTTGGCTCTGCAAGAATTACATTGGCCGAAGATTGTTTCTTCTGTGGTGAGTCTTTAGAAGATCTACAAAAAACATCTTCGTTTGAAATAGACGAACATGTACGTAAATGTGCACTGGACTTGCAAGATACAGTACTTTTAGCAAAACTTAGTGCAGGTGACATGATTTCCCAAGAAGCCATTTATCATGTGAAGTGCCTGATACATTTATATAATAGAGCTAGCTTACAAAAGATAAGTGGTGACAGTTTAGAAGATTGTACTGCGGAGCTGGTAGTGTACATAGAAAAATCATGCATAGATTGGGATGTCATTCCAATATTCAAATTAGCAGACTTGATGAGAATGTATACCTCTCGAATAGAACAGTTTGGGTTAGATACACCTGTAAGAGTGCATTCAACAGATCTAAAACACAGAGTTCTGGCAGTAATCCCAGACTTGCAGGCCCATAAACAAGGAAGAGACGTGCTTCTTCTATTTAACGATGATGTTGGTGCTGTAATCAAACAATGATGATGAGGCAATAATCCTGTCTAAAGCTGCACCGATAGTGCGAAAGGACATGATGGCAATGCATTATATATTCAATGGAATGTTTGAGACAGGCTGTCAACAAAACTCTGGTCCACAATCATTGAAAACATTAATGGGAATGATCCTAGGAGGGCCAAATATTAAAATGCAGTCAAGCAATTCTATTGAAGCACAAATAACATTAACTATTTTACAGCTGCTGCTTCAGTTTAATTCCTCCATTCGCAGACGAAAGAATTCAACTACTGTATTCCATTTAACCGAACGAGAACCACCTCTCCCGATATATTTAGGTCTTTTGCTACATGCTGAAACGAGGAAACGAGGTTTATCATTATCCGTTGACAGAATAATGAATTTATCTACTGCACTTGGCAACTCAATCTGGGAGGCTTTCAATATTGAAAATGTGGTGTGTCCCGACAAACTTCGGAGTGGTGTGCTTACAACCGCAGCCGTGAATAATATAGACCATATATAACCCGATTTCGACTACTGCGTAAGGATCCTTGCATGGCACTGCAAACTTCACAAGAATGAATTGAAAGAGATCCGAGTAAAGGACCTGATTTTCGACATCATGAACAAAAAAAATGTAAACAATCATCTTTCTAAAACCAAGTAAAAGCTTTGTGTTCCGTTTTGAGTAAATGGGCATTCCCTTTCTGGAGCAAAGTACGGATTCTAATATGACGTCCTTATTATGTTTTGTTAACAAAGCCGTGTTCTAATGAGCACAAAAAATATGTTTGACACATGCGCACGGTCTAACTGTTTATATTAACGTTATTTCCATCGTTATACTTTTAAATATTTACATTTAAGCAGCTAACATAAACTTTTATCATATATTTTTATCAAACAACATATATTTGCCCTGCTCGTAGTTTTTAAACTTATCAAATATGAAATGTAATATACAGACTCCTCGGGGAAGACACGGGAACAGCCAAACACGCTTCGATCTATAAATATATTGTATTTGTCATATTAGAATCGAAATAATTCCTTCATGTCATGCTCTATGCTCATTTTAACAAGGGTAGGCATTATATTTTACCACATTTTATACAAGGCTTGCTAACGCTCAGTGTAAAATATCGACAAATACAATGCCTACCCATGTTAAAATTAAAATAGAGCATGCCATGAAACAATTATTTCTTTATTTGCTGATTCAAGATACACTAGACATTGTTCCAACGTGTCTGTGAAACTATAAGAAATGTAGAAAATATTGGAAAAAACAATACCATCAGTTTGTAACCGAAAGATTCGAAAATAAAAGTCGCTCTTTGTACCAATAAAACAAAACAAGTTACTAGTGTTGCTGTTCAGTCGACAACAACCGTAGACAGAAACAAAAGACAAAAAGAAGATAACATCTTTGAAGCAAAACTGTTCTTTGTTTTCTCAATTACATGTTTCATGCCAAGTAGAAATGGCGACAGATGAGTTCTTTCGACATGAAAGTCAATCATATTCTCCAGCTCTTTTTCAGGTTGGAGGAATGCGTCTAAGTTCAAAATCTGACCTGTTAGTTCCATTGGAAAGATTGTCAGGGCTGCAGGAGGAGGCACTAAACATGCCAAATGCAGATTTTTTGTTCCCAGATGGCGCAGAAATCATTAATATGTTGAAACCCCGTGGAAGTAAGACATTTGGAGACTACTTCAACGACATTTTCATGCCTTACATAGATGATCATTTACGTTTTGTAAGTCGACTTGATATAGTTTGGGATGAGTACTTCTCGAATAGTTTGATATCCTCAACAAGATGTAAACGAGGCAAAGGTGTGAGAAGACGTGTCCTACCAGATTCAAGAGTTCCAGGAAACTGGGAGGCATTTCTTCGGCTTCATGGCAATAAAATGGCGCTGTTCATATATTTGGCTGAACAATTAGTAGCATCGGCAAGAGGGTACAATGAACAGAAACAGGTGATAACTACGAAAGGAACTGATGTTCTATGCAGACTACCAAAAGATACAAGTAAATTATCACCTTTGACACATGAAGAAGCAAACACACGGATGATGCTGCATGTGCATGATGCTGTAGAAGAAGGATTACTACGAGTTAAATTGCGGACTGTTGATACGGATGTCGTAGTTATTGCAATTTCTATTGTCCATGAATTTGAGGTGAACGAGTTTTGGATTGCTTTTGGAGTTGGTAAAAGTTTCAGATATTTAGCTAAAATCATGATATTGCCAAAAGTCTTGGACCTGTAAGCTCACTGGACTTTTGTTCTTTCACTCCTCTACAGGTTGTGATCAAGCATCATCGTTTGCCTATGGGATACAAGACTGTATGGGATACCTGGACTTCTTTTGGAGAGATTACACCAGTGACCTGTGTTTGAAACATTGAGTGGGACAGCATCGCCTAATGTTATATCCAATTGCATGCTTCTGATAGACAAATATGTTATACTGATGTATGACAAGTACGAAGGTGAACGACGCATGGAAAGATGTTTTCACTAGAAAAGGAAGGGTAATAAATAACATTCCTCCATCAGAATCTACTTTACTAGAAAATACAAAACGAGCTGTTTACATGGCAAGTCTTTGTTGGGGAAAATGTCTAGAACCTTCTCCAAAACAACCCATAACAAGTTCACCGAGTGAATGGGGATAGCAGAATTTGTGTTTGAATTGTTTAACCATTTTTGGAACCTTTACATTTTGCTGTTCGGTGTGAGTTAAAGGTCCATGTTGAAGGCCTTACTTTGAACAATAATTGTTAACCTTTAAAAAAAAATGTGAGTTGGATAGAGAGTTGTCTCATTGGCACTCATACCACATTTTCTCATCTGCATGTATTAGATATATATGTCTAATGTATTTTAAAAACAAAAAAAAGATAACATTAATTCAAGAATATAAAATTTTGAATTGAAATGTGGAATATGTCAAAAAGACAACAACTCGACCAAAGAACAGGCAATGCGTTTATCTAAACTCTCTTCTCTAAACATCTTTTTAGTCGATTTTTTCATGAAATAATTGATTGATTGCTGGTTGCCGTTAACGTTCAGTCTGTTTTTATTTCATGCGTGTTGGCGACAAGCGAAGTCTAAACCAAGCCGATTTAAGCGACTATTAAACCATACCGCATTCAACAAGTTAAGCTAATGTTTTGTCTGTAATTATGTATATATGGATGCCGACTCTAAATACAATTTACTAACTAACTTACTTACTTCAGACCCAGACTATTGCATGGTAAATCAAGATATTTTCTAACAGTCTGTTTTTTCACTATTTTATTGCATATTTTGACATGTACAATATTTTTTGGCATGTCCAACAATAATCTATGACACTTAATATATCATCAACATGTAAGAATAGTTTTACACAGCTTTAATACAAATCTGTTTGTCTGTAGCATACAGATATCTTATTTATACAGAGGCGACCATCAAAATCTTCGTATTTTAATACCCCAAAATAAAAAATAAAAATTCATTCTTTGGAGTATAACTAAAATTCTGAGGGTGAGAGACTTGAAACTGAATAAAAGAAATTTTCTAAATTATAAAAAGTGGTATCTATGAATATAAATATCATGTATAGAGTCTAGTCATGGTGTAGAAGTTGTCAAGGGAGGTAATAAGAAGATTATGTCCCTTTTAAAGATAAAGAAGATTATCTCCCTTTTTAATACAAATTATTCTGATAGTTTAGCTTTATCTATTTTTACTGGGCTTTTTACACAATCTGAGCATCATGTATACATATCATTAGTATGAAAACATTGTTATCTGTAACTCTATAATCATTTTATGAAACTAATTTAAAATTTGAATTTGTAAATTTAACCCAAAAAAGGCTTTCTATATCAAAACTAACAATTTGTGAATGATTTTTTTGCTATACAGATCAAAAACACTGCTGAGTATAATTTCAATTTTTGAATATTTCAAACAAACATAAATTAAACAAATTCTACAATCAAAATATTTTATAACCATTACAAAATAAATGTTTGTATCATATTTTAATTGATTTTGTAGAGTTTAATTCAATTTAAAAATATTATATAGAGACAGAAATTCCTAATTATCCAGAAAAAGTTGCAAAATGTTTATTGCCTGCTTGCCTCAACTTACATAATAATAAATTCAATATATCTATGATCATACAATTTTACATCTTGATTTTAATTTTAAAAGAATGTGATAAAATAATTTCTTTTACAATACCATTTTAAATTGATGTCAGTTGTAAACAAAACAAAACAATGTAAATTGTTTTGCTCATTAAAAAAAAAATGCTGCAAAAATAATCTTTAACTCTATTCTAATCATCCTTCAAACAAAAAGATGTTGAAATATAAATATCTTATTGATTTTTTTATTTGACTTTGCATACTTTTGACATTAAATGTATAGGTATTAAAAAGCTTCATTTCACTAATACATTTCTTACCATGATTCATTTCATTTTACATATATTGACATTTGAAACCATCTCTATTCAAAACAGTTCTAATAACTAACCTAACAAGAAATAACCCCCATACAATAAAGCATTTGTTTATAATCACATTTAAAAATTAACAAGTACCCTGTATATTTAAAAGACAAATAAAGCTATGATTCAATTATCTCCCTTATTGAGTGATCTTCTGTCTAGAAGATCTTCTGATTTCAATATATTCCAAAATTAAATAGTTTGATAATGCATGAACCAAGGGAATGTTATAGATGCATATAAACTATAAAAGAAGAGAGATAATAAAATAAGCCAATTTATTTTTCCCTAGAAAAATCAAGAAGAGAAATACTTCAATCATCAGGAAGGGAGATAATTAAAAAAATCAGGAAGGGAGATAATTCAAAAATCAAGAAGGGAGATAATTCAATCTCTGAAATGTCTTAGAATGACAGGAAAATAAATAACAAGAATTGCAAATCTCATTAATTTAACAAATCATATAATTCAAAATAAAATTAAAATGCAGATATTAGTTCCCATTATAATGAAATGTTGCATTTCAAATCACAACATTTTTCTAAAACTATATAATTGCCACAAATTTATTATTGCTAGTTTAAAATTCGTCAACAAGTCAAAACAACTCTAAAAATAGCTGTAGCGAGTATTAAAACAACAATAAATTATTGCAAATGTCTTCTAAATGTAATACAACAGTTAAAATAAAAATAATGTATACCATCAGCACCTACGTCTATGACTAATAACTAAAAATATTGTTAGTATATACTGCTTGCCGACAGGTCATTTTTGTAGCTCAAATTGATAAACTTCTCATCCCAATTTGCCATTTCATAATCTAATGCATTCTGGGTAATATATTCAAAAGCGTACACCAAAACCTTGTGATTGGTTTAAAACATTCATTACTTTCATTTTGGTGTATGAACAATGAAATTACCCATAGTCCTCTAGTTTCTGACTTCATAACTAAGAAATTCATATAGTTATTTCTTTTTTGAATGATCGAATGACAGGCTTTAAATTGTGGACTTGTATGGTAAGCAGTCTACACCAATAAACAAGAGGAATGCATACAATTTGGAAAGTATAGAGGGTATATAAACAGCACTAACATTTATAGCGTGACATGAGGAAGTAGGTCACAAAGTAACCATAGTATGTCTGATAACATTTTAAATCATCGATAAAAAAAACCAAAAAACATGTTAATGTTTAGCTGTCTACTAAGTTATCGAAATCAGTCATAAATAACTTTGTCCTTATTTTTATTCAGGGAATTTACTTTCCAAAACCACATATTACTATAAAAAATTGAAAATTACGTTCAAATTTTAATTTGATTGGCAAATATTTGAAAGGGATATTCAATGTGTTTTCTTGTAACGAAAAAATCTTTTTCTGTTACTCTAACATTTTTTTTATATACATATAAATATCAGTGCTGTTTATAATACATGCAAAACAACAGTTATTTTCTATATATGGATTTAATTCATATCATTGAGATTTTTAAAGAATAAAAATAGAATTGTTTATCACCTCACCCCTGTGAGGAAAAATAAAAGAGACTGTCAGAAATTAAAATTAATCCTTAATTTTTTTTATTATCCTGAAAAAATGAGTGCCTATAAATTCCCATTTATAAAGGAAAATGTGGCATTTTGTCATTTTCAGTTCATACGCATACTTTCAAATTTTTTGAAAGATTTTATTTGTCAATTTAAAAAAGAAAATGGCTATAAAATATATCTTTATCATTTTGAATTTTAAAACTACATACAGAAAATAACTGTTGCAATTTGACATACGAAAATAAATATATATCAAGCATTTATTAATTTTTCATGCAGCATTTTAATGGATTTGAAATCCACAAGTCTATTTAACATCATTAGTCGAGATAAAAATAATGTTTTCATAAATAACATAATATCTGACAAGTTTTAACACCATATTTTGATATTCATTTTTTAATTACCAAATTTCTGGTCAATAAATGATATATACAAATGATCATGATATAAATTAGTGTTTATAACTGGCAATTTATGTACAATTAAAACTAGAGCACTAGATTTTTACGGTGAACACAAAAAATAGCAAAGCACAAGTCTAAGGTTCAGAGACACAGAAAACAAGTTATTTCTCAATGAAGATTGACTTCAAGAAACGTGTACCTATTTCCAGTAAACTAGGGGGAGTTGTAACATAAATAAATGGAACTTTGAACAATTATAACACAGTGTTGTAACTCTTTACAGTAAATTATAAATCATTCAGTCTAAATGATGTCATTAATATTTAATGATAACAACACATACTTCTTCTAGCATGTGTCCCCTAAAAAAATGATTAAATGATTTGTATTCACCTTTTTTTAGCTTGAAAGACAAACGGGTAATGTGTTGCTTCATCTCCTTAATCTTATACACTCTAAAAAAAAGTCCCACTGAGGTATTAATTTGTTTAAATGATGCAATGAGTGATCTCCCTTACTTCTAAGGATGTGATCCAAAGCATGATCAGTGTTAGCATACAAATTTGTAACACCTAATCTGATTGGATAGAGAAAGACTTATGTCTGTACTGACATTTTGGTGGCCCTTGACTTATGTCAATTACACAGTTGAATCTGGTTAAGATGATAAATCATAGCTTTACATTAATTACAACTTTCCTACAAATTTAAAATTATGTAATTTATAAAATTTTAATGGCAAATATTTTGAGGGTTAGAGGTTTAATTTTGTTAGCAGAATAATGTTTTGCATGCACTAACTATGAACGACTGACATTAGGAGGTGAAATCACCTTATGTTATCAAATTGTTGGGTGTTTTTTTTTAAATTTCTATGAATACTTGTTTTGAACATTTAAATATGTTCCACAAATCTTTAAAAAGACACCATTGTTATACAATCATGCAATGCAGACAAAAGTCCTTGTCTAAACAAATAAGCCATGCCAATCTGAGCAGTTTAAATACTAGGGAATGGTTGTCTTCCAGGAATTAAGTCACATGACAATAGTAATCTAAAGTCACATGACAATAGTAGTCTAAAGTCACATGACAATAGTAATCTAAAGTCAAATGACAATAGTAATCTAAAGTCACATGACTATAGTAATCTAAAGTCACATGACAATAGTAATCTAAAGGGATATTTACAATTATTCTCATTTTCAATGAAATGGCCAATTCATGATTCATAAGCAAGCAATCCCATGTTAAGCAATAACATGCCTTAAAGTTGTGAATGCTATTAAAATTCAATGTATATTTAGTAATGTCTGAAAAGTTCTCTTTAAGGGGAAATAACCCATATAGTTTTGAAGGAGTAGAATTCATAAATAGTCAGTTTGCCTATGTATTAAAAAATGATAAATATTTTTTTAAATGAAGAGACTTAACAAACAGATAACAGAGCAGACATACACACACACAAAACTGACTGATACATACTCATAGTGTTTGAATTGATGCTTGCGAGTTCAAAAATAAATATCTATAAAAAAGACAATTCCTTTCACCAAAAATAACTGTCCTGATTTTTCTACTTATGCCATGCACATGAATTTGACACATGTTTAAAATAATCTGAATAGAATTTTCAGGACAATTTTTGAGTAAAAATATTTTTAGTGAGTAAATAATTGATTGCATGATACATAACATTAAAAATAATACACAATATTTCAACATCATTGCTAAAGTATATTATTACATGGCAACATTTTTAATATTATGCCAATTTTTTCGAGACAGTATTTCGAACTAATAAAATACAAATATTGTCAGACATAACCCCACATCTCCTTATAATTATATACATAAAAATTCAAAATCTATTGCTTTTTGTGTTTTCGATACCATTGGCACAAACATAATACAACCTCTTAAAAGAGACTCCATCTCAGAATTAATTTTTTTATGGCATTTGTGTATAAAAATTTGACAAAAGAATGAAAACTATTGCTTAGTGAATTATTGCGTAATCTGTAACAGTTCAAGTTTTATGAATGCATACTAAAAATATCAGGAAAAAAATAAATTTTATATTTCAACAGGTAAAGAAACTTCATAAAACAAAAATTCAGTTAATGCATTGCTGTAATTTTTTTTTTTTTTTGTGATCTTGCAAAAAATCTTAGAAGATGATAATGCGTAGAAGACAAAATTAACACCCATCAAATCAATACCATTATTAAGCGTTAAAATTCCCTGAAAAATTTACAATCTGTAAATTTCACACATATATTTTTTTTAAAACTAGCACCTAAGATGCAATACACGACACGAGTCCTACATAGTCCAATAATATATATATATAACAAAACATGTAATATTATCACCAACAATTTATGAATGAATCTCCCTTTTGATAATGTCACTCTGGTCGTCTGAATCTAACATTACTTGATCCATGTGGTCATAATCCTGCGACAAGCGCATTCGTTTCACTTTAGCACGATGATTCTTAAACCACAACTGAATATTTGTCGGTTCCAATCTTGGAAACTTTTGTCTATATTCAGAACGATTCAGTTCATCTGTATATTTATCAATCATGTAGGAAGATGGATGAGTGTTTTCCGCAAACCATTTTTCTAGTATCGGTATTTCTGACATGGGGTCTATAAACACACGGGTGCGTCTCTTGCGATGAGTATTGCTTGATGAGTTTGACCTTGACATCTGTGACGTCTGTTGTTGTTGTTGTTGTTGATTGTACCGTGCAGCTTGCTGCGCCATAAAATGAGTATTCATTGGAAAATAGTGCATAGCTAATGGGTGCGGGAAATGCGGAATGTGCAATGGTTGATGAAGCCCTGTTGATGTTTTTGGCAAATGTGCAAGTCCGTTGCTAAGGAAACCCTGATTCTCCATACTTTTGATTGACAGATTGGCAGCTTCATGACTAGAATCTGACCCAACATTAGATTTATCATCTTCAAACTCAGAATCATCCATGTCTGAATCAGAATTCATCTTACTATTGCAATCGTAATTATTTGTTTCTCTTGGACTAGATACATCAGATTTATTACAACCATTCACTGCAGGACTGCTCTTATTGTTGTGTTCAGTGTCGTCTGCTTCCTGTTTCAGTTGGACACTCCCTGTTTCTTTGATTAAAGGGGAGGTAACTTCTCTCTTTATTTCTACAGGAGATTTGCTTTGACTAGAAGTACGAGATTGTGATAAATCAAAAGGTTCCCGAGAATCTTCGTTTGATATGTTTTGACCTTTGGCAGGTTCAGAAGGGAGACGAGAATCCTCAGTTGTAGGGAAATGATGACCATGAATGGGGTAAGGGAGCATGTATACTGCATTCTTATTAGGAAGATAAGGTAAGTTCTGGTCACCAGTTGGACTAGTTCCCTGTCAATCCTCCAAATCAAATGATCCATCTCCGTCAAATTGTCTAGAAGCTCTCCTATGGGCAGCTCTTGCATTTTTAAACCAATAAATAATATTGGTCAAGTCTAACGGCCTTCTACCTTTTCTAGCGTCGAGTGAGTTTAACTCATCTGTTCTCGTGTGGGGTGCTGATTGTCCTGAAACCATCTCTAAAGTCTAGGAATCTCATGTTCTGGGTCAAACGAAGTTCTCATTCTTGTCTTACAGTGAAAGTGGGGTGAGGAAGTAATGGCCGATGGCATAGTAGATGAAACTGATGTAGATTCTGTATGTTGATTAGTCTCCACCTGTTTTTCTGGAGATGTTTCGTGTGTATTTCTACTTTCATCTGGCTTGACACTACGAATCTGCTCTGCATACCATTTGTCAAAAGCTTGTCGAAGTTCTGGTGATAAATTAGCGTAAGCATCACCTTTGGCAAATGTGGTAAGAAGAGACTGAAATTAAAAACACATTTTTAAGCAAATTAAATAAAAAAGAATTTAATATGTTCTTGATAAAAAACTTTCTGTTCTTATTCAAAATATAGTATCAAAACTCAGTAAAAATGATATGCTGACCTATAACTGTTTTTTTATTTATTTCTAAGAGTCATTAGATTGCTATCTGATGACATTTACCCCCATTTTTGTTTATTAATATTCAACAGGTGGCCAAATAATAAACTGATAAGATCTGGCTTTTTTTAAATGTAAAAATAATGAAGATAACGATAATAAATCTGATCATATAAAAGTGTGTTTTTTTTCATCTTTTTTAGAGGGGGGATAGGAGGGGTCCTGATCCCGAAATCCCGGACTTAAAAAAACGAAATCCCGAGGTCCCGAATTTAAATAAAGTAAATCCCGACATCCCGAAATCCGAAAAAAAGGATTCCCGGATCCCGAGCTTAAAAACACCCGATCCCGGAGTCCCGATAAAGGTCCTATCCCCCCTCTTTTTACAATGACTTGCATGCCCGATCATGGACAAAGTTTCAATTCTGCTTCAATCAAATGATGTCATAAATATGCATGAAAAATCTGTCACTGAACATTTAAATAATAAAATGCAAATACCTTTTCATGTTTAAAAATATTAAACCATCTTATTTCCAAAATAAAGAACTTATTTATCTCCACAATAGTTTTCATTATTTCAGTGCAGTTCTATTTTCAAAATTTCTTTTTTCTGTCTAAGAGCAATTATTTCCTTTACCATGGCAGAGTTAGTGTCTCCAAAAGTCTACCATTGCATTCTAATGGATTTTCTCAAGTATAAACTCTGTATTCAAATTTAGAAGTACATGTACTAACCTTTTCGATAGGACAGCCAGAGTTCATCAGCAGGACCTGTGATTGGTTCAGCAATAGCTGGAGTAACCTCCCTTGACCTCATCAACAGAACTTATCTTGGCCTTGCTGTAAATGGTAAAGATGAGATGACCAGAATAGATTTCAGTTTCTTCTTATATCTTATTTTCTGTTGTACTATGACAACTATAAGTTTCACTTTTTACAAGTAAAATTTATACATTTTAAATTCTATCAACTATCACAATCAAAATTTGTTAAGTTATAAAAAAGTTCAAATAATTACTTCAAAATACAATGAATGATTCAAAAACTATAGTTAAAACCTGCAGCATAACACAATAAAGGTTTGAAAGCTATATATTAAATATAAACATTGAAAGTGTCTTGATCTTCTCAAACTTAAATGCAACAAATACTCATAAAAAAAGTAATATTTAGAAAAAGATAAGCCAAGACCTTGATGCTCAGATTGTTTAAAAGCTAAATATGTTACTCTTTATAAGAGTCCAGTTAGTAAAATACAGATTCACTCCTGATAAGAACTACTTAAAAATTATGAGGAAAGCTAAAAAAATCATTTAATATCCTACCAAATGAGGCTTCCCAAAGTGTAATATATTCTCATCCGAAAACTTCATAAAAGGGACAATTCCTGATCACTCAGTTGTTGTCCATTCTTTTGATGTGTTTTATCATTTGATTTTGCCATTTGATTAGGGACTTTCCGTTTTGAATTTTCCTTGGAGTTTAGTATTTTTGTGATTTTATTTTTTAAACCATCAAGTGACATTTCATGGTAAATTTTTTCTTTAGACATTTTTTTGTAATTTGTTTTAAAAGATTTTTTTAAAGTAATTATTATTTGTATTAAAGGAACATGCTATACTTCTAGATAGATTGTATTGTTTGCAGTTTTCATGTTTTTTTGAATGGAAAGACACATATGTTAGTGTATTATTTACCTGCAAAGTCTAATTCTCAATTTGGCAACCTGAGTTAGCTCCCCTAGTATATCCTCTACTGTTGACTTTGAGATTTATATTGAGAAATTATGTAATCTGTTGTAATTTTTCTTTTAAAGTACTTCATATTTGTTTTTAGGGAACCTGCTATACTTCTTGGGCCTTCAGATAGATCATACTGTTTATTTGTTTGATTGTTGTTGCCTTTTGTTTTCAGAGGTGTGTTAAAAGTAAGAGACAAGTGTTAGTGTATTATTTACCTGCAAAGCCTAATTCTCAATTTGGCAACCTGAGTTAGCTCCCCTAGTATATCCTCTACTGTTGACTTGGAGTTGTTGCTGATTGCCTCAAAGGTCAAAGGTCTCCAGTTCTTAATCTGTATAGCTCCTGTAATAATTTTTTTTTAAATTGAAATATATCTTTTTTTAAACTTGTAATGTTATACCCTTATATATGATTTATTTATGAAATAACTTTTTTTTTTAAATTGAAATATTTTGTCAAAACTTGTAACCTTATAACTTATATATGATTTATTTATGAGATAAGTTATTGTCTGGGTTTTACTGAGGATGGCTAGATTCAATATAGAAAAGGTTTAGTTCTCCAACTTGCTTTCAGTAACTCCCAACATATGATATGACCACACAGTATAAACTAAAGTATTCTTTTCTACATGGAACTCTGATTTGCTATCTAATAATTATTCTTTTTTGTTTTGTTTTTGAAAACTAAAAAAAAATCAAAATCTCTGTAATATAATGAATATACTACCCTCTCTCTCTCTCTCTCTCATATAAAGCTTTCATCTGAGTTCTACAAAGAATGACACTTGTCATATTCAAACTAGAACTCAGACAATGATTAAACAATATATATAAGCATCCATTTTTCTCTATTTTTCTAAAGCAGTAATGATCTTTTCAAAGCACAAAATCATATAACAAAGACCCCTCTTTAAGTAATCTGCAGCCAATAATGTGTAAAAACCATACCTTTAGCGTTCATAGATTCTGTTGAGTTGTAACCCAGCTTGACCAGTGCTGCCCTCACTAGTTCTGAGAACAGTGTTGTACATGGTAGAATAGCGTAGCTGTCAAGTTCTACGGTGTAGTGTGAACTTCCGTCATCATCAAAGGATACTGGTCCGCTGGTCTGTTCCACAACACAGTGAATAGGTAGGGACTTGGCACCTGAAAGTATAAAATTTGTCATTTGAAAATAAAACTAACACTAAATTGGGGGTCTGAATTAAGTTAACATCATGAGGGTCTCGATGGTCATTCCTTGATTTCTGTATTTTTTAACAGCTACAAAAATGTTCTGTAATTAGAGGATTTCATTATTCTGTACATTGTTCATTTCTGTACCGGTAATCAGAAATGTATAACCCTACATTCTATATACTTCCACAGTAATTGTTCATACTTTTGAATCCCATTATTCACCTTTCTATATACCTTTTGCTAATTTTTTCTATCCATTATATTTGTTGCGAATAATTCTTTATTCTGTAAACCCCATTCTGACCACTCAAAATCAAAAAAAATAAATAATGCCCATAAATGTACATGTATCCTGTGCATCAATACTTGAAGAATTATAAGGTCAAAAGGCACCTTAAAATGGATAAGACCAACAATGGTTAATTTGCCATGAAGGAGTTGGAAGCAAAGTTTATATCATTACTATTTTCAAAATTTATCAATGGAATATTAGGAAAAAATGTTAATTATATAAACTATGTCAGAGGTTAAAGCACTAACTACAGAGATAATAACGCAGTCAGGGACTAATAGCCCATCAGTAGTGTTTCTGACCCAGTGCTCTTAATTAAAATTAACACTTTATAAATTAGGTCAAGGTGTGTCATACTCTCTACTTCTTTACATAAATTTAATATATATCTTGAAGGTTTGGTTCAAATGACATTATAAAATGATGATCTCAAAAGAAATCCCTCCACTAATAACCTAAATATGACCAAATGTGGTTAACACATTTGGAATACATGTATTTTTTTAGTTCAAATTTCTAAAATCCTAATATCAACATTCGAAATATTCATTCAAAAATTTTCAAAAAATTTACAGATCTAACATTGTTGGGTTGATGTTTAAATGAGTTGTATATATATATACCGAGAAAAACAATTTATTTCTAATTTTATGTTTCAAAAATAAACCTCAAGACATTATAAGTTTACCAATAACGATAAATAAATTATTGTTACAAAAGGTGCAATTCACTAATTTTCTAAACAAAATCTTTTTTTTTTAATTTACTGTAGATGCATAATTTAAAATTTCAAGTTTATTCATTAAGACATATGTTGGTAAACTTTTTCAACATATTTTTCAAATCTATTATCATGATTATTTGGTATAAAAAAAAATGTTGGTTGTTTTTTTTAAAGAAAGATTATATATGCTGTATTTTAACTCATAACTACATCTGCTAAACTATAAAACAAATTAAAATATTTAAATCAATTTGAGTGACAAATTACAAAATTTGCCTAGTTGGAAGCCATGGTTGCCCTAGATGTTGTTAAGATATTTAAACACTTTACAGTATTACATTTGTTTCTACTTCTGCTGTGAGGTTATCCATATGATCATCAAATCGACACCAGACAAATTCCACAACATAATATTTAGTATCAAACTCAAGTGCTTATTTGTCATAAAATGGGAGAAAGCCTTAGATGAACACTTCACGGTGAATGTTAAATCCACCCAATCCTTGAGAGCAGACGATAGAAACTCGAATGAACACTTCATGGTGCAAAACAGTACTCTTTTGAAAACAACTGGAATAGAAAACTCTTCAAAGGGATTTTCTTATGACTTAAGAATCTTGAAATTAGAAATAGCATATTAAATGGAATAAATTTCATCATCACAGCTATTGATAACATTTAATAACTGCAATTTAGCATGTATGATAATTCGATCGACATCTGTAATGACTTCCCAAATTCTTCATACTTTCGTGCAGTTGTGAACACTTAAGCGGCTTCAAAGACGTCCTAATACCAGTTATGATCGCAGTGATATAATACATTTGTTTTATGAAATAAATGCTACTTATTCGTAATTAAAATCACTTTTCTCAAAATTTTATGGATAGATGTAAGCGTAATACATTTGTTTATGAAACCAAGTGCTCTTCAACAAATTATCTTTCTTGGATAATTTACAAGTTTTATGCTTGGACTTGAGGTACAAACATTCTTTTTATTCCATATTTTCCAATCTTTCTGCACTAGCTGACAAATTTCATTTCACACTTAAAATTTCAGTATTATGTAGATATATGAATACAATAAGTTTAAATAACCAATCAAAAGATTGCTTACATGCAAAACAATGGGGGTGGGGTCAAGCTTAGAATCTGCTAAAAAGGTTGTTTTTGATTACTACTATGATTTAGTCATACAGTCAGTGACCTTTTCCAGAAAATAAAACTTTGGATGGTGGTTGGGTTTGATCTTATATGAAATGATTATTGAAGTAAATTTCACAACTTTTGATTCTGGGAAAATCAGCCAGAGGTTATAATAATAAATGATTATCTCATAACTTTGAAATGTTGTGCTAACTGAATCGGGAATAGTTTGACTGTTAACTGTCACCTCAGACTGTCACCCCCATCCAACTCTGATTTATATACTACAGTGAAACCTGTTTAAGCCGAACCCCTTTGGGACTTAAGATTTTGTTCGGGTTTGGCTGATGTTCGGTTTTATGAGGTTCACAACTCATACAATTTGATATGACAGGGCTTCACATATGTTTGGTTTATACAGGTTTTCGGTTTATGCAGGATTCGGTTTAGCCAGGTTTCACTGTATACTAATAATAAATAATGTAAGCACAACATACATAAGAATATTTTGTATAATTTATACCAAATATTGTGTCATTTTGTATTTGTATTGACATTAGGGACCTTCATTAACATTTAAAGTTTGCTGACTTATCCCTTATGGAAAAGGTTACCAATAATTGTTTTTACTATATTATTTTTTTCTAATATTTTTAGTAAAACTGATTTAAGAGGAATCGACTGACAAAACAACTGCAATTGTCAATTGGTCAATAATTTAACTTATTTAAACAAAAGAAAAATAGCTGAGTGAATTAGATATATAAAGTATTTGACAAAACATGGCAGCTCTAATATCGAGTTGTGATGATTTAACTTTGTTCCCTGATAATGTATATATGTATATTTTAATGGAGGTGAAATTTTGATGTTTTTAACTTGTGTTTGATGATCAATCAGTGTATGTCCACAAAAAACTCTCTTTAAACTATTTTTAAAATTAATTACTTGACTAATATATCAAGCAATGATTGTATCATATTTCTCCTAATCACAAAAACAACAACAATCTTTAAGTGTGAACTTTTTTTCAAATAATGAAAATAATTCAAAAAAAATATATTTTCAATTAAAAAACACTTAATTATAATTTTTATAAAGAATTTTTTTTTCTCCGGAAAAAAAGAAAACAACATTTAAATTGATTTTTTAAGCTACCAGGTTATATTTCACTATCTCAATTTTTCTCTAGCTAACAAAACTTTAAAGGCTAATGTTCGTATTTTATGACGATTTTATGTCAAGTCAATGGACTTCCCCTGTGCTAATTCTCTTTTAAACTTTCAACTGTAATCAAATATAATTTCCCTACCAAACAAAGAATTTCACACCCAGGTTCTATAGGTACTATAATTATTTCATCGTTAGGATTTCACCGACCTGTCGATATTCCGTATTAGTGCAACTTCCAATAATAAGAAAGGATTAGCCCAGGTTTAATAATGAAACACAGCCAGAATCCTATTCAATCTTCTTTGTGGAGGGAATTAAGTTCGGAGCTTGACAGATGTACGGATAACTGGGATGCCGGCTTTGTGTCGACTAGAAGAAGCATTAAATTTTAATCCTTCTCTCTTTCTCTCCAAGCCAGGTAGATCAGTCCACGCTAAGGCAGATGGTTCGAGGATAACGAGATGTAAAGCCGATTAACACAGCTGTATAGAGGAGATTTGAATTTTATTAAACATGAACTATTTTTTATTATAAAAACAACTTCTTTTTCTTCGCTGGGAAAGGTATTTCTTCTGTCATCAACCATGTTGAAATATTTCTACAATCTTGTACAGGGAGATAATCCCAAAACTAAGAACGAGGTACTTAATATGAGACTATTTGGTAATTCAAAAATTTCATTTCAAAATAAACCATTGTTTTTTTCTTCCTTTCTAAAAAGTAACATAAAATATATCAAAGACATATGGAACGAAGAAACCAAAACATTTTACAGTTGTTGTTCTATATTTGAAAAACTTGTAGATAAAAGAAACTGTATATCGGAATTTTCAAGAGTTAAAAGTTCAATACCAATTGACTTCTTACAAATTTTAAAAATTGATAATGAAATTAATGAAAAAACAAACATAGAATTGAAACTTTCTAATGAAATGGTTATATTAGACAGAAATGGAAAAAAAATCAAACCTAAAGAATTAAAACTCAAATATATTCGAGACATGATTAATAAGAATATATATCCAAAATGTCAACTAAAATGGCAAGAATTTTATGGCCACGAAATTAATTGGAAAATAGTATGGGGCAATTTGAAAAAAGTTAATGTCACCAATAAAATGAAAGAATTTCAATGGAAATGCATACACAATATCATATATACGGAAAGTAGACTTTAAAAAATGCACTTGTCAAACGGAAAATGTCATATTTGCCAAACTGCTAATAATACTGAAAATCTGCAACATTTATTTTTCGATTGCAATACAACAAAATTAATCATTAGTAAAATCAAAGATATTTTTACATTATGGAATGTTCAATTAGATGATAAAAATTTAAAACATTTTATGCTTTTGGGAGATAGCAATGGTCAATCGAACCAAACTTTACATGTAAATCTCTTTTTTTATTTTGACAAAATGGTCCTTGTGGAAAATAAGAAACAAAATCAAATATGATGGGATAAAAATGTCCTCTACATATATTTTGAATCTTTGGAAATCATACATGATAACACATCTGAAATCTGTACCCTGTTACTTATCGAATAATACATTAGACAAAGACAAAAATAAACACATTAATTAATTCTATACTATAAGTACATACCTCGCAGGAGATAAAAGTCACGATGTTATGTGGTCTGTTTTTTTATATCTCTTTAATTTATATTGATTACGGTAATCCATGGTTTAAAGATGCACTCGATTATGTTATAATGTTATGTGAATCTGGTTTATAGGTGCACTCCTTTATGTTATAATGTTATATTATTTATAACTAGTATTACATTCTAAAGAGATATTTCTTTTTTCACTCATTGTCATATGAAAGAACATAAGTATCATTACATGTATACTATTTTTTTCTGATAATACAGTGCACTTTTTCAGCCTTCTGCTTCCCGGACAGTTGGTTTAAATGTAAACGGAAATCCACAGTTTGCATCCTGGGCAACTGAGGAAATTGTAAACAGGAAATATTTGGAATAAACAAGTATCAATTTAAAAAAAAAAAAAAAATCCATGTTTTTTATTTTCAGCAATCTTTGGCAATTAGCACTTGTAAAGGAAAACCGCTTCTCCTTATGTGCACTGCAATCAGGAAATATTTGTAATTAGCATTAATAGTGAACATGATTTTTTCTAATATTTTAAAAAATCGGCAAAGATGGGGAGGGGTGACCTGAGCAGTCAACATGGTCAACAAATTATCCTTCACTGTTCATGAGGATTGAGAGCTTACAAGGACATGTAAAATACAAGGAATGAAAGTTTTTTGATAAATTTTACATTTCTGAAAAGAAAAAAAAATGAAAAAAAGGGGGAGGGCACAACTGTAATTCTTATATTTCACAGGGTATTCCAATTTTCCCTTTAACAATCATACCTTTTCATTTAAAATTATCATTTTTGAACAAGATAGGTAGAATTATTTAGAAAATACAAGAGTATTATAATCAATTATTTGGAATGTAATTTTATGAAAATCTGCTTTTTTGTCAAAATTGCCCTTTTTTAGATTAAATTATTTCTGAAAGGGAAAAAAACGCGCGACTTTTATTTATTTTAATTATAATATAATATGTTGTCTTTCAAAAATTATCCCTCACTTGTTAGCTTGATGTTGGTCTTGGGAGAAAAGAGCAAATAAAATTATAACATTTTTATACTTTTTTAAAGTGGGGTTTTCATGTTTTTTTAAATGGTTGCCATGGAAACAAAAAATATAATTAATAGCGATTTGTAACATTTTAAGACAGTTTAGTGTTAGGCCTTTCAAATTTTCAACAACCATTATTGTATGTATTGATAAATGTTTCTTCCATTGTACTTAACTTTCCTTTATTTTCAATTTTCATTGGTTTCATTATCCACCTTTTCAGGCAAAATGATGTATAGTGCGTTGCCATGGCAACGAACATAATAAAATGGAAATATATATTTTATTTTACACAGTTACTAGTGTTCTTACTTTAAAGGCCAAAAATACCCAGTTTTGAGACATGTCATGAATCACCCTCTGCATGATTCTTACAAAGACGGGTGCTCAAAACAAAAAAACATAAAACTCAAAATTATACTTGATACGGTTGGGAAAAAACTTATTTTGTATACCTCTTCCAACTTTTGACACAAATAAGACAGAATCTTCCAACATATCTTCATTCAAATACGAGATGTGTATATGTTTCGTAAGTTTCTGTGCAAAAAGTGCACAATTCTGTTTCACTCTATTTAAATTTCATAAGTAAAGTATGTTTTTCCTTGAACTCTATGAAGTAATTTGTATTGAAATACCCTAAATGTGGGATCTTCGGTTTTTAGTAAACAAAGACTAAAAAATAAACTTCATTCTTCGGCCACGATATCTATTCCAAAACGTATTTTCCATTTTTCTTGTATACCAGATGGGGTTTCCTTTATTTATATCAATGAAAAAATTACAAAAATATTTAAAAAAAAATACCTTCTCCACTGTTACATTTTGTGACCGACATAATCTAGTTTGAAAAATACTTGTGAATGAATAACATTTTTCCATACCCTTGGACAGATTGGTCCAATGAACTCTAAAAAAGTTGTTTTCATATTATACATTCTAATGATTTCATCACAATTATAAAAATCTCCATTTTCATTACTGAGATTATTTATGAAAAAATATTATTCTCTATCCAACTGTTATAAAAAAGCCGTTCTTCATTCAATCATAATATTTTCACTTAACAACAATGCTTAAGCCAAGAGGTCATTTTGAGCTGTGGTCAGAGGTTCACTCAGATGCCACTGCTGGTGGAGATTTATTTCCCCGAGGGTATAACCAGCCCAGTAGTCAGCACTTGTGTTGACTTGAGTAATCATTGATATGTCCATAATTATAAATTAACAGTTAATAAAACCGTATTTTTTTTTTTAAACTAAGGCTTTTGTACCTCAGGAATAGATTACCTTGGCTGTATTTGGCAAAACTTTTGGGAAATTTTGGTTCTAAATGCTCTTCAACTTCGTACTTTATTTGGCCTTTTGTAACATTTTTGATTCGAGCGTCACTGAATAAATATTAAATGTTATTCCTGGTATCTATGATGAGTTTATTCACATAGTGCGGCTCATGATGAAAGACTGCTTGGTTCTAAATTGTTCTCAAATTTTTTTTTTTAAATATGTGTCAAAAATGATTCATTTGTCATTCCAACATGGAACGTCCTTTAGTTTCTTTTCATTTTTCATAAATTATTGCTAGAAATGGTCACCTTTCAAAATGTGTGACACCAAAACGTTTGCAAAATTTTTAATTCAAAAGGAACGCAACCATTTAAATATGTTGTTGGCTGGATGTACAGATAAATGAATATGTCCCCAAAAGGGATATTTGAAAAAATACAATCTACCTAAGGTCCATTTTGACTGATAGAGATGGCATCTATATTGATAATTTCTAAATAATGCAAGGAGGAATTTAAGAAATAACTGTCGAAAATCATGTTTTTATCGAATTCCTAACTATTTTTCTCCAGATACCATCGGGGACAAGTATCGAGCTACAGAAATCATGGCCAATTTGGTGCATCCCTAGTGTTTTACTTCGTTTTTCTTACTATCTCGAACGATTGAACTAAATTTGTACAATATCTCGAATAATCAACGAGATACTGCACAAAGAAGGATAAAACAGAATAATCAAATCAACAATACTTCTCAGCATGTCCATATTCGTCAACAAGATGCATGGAATGTTTTAAACTGAGCATTAGGTACGCATCATTGATCAGCATACACATTTAACCGTCTAAAAAAAACGTATCAAATTTACATTTCATGCTCAAAGGCGCAATATTTAAACGTTCCACGTAAGACAATTGTACTTTTTCATAACATTTTATTCTTACTTTTTTGTCGAATCATTTGTGTTGTTTGTTTAACAGAACAAGCCGTTTGTACCCTGATAGATATCTATTCAGAATATGGTAACTAAAATTGTCAAGAAAATAGTAAAACTTATTGAACATGAATACTCAGATATAATAAAACCTTTCCAATATCTTTGATAGACAAAACCAAGTGCGTATCTGCTGACTTTTTTGTCGGATGAATTCCTTCTTTACATGCATTGCACATAAACATAATACATTCTTGACACTTCCATTTAACATTGTGGTGGCTGCATAGCTGACACCTTAATACAGTTTGAGAAAAACTGGTACTAGCCATTGATTGATCTTCCATCTGAACACCAATATATAACAAATATTGTAACATTAACTAAACGGTTCTATACATATGTTAAGTAATTTTCAAAGAACCCCATAAAGGGTTTTTACTGCATTACAAATACCTCGACTAACGAACTATCTTCGGTTTCGTATGCCTTATATCTATATCTGTATGTCCGGTTGATCAGTTTCTTGACATAAATTATCATTAAAGGTAATATATTTTTGTGAATTTAGTGTTCATGAAATGCATTCTAAAATGACTTCATTCAATTGAGGTTCCTCTGCTTATAAACATAAAAGCCTAAGCCAGATGTTTTACAACTTTTGCTAACTTAGTAATCAAAGAAGTTATTTATTTTCGTCATTAATTTAACATCATTACTGTTATGATTCGGACGCCACTGATGATTCTCCTGTAGACGAAACAGATGTCGAGCAGACAGAAATATAAGTCAAGTAGATCTGTTTTTAAAACAAATATTTGACACCTACTTGAGTAAAACTTCACCTTTATAGATAAAACGAACAAAACGGAGGATATTATCTCATTGCAGGATAGCGGGTCTGTAGGATTAAAGTTTCCTTTTAACAATTAAAGTAAATAATCAAGAGTTAAAAATTGGATGAGGAATCATCTCAAATTAATCAACATGTTTTTTATATTATCCATGCACACATATTGTTGCTAGTTTATTGGAATTAATGGTTAATACCTAGGTTGTTTTTTTTTATTGAAATTTGACATTCAGGCCAGCCTTTTCTTTGTGATTTAATTGATTCCTTGAAGTTTTTAGTTTTTCAGTTGCAATTTGATTGATTGACCGATTGCATAACGTATAGAAATGCTTTTTTTTTTTTTTTTTTTTTTTTCCCAAGTAAATATCTTTTATTATATATCTGCTGTTTTGACAATTTACTCGGATTACAGCGTTAGCCCGAGTATCCCTGTAATTAGTTACTGAATTTCCAGGGAAAAGTTCAGTAAAGTATATTAAAGTATTAAAGTGTTAATTATATATATCACATATACATTCTTTTAAATACAGTGTATAAATATTAAGAATAAAATTTCATAGTATAAATCACGTGTTTATGGAACATCATTTGCCTTCCGAATTTGTATTCATCGTCCCGTGTTTACATCTTTGACCCAGTTATTTGTACTTGACCTTTTGTGCTGGATTAGTTACAAATCATTGTCCGAAAGCTAGTGCAAAAGGAAGCACATGTTTGTTGTGAAAATAAACTTTTGGATTAGATAAAACTTGTTTGGTAAGTGTTATTTACTATTCGTTAACAATTTTGTCTTAGAAACAAAATAAATGTATCTAGAGTGAAAAAGATTAAATGTTTCTGGAAATATAATAGAAAGAATAAGGTTTTTAACATGTGATTTGATACCAACAAAGTGAACATACACACAATTACTTGATGATATTTGGTGCAAAACAAATCAGTGTTGAATTATAATCATTTTAGTTTTATATATTATATTAAATAAAGTGTCTTGTTTGGTTTGTTTATACATACAAAAAATGAAAAACCAACAACTGCAACATACATGTACACAATATAAAGTCTAGCATAGCAATTAATTTTCACACCACACAATTGTATACATTTCAATTACATATATTTTTGAATATTTTTAAGCATCTTACTTATTGTTTTATTTCTAAACTCCATCAGATAATATCTGTATTTAAATTCTTGTTTAAATATTTCATAAACATTAACTTGATTTATCTTATTATTTGAAATACAATTGCATTTGTGTAGAGTGAATAGGATGACTGTCAAGAGATAATTAATATCATTTAATGAGTCCTCTTCTATTTTATATCCTACTACTAAGTGTTTTAAAGTAACTATATGCTCTCCAATATGAAGGTTATGTAATAAAATACAAATTTTATTCCAAAAAACTTTAAAATAAGTACATTCCATGAAATTGTGTTGATAAGTATCTGGTACCCCACACACTGAACACAGATTGGTGTTCCTAATTTTCCATGTGAAAAGATGTGTACCTACAGGTAGTATATAATGTAATAATTTCCATCGAACCATTTTTAATTTATTGTCTTCTAAATAATTAAAAATAAAATTTAATGTGTATTTAATTTTTGGTTGAATTTTATCTATATTTAGTTCTTTCCGCCATTTTGTAAACCCTATAGGAATATCTTTACTTACATTAGATAAGATTACATAAATATCTTTATTATGAATTTTTTGTAAATCATATATAATTGCGCCTTGTTTTAAAGATAGTTGTTTTTTACAATTAACAATAGTTTTTGATGAGTTTTGTTTTTGTAATATATCTTTCCAATGATTTGGTATGCTCTTTCTTATTTGTATTATTTCTGCAATCCAATTTCTTTTACATTTTAACTTATTGAGTATTTTTTCTTATGATATTCTACCTTTGTCATCAATTATGTCATTTACATAGATTATGTTGTCTTTTATCCAATGATTAAAAACTAAACTGTGCCCATTTAACTTTATGTATTTGTTACCCCATATAGTTTGTTGTCTAATGGTTCTAAAGTTTTCTGGTTTATTAGTTTGACCACCGCCATATTTTACCCAGGTTTTAAGTATTTCAAAGTAAAAATTAGGGATTTTGTTGTTTTTTATATTTATTGATTTTAAATTATCCAGATTCATGTGAAATATTAAAAAAATTGATCCATATTGATTAAAGTATAATGTGGGAATAATTTTCCAATTTGACTGTTCACCTTCTATTAATATTTTTACCCATTTAATTTTTATTGCATCAATAAACTTGTCAATATCTATCATTCCATGTCCTCCCTCAGTTTTTTTCATGTTAATTGTTTTTCTTTTAATTTTTTCTTTTTTATGGTCCCAAATAAATTCATAAATCATTTTTTTAAACTTAAATAGTGAATCTTTGTCGATATCAGTTACAGAAGCTAAATATGTTATATTTGGTATAACTAGAGATTTCACAACAGTTACTTTTCCGATCAATGTTAACTTTCTTTTTTTCCATGAGTTAAGAATTTTTTCAGATTTTTGAAGTTGTTTTTCTATGTTTAAATTCATACATTGAGATTTATTATATCCAAAGTGAATACCTAGGCTTTTAACAGTCTCTTTGCTCCAGTTAATATTCTCAAAATTGTCCTGAATATGTTTTAATTTTCCGAAACCTAATCCTTCAGTTTTACTTCGATTTAAAATAAGTCCTGATAGAGAACCAAATACTTCAATAATATTAAGTGACTGAGAGATTTCGTCTTTAGAACAGAGAAACAATGTAGTATCATCAGCTAACTGGCTTATTATAAGGCTGTGCGTTTTTCCATCTAACTTTATATTTATTCCCTTAAGATTATTGTCGTTTCTTTTTCTACAGGCTAATATTTCGACTGCAAAGACAAATAAAATGGCGCTTAAAGGACATCCTTGTCGAATTCCTCTAAAAATATTCAGTGGGCTTGAAATCCATCCATTATTAGAGATGCATGCCTTGATATCTGCATACAAGGTTTTGACCCATCTTAACATAGAATTTTCAATACCAAATTTTGTTAGTGATTGATACATGAATTCCCACTCTAGGGAATCAAAGGCTTTGGAGAAATCTAGAAAAAGTATAGCTCCATCTATTTTTAACTTTTCAGCATGATCTATAATGTCTTGTATCTGACGTATATTAAAACCTATATAACGGTTTTTAATGTATCCATTTTGGTCACTGTGGATAATTTTTGACATCACAGGTTTTAATCTTTGGGCTAATGTATATGCAATAATTTTAACATCAACATTTAATAGTGTAATTGGTCTGTAATTACCTAATTCAGTGGGGTCTCCTTTTTTAAATATTAGAGAAATTAGGCCTATTTTTTGTGATTCAGATAACAATGCATATTTCATATTGATTAAATATTAATAGTGATTTGTTTTGTGACATCCAGTGGAAATATACAACACCCTATTTTGCTCATATAATTTTATACGCTTGCCCTACAAATAAAAAGACAAATAAAGAACAACCTAAATTTTCAATTACTTGCACAATGTCTGGTTTTTAGCAAACACAAAGGAAGGGAATCTTTCTCCTTTAATGAGGACTTTGATTTCAGTTCAACAGAGTGATTTGAAATTGATTTCATGGAACATGCGAAAAAATAACATGGTTTTAAACAAATTCCTGTATATGGTACCTTTAGTAATTTCAACTAGAATTGACAGAGATATCAAGTGCATGCACCTTTGTTCATATTTTTGCCGTGTTTGAGGGATTCCGATTGTTTTTTATTTATTAAGTTTTTGTGTGAACACTTTTATTAATTGTTAAAAAATCTGACTAATATCTCACATGTTATACTTTTCATAACATAGTTCCATTTTATTCTAGTGCCAAGATACTAGGCCCCTTGTATTCCGTCGCAGGACTGTAACCCATCCTGCTCTAATCTATAGAGGTGTTGGGCAATTTGAGGTTAACATTTTTGACATGAAACACAGTGGAAAGATCTTACCAACAAATTTTAGCTTGAAAAATAGCTTTTTCATCGTAATAACCAACAGAAATTGAACAACTGTCTGCTAAAATCGTATTTTTTTGGAAGTTATTTTAGTTAGTGGAAATGGTATAGTAGCTATTTGTCCACTGAATTAATCAATATTTTGTTAATTTTTTTTTAAATCATTAATATATATATATATATCAATTTTCAATAATACACATGTATCTATCATGTCTACCACTGGACACAGATACAAACTGTCATTATGTTGGACTACGGGGAACGAAGAAGAAATGAAAAATAAAATTAGCTCTGATATTTGGTCCGATATATACACATGGAAAAAAGTATTGCAACACCTTGATTTTTTAAAACTTGAAAAATCAGCCTCTTAATTTGGATGGAATATGATAAAAATATTTCTAAAATAATATTGAAACATAGTTTATGATAACATTGGCATTTAAACGAACAAAAAATGTATGAAAACAAATGTTTAATCTAACCACAATTTAAATAACAAAATGAAGTTGTTTTTGTGCAAAAAAAATGCATTTTACAACTCTTACTGTAGTCAAACTTTACAATGTCAGACATTTCAAAATCAATCTTAAAATGGTTGTTCACGTGATGGCTGATCGTTATACGCCAAATAATTAGTGCTTTGTGCGTAGCCTCCATTCAAACGAATAACCGCCTCTGAACGTCTTCTGATATCTGCCATAAATCGACCAATGTGTTGCTAAGGTAGCAGCAATAATTTCTGATGAAGGGCATTGTTTATTTCATGACGTGCTTGAACTGGGGTGACCTTCGCACACTTTACCCCTAATAGTGTCCCATATATGCTCGATATTGTTCAAATTCGGGCTATGATCAGGCCAAGGAAGATGAACCGAATTCCATTGGAACAATGAATCTTCCTCCACGATCCTAATTTCCAACTTTGGCGAGCTCTGCACTACATCTGATACGGACAACATATTGATCTTATCGCACGATAACCAGTAGCGATGAGTCGATCTCGAACAGTTCTTGTTTAAAGGCTCCTATATTGCCACCACTCTCTTTTAGGATTGTATTGTATGCAACGGATTTCCTTATGACCAACCTTTATTATGCTCGATTTTCTCTAGCAGATGGAATAGAGGTCTTCTTGCTCTCGGAAGGTCTTAAACATCGTTTGTTGCCTGATTTTTATTTTTAAAACGACTTATAGTGGAATGGCGATGACCAACAATACGTGCATTTGTCACAGCGACATACCTACTTTTCTTATGCTGTAATCTACCATTTTGATGCAGTTAAGAGTTGTGGATGACCAATTACATGGTGTCAATCACTTAACTTTATGAACTTTGTTAATTAAAGTGTTGAAAACAAGGAGGATAAAAACATCTGTTTTGTTGTTTACGGGTCCAGTAGCTGCATGTACAGATAAGAACTTATCGGGTCGATATTTATTAATTAAACTCAGGTGATATTTAAATAATGTTTAACTAGTTCTATTTCAATAAATAATATCACAAAAAAATAAAGAGTGTATTTTTAATTCTAATTTCAATTTGGTGTTGCCATACTTTTTTCCATGTGTATATGAAACAGTGCGATGCATCATTATTAGTCGGCAGTATGAAAACATTTGACATATCTTATGCAAAAAAAATATAATGCAACTGTACTGATGCAATTTTGTACTGTGTCTTGCCACATTTCAGAAAGAAAAAATCTTTTACACATTTGCTTTTACAAGTTCATTGTGTGCTAATTAATAATTATATGAAGTACTTACCTGTTTATTAATTCAGGTTACCGTTTGTTGATGACTTGGTTACACATCATATCATGGTACAATCGATAATATGTGTACACTTTAACCTTACGTGATTGTAAATCTAAGTAAACAGATTCGTTGTTAAGGTATATTTAAGGGATTTGAGAAATGTTTTATTCATTAAATGGTGACATAACATTTATTTGAAATAACCAAGAATAATGTAAAATTTTCTCGGATTTTGTGTTGATCGTTAATATGAGTGTTTGTACATAAACAAAATGGTCGAGGTCGCGGTTGATCGACCGAGAAAGATAGAGAGAGAGAAAAAGAGATTACCAACTTCAAAGGTATGCAAACTTTATGATTCAGCAGCTGAGATTTTTCCTATGTAAAGCTTTATTCTCTACAGACCCGCATCGTCAACTTTAGATGTTATATAAAAAAAAAAATACCTGTATCTATGATAACTTTTGTATCATATTCACATGTGTAGCAAAATCTGCTTATCCTCCCGGAGCTCATGTTATGGTGGGGTTCGTGTTGTTTAGGCTTTAGTTTTTTATGTTGTGTCTTGTGTACTATTTATTCTTTGTCTGTTTGACTTTTTCTTTTCAGCCATACGGTTGTCATCTTATTTTCAATTTATGAGTTTTAATGTCCCTCTGGTATCTTTCGCCCTTCTTTCAATGAGATGAAAACGTCAACAACCTATGCAGCATTTATTTTCAGCATAATATTCCATTTGTTATGAAACGTGCAGATAATTATATTCATTAATTGATTTTTGTAGTTTAGTGCAACTTTAACCACTACTAGATATGTTCGTTGCTGTCAGTTAGATTTATTGGAGGATGTCAAAATGCGAGGAGAGAAACATTCAGCAGGACAACAGTATATCCCTATCAATTATAAACGGAGTCACGTGCAGAGTTCGAACACTAAGTTCAGGTTCCACCTGCTAGTTATTTAGAAATTGAACCTTTTAAACCATTTGTCCACCGATGTTCCTTAAATGTGAACGAGAAATACAAAGTACTAATAAAATGAACAAAAACTTATAATAGAGAAGACAAATCAACGAGGAGTCAGCGCCATGAATGAGGGAAATATACTCATGGAAGTATTTATAAACCAAAACGCTTAACCCCAGAATGCATCCTATGATAAAAAAAATCTTCTTACACTCAAGTATCAGAAGTATAAGTAGACAATAGTTTACCAATTATCAAATTTCGTAAGTCGATTAGGAAGAGACGAGTCAAGGTAAAAAAAGAAAACTGAGGGAATAAAAGTAACTCCAAAATGATCGAGATCGGATGCATCGTCAGGGAAAGTATCTCCTGCTAGGCAACGACATGAAAATTCATATTCTGTCAAAATGCCACAAATGAAAATAGTTCACAATCAGTAAAAACTACAGATCAGACGTCTGATAATTTTTATATCAAGATATACGGCTGCAAAACATGTCAATAGTAAATTGAGACACTGACACTTCGTATGGGTCAGCCAATCCATGATTGAAAGCAATAGCACTATGTAGTTTCGATTTCACTCGTTTTTCCTCATCAATCTCTTTGAAAGGAGTTTACGCGAAGGAAGCACAAACCCTTTTAATATAATCCATATCTTAAACATTTACGACCGTAACGTTTAATTGAAATATTAAGCACAAAACGATAAAAGAACGGGTATGCTAATACAGAATGATGAGAAGTTGACATTTTAAAAGTTGAAATCAACACGTGTGCAATAATGAGAAATAAATCGCAATATACAGCATGTATTCTTCTTTCGATAGTATGCTTTATATCAAGTTCACTAAGGTGTATGAGATTCAACCACTTATTGAACATTTTGACTGTGGATTATTGAGTTACAGACCATCATCAATATATATCTGTTAAAATGAAGATCTTTGCTAGATGCGGGTTTTTTTTATTTCTTGGTGTATTTGAGAAGTTATGTGCTTTATGTAAGTATAAACATAAATCAGGCATTATTTATACACAATAAGTTCGCGTTTAAATACAAGTTTTTTTTCTGAAATGTCAATCCATCAAGCTCATCAAATCTGTTGTCGATCAAAAACGTCCAGCATTGTGACATTGTAACATCCTAGGGTATCAGTGTGGTTCGTTGCATTTCTAGAATTGTCATGACATAAAACAAGAATTTTTTTTCAAATCTTACTATATTTCTGCAAATAAGATCTGTTTTATGAGACGATGACGTCATCTTTGAATTGAATAGGTAGTATAAAGCGAGAAAGTATCAAATTTCATTTAGAAGAAATATATTAACAATTCCAGGCTTATGAAAGCTATCATGCAACTTAATTATTTAATTTAAAAAAAATATCATATGAACCGGCAGTTGTTATCATATAGACGAAACAGGGAAATGACTTAATACATGGTGAGAAATAAAAAGTAGTTAGTTCAAAATATAAGACAATTAAAAAGTAAAAGAATCAAAATGACGATCTCTATTCTGTGTGTATGTGCCTCTGCCAAGCAAGGATCCTGACATTCAGTGGTTGTCGTTTGTTATTGTGTTACATATTTGTTTTTAGTTCATATTTTTTTACATTAATTACGACGTTTGTTTTTCTCGTCTGAATTGCATATTTCGGAGCTTTTTATAGCTGACTTTGCAGTATGGGTTTTGCTCATTGTTGAAAGCCATATCGTGACCTATCGCTGGTAATTTCTGTGGCATGTGCTCTAGATCTCCCGTGGAGAGTTGTCTCATTCGCAATCATACCACATCTCCTTTATTATATCGAAGGAAATTTAAAAACAGAAAGTTCCTTTTACAAAAAGTAATATCTCAAAAATACTGAACTCCGAGGAAATTTCAAAACAGAAAGTCACTAATCAAATGGCAAAATCAAATGATAAAACACATATATCGAATGGACAACAACTGGTTAAGGTCGAAGCTCGACACATAAAACAAATTTAACACACTTGTCATCTTCCTGACTTATTACAAGCATTTCTTAATGTAAAAAATGGTGGATTAAATCTGGTATTAAACGTTTTGTGTAACGTGTATTCATTTTGAACACACAACTTGAAATTTAAGGAATAACAGTACTGTAGTTGAAGAGTTGATAACTTTTACTGGAAATGCATAGCCTGGACGGTGGCAAGTCTCCAACAACAGTACAGTTATTCCAATTGTGATGCATAACAAAAAGAAATGAGAGGTTGGAACTTGAATAAATGAATCAATTAGAAATAAAATAAAATTTCGCGAAACTTTGGTTTTTGGTATTGGCGCAAAAACGTCATGGTTAAATGTGACGTCAGACAAATGCAAATTAACAAACTGAAGGTTATTACGCTACCTCTACGATTCAAATTTTGATAATTTTGATAACATCACATCATAAGGGCGATTTTAAGGTAAGTTTTGTTTTATTTTCAATAATATTGAGTAATTGAACATTTATTGTTCTAAACAATTCAACATAGCGGGTCCCTCCTTAGTTACGAGATGTCAACTGTGGATTTGGTGGAAATATTTTGTGATCAAAAACATTGTAACATACAAATCGCATTCGAGTACTTTATTTGTCACAGATTGTTTCTTTCGGAAATGGTTCAGCAAGTGTAAATTCTTTAATGGAAACACATTTCTTCGTTTTACGTTTTTTTCGTTTTAAAAGTTCGATAACTTCGTTAAGACTATCAAACATTTCGTCATCTCTGGAATAATACTTCAATCGTCCGGACTCCTCTTTTGTGAATATCCTTGTATGAACTGGTTCACCATTTACTCTTAAATAAAACATGAAAAGGAATAAAGCAGTAAATAAATCGAAAGCCAGATATTTTATATACGACCAATTTATTGATTCAAATTATAAATAACTTGTGCAGAATGTTTAAATAGGACATATCATTATCATTTGATATTTGTTGGTACCCAAGGCTGACTGGGGAATAGAAATATGGTCACTTGGTCTTCTCCCGACCGACAGTAAAACGCTTGCCGAAGTAGGGCGTCCGTTTGGCTGTGCAGGATGTATCAAGTTCGCAGTCACGTCCGGTCAGAATGGGGACGTTAAATCCGATGCCTCGTGTAAAGAGAGTGCCTCGCTCTTTGCACGTTAAGAACCCTTGCAACAACTCTTTAAGGGGTCCGTAGGTGGCCTGTTGCAAGGCAAAATTTCTGTCCCTATCCAATATACCCTCATTTCCCAGTGGCAGTTCAAATTTCCCCGACCATCATCCCTCTATTGTGACAAGACCTACCTATTGTATTTGTTGTGAACTTGTTCTCGTCCTGAATATGCATGAAATAATTGCCACTGGACGTAAAGAGCAACCAACAATTACTTATTGTTGGTACTTGAAGTGGTCTGTAATAACCATTTCAAAAGTTAAAGTTATCGCAAATACTGTGATAAACAAAAGCTTAAAGTATTTGTAATATCTACTTGATCTGTATTATCAGATTTAATAATGTGTTGATCGGTTATAAACTTTCAGCACTAATGGCTATTTCGTGTCAGTCACGGGATATTGGTGGAAGAAGCTTGAAACAACTACCGACTTTCGACCGGAAAATTGACAATCTTTGTCACGTGAGACAAATCTTTGTCATTCAAGACAGGAGTCGAGCGAATCTGCATATGTAGGTCAAGACTTTGGACTGGGAAATTAACTAGTTTATGAAATATCAACTCCCCTTTTTCAATAAAACGGAATAATATATATCACAACATAAAATATTTTTTAAACCACATGCATCAATATAAAGTACACAATCTTTTGAATTTCATACTGAATCCAAATATTTCGTTTTTATTTATCTTATAGTTGTTAAATTACAAAACATAATCTATACTTACAATACATCCAATGAATATTTTCCACTGGATGTTTCACTTTCTCTTATGAGAAAAGCACCATCCCCCATGAATTTGTATTTTTGCAGTAACACCAATGCTTTTTCACGTGACATCTTTCCATGATACCATGGCTCATCGTCGAAACATGGCATCTGCAATAATTGATATAATATTGCTATTCAATGCGAAGAAAGGTTAGATATATACCTGTTATTTTCAATACACAAAATCAGTGTGAATAAAGATTGTTACTTTTAGGACTGGTATATCTGAACAGTACACTGCACAATTGTAGAATGCATTTCAGTAATTAGAAAAACATATGTAAACGTATATTGCAATGCATGTCCTGTATCAAAACACAAAACGTCTTGTATTTTATTTTTCAGTTCAACCGACAAGTAACGTCCAGGGTCTTGTTCGGCAGTTCTGAATAATAATAGATACAACAGTGGGGGAGTAAAAGTAATACAAGATAATTAATTGAACTGTCCTATTCACGATTTCGTAATTTTAGCAATATTAAATTGTCTAAATATGCAATATGATGGTTAAGTCTTTTAATGACATGATATTCGATATACTAGTTTTTTCTCCTTTTCTTAAATTGAAACAGGAATAAGGTTTAATGTTCTCTATATCAAATGTAATACCAAGTTTTTTATTTTTTTCTCAAAAATGGTATGTAGTACTGGAATTTTTAAAAGAACAAATAGCACAGAACAAAATACATTTTTGCACACGTTTTTTCACGGTTACATTATCAAAGAGTTTTGTAATTACTATTATAGCATACATGTAATGACAAACATATTCTATTCTACAGACAATTTAGTTATACAACATTTAGTGATTTGTCACAAGTATCATTGAAATTCGATCTGCATAAGATTGATAAATTGGAAATTAATTTGCAATAGGTAGACGTTAAATGTCATTTTAATAAAAACATATAGATACCAAAGGGGCAATCAAACATTTTAATTCAAAGTCACAGATAAAAAAAGGCGAAATACAGACGACGAGGAAACAAACAACAATAGCATATTTGTAACACAACGGAAGGAAAGAACAATTAGATTTTAGAAATGTATTACATCGCGTTCTTTTAAAACTAAAATTAATTACCTTTCATATTGTTTTCAGGAAAAGATATGATATTAAATACGGTGCCAAGACAACGAATCTAATCTATTTAGGTTTAAGGAGTACCACACCTCTGTATTCTTTAGTAAAGGAAAGAGAATCGCGTGCCTCTCCGAAATACACAGGTCGTCTTTGTCTGCAGTGGTCATGTTTTTTCTGGAATGTAGCCACATGCCCAACCTTAAATATCAGGAGGAACACAAAGAAGAAGAGGGGAGGGGATTGTCCAAGTTATGAAATCATAATTTCAATAAGAAACAAGTATATCATTCCAACCTTCACAATCATGTGACTAATTGAGCAGAAATTTGTTTTGAAATAGACATGGAGTTATTATTTATTAGGAAACGTGTAACTTATAGCAGCAGTGTATTTTACAAACAGATTTCCAGACAACATGGAAAATTGTTTCAAGCTAATATTGGTAGTATTGTCTACAGTAAGATTTAAATAGCACCAACAACATCTCGGTTAGGGACCATATGGAAGTTTTATGTCTCGCCTGTGAAACAAGTCGCAGACTTCGAGACAACAAAAAATGTAATAAGACAGTGACTGTTGCGGCGGCAAAGGAGTAAACTACTGAATATTTATATAGCTGTATATACAGAGGTAGTGGCTTAGGATGATTCAAACTTTTAATAAAGATGCATTGTACTATAAAAGTTTCATCTGTCATATGATCATTGTTCTTATTCTCATTTTTATAGTTCAGTGACTGCGTAAATACATTTTTTTCTAGTCATGTTAATGCCTTGCTTACAATTAGTTTATTGGATAACTACATTTAGTTACAAGTATATGGTGGTCATTAGTACATGGTATTCTTGCAATGTCTTCATATGGTCATTTATGGTAACTCGACCTCATTTCATGGTTTTTTTAACAGTGTTCAGTTTTTGTGACTAAGTCGGTATAAGCCACTATAAACAGTTGGTCAACTACACTTGGTGTATGGAATGAAAGGGATACATGCGATAACTGCCTTTAAATTTTAGGAATGCCATTTTATTGTTAATAAGCAGCGCTACATGCACATAAAATGTGTAAAGATGTTTGGGAAACACCAGCTTATAATAAAAATGACGAAAACTCATATAATTACCTTTCCAATATCTCTAATAGATATGATCTTGTGCTTATCTGATGACTTAAGTCTTGGGTGAATTTTCTCTTTACACGAATGACATAAGTAAACACCACAGTCATCGCATTTCCACTTAACATTTTGTTGATCACAAAACTGACACATGAATGCAGTTTGAGCACCATTCTCACTGGATGGTTCTGCCATCCTAAAACCTACTGCAATGCCAAATTGATATGAAATAAAACATAGTTTACCACTGTTTAGTTATACTGTTATCGTAGAAGAAAGACAGAAAATCAAAACCTTTTTGGAATAGTTGAAATCGATTTCTGATCATTTATTTCTCTGTGCAAACTTGTTGTTTTTAAGATTAACTCAGCAACAATGCTGATCTAAATTGTTTTATTGTGTGAGTGTGTTTTTCATATAATATACTAGTATGCACTAATGAAAAATGTCATCGAAAATTTAAGGAAGATACATTGGAGATTGTTAGTTTACTTAAAAGAAAATCGTAATACTCTAAATTTCGAAATGTGCATTTAATATAATTGCGATTTTTGAAGAATGGAAAATACTGCGAGGTTAACTATTGCAATTTTGGGAAATATATAGGTATTATATATTAGAATGGGAGTTTTTATATTGCGATACTCACACAGTATTAGCATTTAAAAAAATCGCCATAATTTCTGAATTAACAGTAGTATAAGATAATGTACTGGAAAATAGTGTATGCAAATTTCATCTGCCTTTCTGGTGTAAAGGTTTAGGTTATCCTGACTAACCGCAAGGTAGTAACGCATCTTTATTTTATGTTTCGTAATAAATTCACATATTTACCTGACCCCTTTAATATCTCCATTTAAGAGATTGGTTCGTATAAATTCAACAAGAATGTAATTGAATTTTTATGTTACATCATTTATATCTGACGTTCATGTTGTCTACTGTACGTAAACACTTCTACACATATATTCATGTACTGATATGCTTTGTAAACAACTTCTCATTTGGAATCAACGTGTTCGATACGAATATTGTAATGTAATGAAAACAGTCTGTTTAATGAATGAAACAATTTCTTCGACTTTCATACCTAACCTTGTACTGTATAGAAGAACACACTTATCTCAAGAACATACGTACTTACATGAATCGTAATACTTAATCCAAACTTTGAAAACGCGATGTTTAAAAGTAACCATTACTATATAACTTGATAATACACAATTTAAATGTCATTGATTTTTCTATTCAAATACCTTAGTCATACACATATGAAATGAATTTGCTTACCTTTGTCATAAAAAAAAACACGCTTTTTTTAATTTAATTTTATCAGGAACGCATAACGCTAGTCCAAAAAGTATAAGAAACGAAAGTAAAAAAACTAATGAGAAAGAAAGGGCCTCACAAATAAATATATATGGTCCCCTTAAGATTGAAAACCTTAACCTGTGTCTGATCACGATTTATCCCGATGTAAATACAAATTAAACCATTGACAGTTATTGTGTGTTGTTGAGAATTTTGGCTTAACAATACGATTTTTAATTTTTTATTGTAGATCCAACAGGTTTTTTCCGTTCCTTAGATATAAATACTAATACCAGGAAACGTCTTTTACAGACAATTTAACTTTCGACACCATAATGTAAAGTTTTAATACATATCGATACGATAAAGGACATTATAAAAGATCAATCTAATTTTGATATCTTATATGAAATCGTACGCAAATTATATATTCTATTAAGAAATAACGATATCTTATTTAACATTCTACCATTTGAAATAATTTAAGAAAACTAGTGTGATATTTATGGGTTATTGGTTGTAAAAATGAACAACACAAGGGAAAGCCGAATGAGTTACATGATATTTAGATACAGTTAGTACCGTCAGAATGAATCATCATCAGAGAAACAATTAAGCAAGTGATTACAAAGAAGGCATTATAATAGGAAATGTTTCACTGTATTGAAGGTCAATAAACTAGAACATAAATATAAATTTAACTTTGTCTCAATAACTGCAGGGATATATTGAGGTTGACTGGATAGATGAAAATTGAGAAAAGAGAATAGCAAGTATCAAGTACCAAGGAATCACGTGAACTGAATTGCAATCCTTATCTTAAACACAAAAATGTAGAAGTACAAACAAAAATTGTACATTTTGGACTAAAGTATAACGTCCATTGTCACTGAACTAATTTACATTTTTGTTTAGGGACCAGCTGAAGCACGCCGGTTGAGGGTGTTTCTCTCTGTATTGAAGACCCATTGGTGGCTTTCGGTTTTTATTTGCTCTAGATCTGTGGTTGGTTTGTTGTCTCTTTGACAACTTCCAAATTTCCGTTCTCTATTTTATTCTTTTATGAAAAGATCTAGAGAGAAATGAAAATGGTAAGATAATGACTAGATGGGTGTATAATAAATGCAGATTGGCTGAAACATTAATGTTAAACTGACAGTAATCAATCAATAGAACTATTCGTTCATATAACTATCAAATTAATTAATGTTGCAATAAGAGATACGCAGAATTTATGTTAAATGTACTCTCAGCCAGATAAGAAATCTAAGGCACGATTACCAACAGGAAATTAGTTTACTGTGTGTTGTTTATGTGTTTATCTATACAATATTGAGAACCTTTCAGAGATTCTACTCATAATAAAAGTATATCCATGACAATGTGTAATATAGACAAACATTATTGAAATAGAAAAGGGAATGTCATCAAAAAACAGATCTGTGTGCCTCATGATTTCAGCACTCTTCAAAAAACGGACCAATAGGACGCTTCAGAAGTGTCAGTTGGACATTTTAATTAAAAAAAATCGTTTTTTTTTCTACTGAACATATCATTCGACAGTTAAATTTTAAATATTTACAACGCTTGGCGAGCCTTCTGTTTTAAATTTGCAAATATGACCGCCTCTAGAGGATAAATCTCGTTTACAGCGGTAGAATCTGTATGTATCTCTCAGTAAAAAGGGACTTGATATTTGTCATATAGCCGAGCGCCGAGCAAACACATTTCAAAATACTCTACTTGAGAAGGTTTGGTAGTGTGTCACAAATGCTAGTATGACATTAAGTTACTAAATAAACTCATAATAGATACCAAGATACCAAGATGCCAGACGCGCGTTTGGTCTACGAAAGACTCATCAATGGCACTGTTTATCAATCTGTATACACAATACGTGTATTTTATCATATGTATACCTCAAAAGCATTTGAATGACGTCATAATCAAGATTGCAATATTGAAATACAATTGCCATTGCATCTCAACAAAAACATGAAAAAGAAACTTTTCATAGGTTTTTAAAAATGTTGGCTTTATATACAGCCCTTGGATGGTGTAAACTTCCCAAAAAACGTGTATGGTGTAAGGTGTATGGTGTAATGGTGTAAGGTGTATGGTGCAATGGTGTAAGGTGTATGGTGCTATGGTGAATGGTGTAATGGTGTATGAGGAATGGTGTGATTGTGTAACGTGTGATCGGGAATGGTGTGAATGATGGTGTACGACATTTCATTAGTTGAAAACGAAGTTCTTTTTATTTTGATTTTTCAAATTGTAAACATAAACAATAATAATAATCTTAATATTGCAAATTTAATTGCATTATGGGTAATTTCGGATTGTGCAGATAGAATGGGTAATGGTGTATGGTGTAATGTGTAAGGTGTATGGTGTAATTTGTAAGGTGTATGGTGTAATGTGTAAGGTGTATGGTGCAAAGGTATGGAACGCCGGAACTGTCTTATAGTGTAAATATTTAATGTGTTCTGTCGCTTTGTCTTTACGTCCTGTCGTTTCTTCTTTATGTTATGTGCAAATGTCTGTATTTCATGACACGGCATCTCTGTGTTATGTCAAATTAGTTTTATTTGTTTGGTCAAACAGTAGTATGATTTGTCATTGTTAAAGTTTGTTGTGTACAATAGGCATTACATCATACTTTAACTACTATATATTCTGTGAATACTTCGAAACTTTATGATCAACCACCTTTACATTCCCTCATATTTTATCTATGTTGTGTCTATTCTTCTTTTACGTAAGTCAGTTAAAAATTGTGTCCTGTCTCAAATGTGATTGTTATGCCGAATGTTCTAAAGGTTTTGTGTTGATACACCTTTGTTCTATGTAAACCTCATGATATTATAGTTTTTTGGCGTTATGTTGTGTTTATACATATGTATCTCCAGTGAAAAACACAACACATCATGGTATAGTTCCTATGCGTTTTGCCGAACAATTGATACTCTCTGTGAGCATTCATTACGTCATGTGCAAATGCCTTTTATTTTATGTGCAAACAACTTATACGTTTTGTGCAAACCTCGTTTACCTTATGTGCAAACATCGTTCCCCCTATGTGCAAACATCGTTCACCCTATGTGCAAACATAGTTTACCTTATGTGCAAACACCTATTGCGTTATGTGCAAATACCTATTAAGTTATGTATAACAACTACATCGTTCCCCCTATGTGCAAACATCGTTCACCCTATGTGCAAACATAGTTTACTTTATGTGCAAACACTATTACGTTATGTGCAAATACCGCTTACATTATGTGCAAACACCGATTACGCTATGTGCAAATGCCTATTACATTATGTCCAAACATCTATTACGTTAGGTGCAAACACCTATTACGTTATGTACAAACACCAATTACGTTATGTGCAAACACCTATTACGTTCTGATAAACGCTTTTTTGACACAGATTAAAACAAAACGCATCAGTGATATACACTTTGAAAATTAAGAAAATTATAAGTTTTAGCTTTCTAAAAAGCTCTGAACTACTTCGCTGTATTCTTTGTCAAGGTAATCTCTATTGGATGCTGAATATAAACTGAAGGTAATATGTGTGGATCGGGTTGTTGATTTAGTATTGGAAATGTAGTATTTTTATATATTGATTGATATAAAAATGTTTCAATATATATATATAAATATTTAGTTTTTTGTTCTACTTAAAGAGTGTGCGTTATACATCCATTCTTTTTATATTTTATTCACTTTACTTGTTGAAAATTAAAATATTTACAAATATATAGACACGATTCTCGAGGTGTGTCTCTCTGGAGGTTTGCCTAGATTGACAAAAGTCATAAAATACATTTAATGCATTTTTGAAAACATTTTACAGGAACATTTTTTAGCAAACAAATCGTGCATATTGCAGATTAGCAATGCAAATAAAGACGTATTAATGATTGATATTTCTCAATTTCAGTGTGTAATATATGCATAATAAAACGACCATGAATTAATAACATTTGATCTGAAATATAATACGCATAGTTAATTTTCCGGCATTTGATGGCTTAATATCCTCAGAAGAGAACAGTCTGTAATTATTTATCTCATTTAAGCCAATAGTTGTTGCTGAATATCAGCCACATCATGAAGCAACCAAACAGAATTTATATGTGATAAGTAATTATTTCAAGATGGCGTGTATATCGACTGAAACTAAAAGCTCTGCCCTGTTATTGGAAGCAAAAAAAAGCTACATGTAAAAAACAAAATGCAACCTCATTTCTTTACGGAAAATGTGAACGGAAAATAAGTTGATATAAAAAAAAAGAAGACGTGGTATGATTGTCAATGAGACAACTCTCCACAAGAGACCAAAATGACACAGAAATTAACAACTTTAGGTCACCGTACGGCCTTCAAAAATGAGCAAAGCCCATACCGCATAGTCAACAATAAAAGGCCCCGAAAAGATTATGTAAAACAATTCAAACGAAAGCACTAACGGCCTTATTTATGTAATGTTCTCTTTCATCTGCACCAAGCGGGTCATTTCATAGGTCGCCATATCTTGCATACATAATCATAACATATGGTTTTGGAAGGCGCCGAATTACATTTATGACTTATAGACTTTTGACAAGGTCATTTTATATGCGTCTTTTCAGATTATATTGACCGAGGACGAAGATATTTTGTCGCCACCTCTTATCTTGTATTTTTTTTTTTTTTTTTGAATTAGCAGGGAGTTTTGGCAAAACTGAGTCCCGAGCCTCCTCTTAATCAAACTGTTTATACAACCAACAAACGCAGCTCCATCATTTTTAAAAATTCTGGTTCCGCCAATGGTCATTGAACGAGAAATCAAAAAGAGAAAAAAAAAAATTAGGTCCGTGTCTTTGTTTATCTAATGATATCTTAATGAACAACTTCTCTATTCATTTTACATCGGATGACCGTGAGGGCATTCATGTGTATTGCTGTCGCCTAAATTTCCATTACGTAACCTTCGTTTTGAGATTGTTACCGATCTATAAACATGATAATAATAAATACGCGGACATTATCGAGTGCAAAATTACGTTCCTTATCACTTGTTAATTCATTTCAAATGGATACTCCTAAAAATATATTTTTTTGAACATAAATTAATAATATGAAAATGTCGTTAAACTCGTTAGAAACATAAATAAATAATATTTATACACACGTACAGAAAAAGTGTGTTACCGCATGCGGAAGAATATCTCAAGAACGTTTGCAATCTCCCATGCAAAGTTATCTGTCTTTGCTCCCTCTCTCTGCGTGGGACATTGAATGTTTTGCGGGAAAATATGAATGCCCACTCAAATTCAATCTATTAGAAAAATCGAATTATTACAGAAGAGTGTCCACCATGCACTTGCACAGCACTATAATTAATACAGTGCAATAGAATGATATACAAATGGATGAAAATTATATATACATGTAACTGTAATTTACAAAGATTAAAATAATGTATAACAACAAAAAAGCAGAGTTTACTGATTTGTATCAATTCTACGATGAGGTTAAATTTATCATCCACGCACAGAAAAAATATATATCTGTACTTTAACGTCACTTACAGGTAAAGAGATGTGATTTGGTTTTCTGAGACAAGTACTTGTTACCGTCCACTAAGAACTTGTGGTCTTCCGATGTTCAGTACTTCAGTACTTTGATTCATATCTTTAACATAAAGATGTTCTCAAAAAGTAATAAAACATAACAAGGGTTTTATATTTATTACAAATGTCTTATTATCCTTATTTTATCTTGATTCATTTTGAGAACTCAAATCGTATCGATGACATACTGCACATTTAAAGATTTTTGAAAACTGGGAGTTAGCTGGCAATTGTTTCATGGTGCTTTAAACGGATGAACAAGAGGGTTACGAAATTCCAACAATTCAAAACATGACAAGTGTACTTTCTTAATTTATAATCAGTAGCAGGAAAATTACAGAAGAATTTAAGCCTTCCCTTTCGTCTTAAAGTCTGTCACAGTTTTCTTTTCGTTATATAGGTGATTTTTTTTAAATAATTTTGACTAAATATGTTACGTCGATTTCAAGGCGAACAAGATTGCATCAATTCAAGATTGTTTCCGCACTTTGAGGATAATTTGGATTGAATCATATGAACGTCATGCCTCGCTAGCTATTAATAAAAAAAAAACGTCTCGCTTTAACAGTAGCCGAGAAAAGGGGGACCGATATATCTAAAAATGGCAATATTTAACGGAAACTGTCAAAACATAAATGATAACATTTAGATCCAATAGAATATATTTGTATGAAATTTTTATATTTTTTAAAATAAGATTTCTCAGAATAATGATGTGCAGCAAATCCCTTTTATGAACATTTGGCTTAATTGTGTATTTAGCTATAGTTATCGAACCATTCGCGTTCATAACTAAACGCATCGAAGCTTACCGTTTATACCGTATATCCCGCAATAATATTCATTGAATTTATGACTCTCCGTTCGGAAAATAAGTTGATGTTTCTAATTTATACGACGATATTCGTTGAAATATTGAACAAAAAGATAAATTCATATCAACAACTGTGGAATAATGTATTGGGATTATAAATGTACTTTGTCGGTAAACGTGAAATTTATTTGTACGAGCTTTAGAAACAGGACGAAAAGCGAGGTTTGCCGAATTTTCTCCTGTTTCGCAGCGAGAACTAATACATTTGATATTTCTGACAATGTACATATATTGTTTACAATTTACACCTGGTATTTGAGCATAAGTTGTTTAAATCTTAACCATTGTCTCTGATTTTTACAATTATTGAAACGCGTACTCGAAGAAAACCCCAAAACGAACTATTACCCAGAAAGAAATATCCATATTACCGATTGATCAACATGGAAGCGGTAAGCAGGAAAATTTATCTGTACATGTACAAACAAAGCAAAAAATAATGTTGTTTACCTGTTATTTGTATACAATAACTAGCTAATTGCAGGATAAAAGCGAATTACTTAACTGTAACCATTTTTTTTAAAACTGGTGAAAAAATTAAATGGGGTAAATAAATAAATAGATTAGCTGACTATGCGGTATGGTTAATTTTGTTAAAGGCCATACGGGGATCTATTGTTATTTATTTCCTTGTCATTTGGTCTCTCGTGGAGAATTGTCTCATTGGCATCCATACCACATCTTTGTTATAGATAGTCATTTTTTTTCTGAAATTCAAAGGGAAAATTATGTTATGATGACCATTTTAGCAACGAAATTATTTATTTATTCTTATAGACAACAAAAGAAACGATATGCACATCACTAATAAAAAAAAATAATAGAAGAAAACAATAACAATATACTAGAATATGTATTGTTTTGTATCGTTCTTGATGACACGGTTCGAAAAGTTACCGGACCAAATACGGATAAATGAAAGTCATTATCTGGAGTTTCAAGTTGCGGGATTTAATTTCGAGTATGGCCAGTGAAGGTGAAACAAGGCTGATAACCCTTTCATTCAGAAGAAATATGTGTATGGGTCATTTTTGTGGATTACAGGATAAGGCAGTTTTTAATATGAACAAAATGGTTTTTTTTTGAGAAAATGCAGCTTTTTGTTACACCCTTCTACCTGTCTGATCCAAAATCGGATCAAATTTTTCTAACATCCCTGTTAGTTTAAAAAAAATTGTCAGATAAGAGGGGCGGGTCACCTGACCACCCCTTTTCAGGACACCCACCCGTCTCAACACGCCTTGTCAGGGACGGAGGAAATAATAAGTCTTAGGAAGGTTATTCAGAATAATATCACAACTTTTAAAGGAAATGAACGAAAATAAAATCTTAAGCATTTTGTAGAATTTCTTAGCTGCTACATGAATCGTGGGAGACGTCATTACATTTGTAGCATTAATCTAGTACACGTTTCTCGCTAGATGAAAACCCTACTGGGAGGGTAATAACAAATCCTCCTGGTCTCTTGTGAACAGTTGTCACATTGGCATTCGTACCACATCTTCCTTTTTATATCGTATTGTTCCTTTCGGTTGCACCTCTTGCAAACTAGAGTCGAGTATGTATATTTGTTAAAATTTTCAACAAGTAAAGTGAACAAATTTTCAAAGCATGGATGCATAAGGAACACTCTTAAAGTAGAGCAAAATAATTTCTCATAAAACTAGATACATTGTATGTATATAGCATTTTTACACCAATCAATATAATTATAAAAATCTACAGTTTGTTAGAAAGGTCAAACTTTTAATTTTCTTCATTTTCAAAATGCATATCATTGATGCGTTTTGTTTTAATATGTGTCAAAAAAGCGTTTACCAGAACGTAATAGGTGTTTGCACATAACGTAATAGGTGTTTGGACATAACGTAATAGGTGTTTGCACATAACGTAATAGATGTTTGGACATAATGTAATAGGCATTTGCACATAACTTACATGGTGTATGCACATAATGTAAGCGGTATTTGCACATAACGTAATAGTGTTTGCACATAATGGTGTAGTTTTTATACATAACTTAATAGGTATTTGCACATAACGTAATAGGTGTTTGTACATAAGGTAAACGATGTTTGCACATAGGGTGAACGATGTTTGCACATAAGGTAAACGAGGTTTGCACAAAACGTATTAGTTGTTTGTACATAATGTAAAAGGCATTTGCACATGACGTAATGAATGCTCACAGAGAGTATCAATTGTTCGGCAAAACGCATAGGAACTATACCATGATGTGTTGTGTTTTTCACTGGAGATACATATGTATAAACACAACTTAACGCCAAAAGACTATAATATCATGAGATTTACATAGAACAAAGGTGTATCAAAACAAAACGTTTAGAGCATTTGACATAACAATAACACTTGAGACAGGACGCAATTATTAACTGACTTACGTAAAAGAAGAATAGACACAACATAGATAAAATATGAGAGAATGTAAAGGTGGTTGATCATAAAGTTTCGAAGTATTCACAGAATATATAGTAGTTACAGCATAATGTAATGCATATTTTACACAACAAAGTTTAGCAATGACATATCATACAATTGTTTGACCAAACAAATTACTAATTTGACATAACACAGAGATGCCGTGTCAGGAAATAAAGGCATATGCACATAACATAAAGAAGAAATGACATGACGTAAAGGCAAAGCGACAAAAAACATTAAATATTTACACTATAAGACAGTTCCGGCGTTCCATACAAAGGTGTAACGTTTATGGTGTAATGGTACAAGGTGTATGGTGTAATGGTGTATTGTGTATGGTGTTATGGTGTATGGTGTTAGTGGGAAGTTTACACCATCCAAGTACTGTAGTCAGTTTTGTTTATTATATGATTTTATCATGTTAATTTATCGATGACTTAACTTTGACTCTCTGCCTTTCACTCAAGAATATTGAATTTGTAATGTCCGGTTTTTTTAGCACCTTGTTTTTCTCTTTTTGTAATTATCATGATAATTCTCGAGAAGAAATTGTTTAATGGTGAATGTCATATCTTATATTATGCATATATGTATAAACTTTCTGTTAAATTTGTTAGACATATGCATCAGTTTTACAACCAAATTATTGACACATAAACGACATTTTTTCATTTTTTTTCATTTAGACTTATTTAGAGTGGGGAATACACATGCCCCTCATCATATCTTGTCTAATACAGGAGTCTTGTAAAGCTTCTGAATTGCAAAAGTAATAAAAGTTTAAACAAGTTAATCCTAATTTAGTTTAACCAGAAAACCGTGGACGAAAAATCACAGTTGGATAATAATAGATAATTGTTAGACATTTGAATATGATTTTAAAATGAATTGTGTAAATACCTAAAGAACCGCGCGCGAAGAGTAATGCACATGACAATTAGAACATATCTTTAAAAAGAGTCTGCAAAAAAAATGTTTTTATTATTTCTTTTTTCGATAGAAAGACAAGAGCGTCGTTTTTTTTTCTACGACATGATTTTGCGTTGATTATTTTCATAAACCCTTGAATGAGCATGTTAAATGTATATGATGGCGCATATTCAACTAAAATAAAAATCGAATAATATAAGCGAGTTTATTTAGTTGTTAAATTTAGCATACAACGATATATGCAATAATCAACGCATACAATGTATATAGTTTTAAATGTCAGAAAAAGTTTCCACTAGCTAGAACAAAATATAAGCAGCTGTTTATAAACGATGGTGGTAAAAAATTATCAAAAATGCAAAGCTTAATAATTTGACTCAGCTATTCGCGCGTTTCGTCAACAAAAGACTCGTCAGTTGTGCTTGAATCAAATTAGTTAAAAGGCTGAATCAATTTAAAAATGAATTCGTTTCCAATTTGTCGAGACATAAATGCTTCAAACTGTTATTCAGTTAGAGAAATTGCTTTTCCCCGAGGGTATCACATCTGGATCGAAGCCACTGCTGGTGGACGTTTCGTCCCCGCGGGTATCACCAGCCTAGTTGTCAACACTTCGATGTTGGCATTATTATCTATTGTATGGTCATTTTTATAAATTTTCTGTTTAAAAAACTGTGATTTTTTCGAAAAACTAAGGATTTTCTTATCCCAGGCATAGATTACCTTAGCCAAATTTGGCACAACTTTTTTGGAATTTTGGGTTCTCAATTTTCTTTAACTAGTATGTATTTGTTTGATCTGAGCGTCACTGATGAGTTTTATGTAGACGAATAACGTGTCTGGGGTATTAAATTATAATCTTGGTACCTTTGATACTTATTAATAACACTTTTGATAATTAGAATATGCACTGTATAAATTCAAGAGATATCGATTGTAAAGCAAACATGCGAAAAAACAAATACACTTTATTTGTAATAGTTTAAAGTTGTTTTTCACAGACATATCCTGTTGGATAGTCACATGGGAGATCATTCCATCCATAAGCCTTCTGTTGACATGTCTTTTTGCAATAGTTCACGCAGTTTTCTGTCCTTTCGCCATTTGGCTCAGGATACTGCCAGTAACTAGTGGATATTCCAGTATTGTCAGACGTCCACCTCCACTGTCCTTCCGTCTCGATATCATTCAGGCCTATCCATACTTCAGCTAGAGAGAAAGAAAAAACAAATATAGATAAGTTAACAGCAGATTTAATTTATAAAACAAAATGTGCCTTTTTTGTTTTTTCTACCTTGGCTACAGGTATAGGGGGATAGTTGAGATTTCCCAAAACATGTTTCATCCCGCACAATTTTCCGCCTGTCCAAATTAAAGTAAGGTAATCCTGTATATTTGGTTTTTTTTTAATTCTAATTAATTTATATGTTAACGGGATAAGTGTGACGTCCATTTTCACTGAACTAATACACATCTTTGTTTACGAGTCAGCTGAAGACAGTCTCCGGATGCAATATGTTCTCGCTGTATTGAAGACCCATATATAAGGTTATAAAATTAGACTAAAACAAAAAGTGACATTTGTCCTATAAAAATAAATCAATAGAAAATACCTTTCAATTTAGAAATTAACCATGAATTCTCTGCTCCACTGTCAACCTTTGCCAAATAACCACCTTTTTGTTGGCAGTCATTCTACAAGGAAAACAATAACATATGACGAAGCTATTTTCAAATTTCTAAAGATTCAACCATAGACATTTTTATCGAAGTGTTGTCCTAATATGCAGTTATAAGTAGACATGGTCAAGATGTAACGGTACAATAATTTAAACAAACTACCGTATAACCACAGGGGAAGACCAAATATAATTTTGATAATCAATTGAATTGTTCTTTTGTCTAAAGCCAGAGACAAGTTGTCGACATAGTTTTTTGGAATTTGATGTATTTGCAAAATCTTAGACGTTTCAAAGAATGTGTCACTCAAAATAAAAATCTACAATCGCTTGTCTATTGTTGATATTGACCTTAATTATGTCTGTGAACATATGTTGCATAATTCAGTGGGAATGGTCTTTAGGGCTCAATACAGATATTAAATTATATGAACGACAATTTCTACGAAGTCATATAAACCGAAAATGATATATTTAATTTAAATTACCTTTGCAATATTCCATGTCACATTTCTATACACGAACCAATAACAGTGACCCGAGAAAGTCACCCAGTCGTCGGGACATGAACAACTTTCTGAAAACAAAATCTAAGACATTGAAGATGGATGTGATTGAATTGTATTATATTTTCCTGGTGACATTTTTTTTGTTGTTAATTAAATTATAGATTTGAGGTTATTGTTGATTCATTAATATTCGTTGGATACCAATTTTGTGGGTTTTGTGTGCACAAAGGAACCACAAATTCAAATGATACACGAATTACAAATTTCCAAAAGTAGTAACTGAGAACTTAGCCAAAGCAAAGAAATTAAATATTCACGAAAGTGCAAGTTTAACTCTATCCATGAAAATTAATAACCACAAAAAAAATGAATCAGCCGTAAATTAAAAAGTTGGCTTCATATCTGTTCGTGTTATTGGCTGATGCGTTTATAGCAGATCTGTCTTGGGGTGATTTTCTGCATCAAAGTGTCTGTTATATAATATGGTGTTCAATGTACAAGGTTTTTATTCCCTAACCAATAAATCGGTGAGACTGATTATTTGCATCTGCATCATCTGATCTCTTAAAAAATATGAATTTTTCATTTGATTTCATATTTTCTACAATAATGCATCCGTAACTGACAATTATACTTACTTTTCTTCAACTTATTTATTTCCAGCTGCATACCCATCATTTTATTCTGATTTCCTTTTAATAATGAGATCATTGCAGATTGTTTAGCTTGGATACTTCTGCATTCTCTCTTTTGAGTACCAAAATTTGATACTAAACTTGTTATTTGTGCCTTTTGTTTCTAACAGCAGTCTTCCAAACTTTTGACTTTCGTTTTAATTTCGTCATCCTTTTCTAGCTTTCCTTTGACTTTGTTTATTGCTAAATAATTATGATTACTGAGATTCATGAATTCGTTCAACCTGTTTTCTAAACTGACAAGTCGTTTTATTATCGTCCATAAACAAGGACTTTTGGTAGATTTGTCTGATGATTCTCCAGAACAGTTTTTCTCCGTGGCTAATGATGAAGTAATAGCCCATACCAAAAGAAAGTAGACGCAACTAAGCATTTTGTCATGTAAGCAGGCGAATGTGCAGAACAAGATTATGCTCCACAAGTTTTCGAGAATACAACTTCCAAGAAGCGATACTAGAAACCAACATAAAAACGTATGACATGCATACGTGACACTTGTTGAAATGTGATATAGTTTTTTTATGTATTTACTATTGATGTAAAAGAGGAAAAGTATAATATTTCATCGAATGTCATATAAAAAAACGTAATGAAATTTGACTCGCCATTAAATGTTTCATGCGTGCTTTTATATTTCTTTTGTATTTCGATTTCGGTTTTTTGATAAATCTTTTAATTGATTTGTTAATTGTCTTGAAGTAATCCGTTTATTGTGTACCATTGCCATTTCGTACCCAAAATTACCAATTTGTACAATGAATTTGTCATTTCGTACCATGAAAATTAACCATTTAGTAGCATACGAAACACGGTAGGAATTAAATTTCTTTTCGTTAAGACTTGGGTTTTTCCCTGTGGTATAGTTATACTATTTATAAGTTCAAAACTGGTTAGTGAGAGTAGTTGTATAACGAGTTCTTGTTTTGGATATAAATGAAGATGGGTAAAATATGCACGTGAAATACTTTGACGGTTTAAAAGGTGGGGTCCCGTTATATTATATAAAGAAAATTTGTGGGTGTCATTTCATCGAAAGTGCTTACAGTAACTACGACAGTTTGCAGGTTATTGTGTCATAAGAATGTATATGATTATAATACCTAGTTTTATTTCAGTCCATTTAAATGTATTGGACAAATGTGTTTGTTCTTATAATATGTTGGTTTATAATGTTATCAAACATTGCTTACTAGAACAGAAAAGGTTACTGCGAGCAAGTAAACCTATATCTAGAGTTTTTTTTATCTATTATACCAAGGATTTAGTAAAGAAATGTTTTAAATTCGGACGAGCATGGCGAGGGAGATTAAAAAAGATTTATCACCCCGTACCTTATTGAAAAAAATGTTTTACCATTTCGTTCCATATGTAAAATATGCTTTTCTTGTATGGGCTTTGTTGCAGGCCTTAGGGTGACCACAAGTTGTAAATTTCTGTGTCATTTTGTCTCTTGAGATGATTTGTCTCAGTTGCAATCATACCACATATTCTTTTTTATATTTACTGTTCCGTACCAACATTTTTTCAACATGACCAAATGGTCTTTTATTGTACTAGACATCCTTTCGGAAGAGTGAATTTTACATACAGTGCATCAACTATGTATCATAAGAACAATAATGTGTTATTGTGTTATAAAACAAAAAACGAGATTGGGGTGTGATTACATATATAAATGTGTTTTATCTGATAAAAAAATATCTCTAAATGGATGTTTAATATCTTGCATAAAAACATACTAAAAAAAGAAAATATGTAAAAAGGCAAGAACATTTGGTTAGTCTGTGCCAAACTGTTTTACGGTTTGTGTATATCTAGTCCAAATGATGTCTTGAAAGCCTATTGTATTTTTTTGCAATTATATTATAGTGAAGCGCAACGCAAAATAAAATAGCCTTTCATGACGTCATCATTATTTTGTCTAGGGTTTGCCTGACTGAAAAACAAATTTGACATTCTTCTTCTATGTTTTCAACTTTAAGATATGAACATTTCTGTTTGACATTGTGTCAATCATACACAATCATACACAGAGTTTGTGATACACAGTCAATGTTATCTTTCATATAAATTTAGTAAAATTAAAAGTAAAAAATAGATAATTAATCTCATTTTCACAGCTGGTTGAATTGGTCAACAGGGGAAGATCAAGAAATGTTAATAAAAGTGGAAGTTGCACTGACTGCAAAACTGGGACCTACTCCGGTCTTGGTCCAATAGTTTGTTAAATAACCAACCTCATTTTCGCCACAACAGATATTCTTCATCATCCCTCTCCCTAAATTAACCTCTGAACAATTGCTTAGTAAGGTTACCTAGTAAGTTTCCATTAGACTTGTAAACCCTTAAAAACTATAAGTTTCTGCTAAGAATTGCATAAAGAAATTATAGGGATGTAGTTTAACACCTATTTTAATGTAAATTAAATATTAATTTTACTTTTATAAACATGATAAATTTACATTTGGTTTTTTAAATTTCAATCAAAATTTTTACTGATATTTTTTTTCTTAATTATACAATAGAAAAAGAGTTTAATGACTTAAAGTTTCAAAACGGTGAAAGAATTCGTTGTAAAACAAACACAATAATTAATGTTTTATGACATTGATCAAGTATCTGTTATCTAATAATAACAAAGTATTCATTATTCTTTGGAAACAAGCAAATACAGTAAATCGAAAAAGTGATAGGGCAAAATTGTCTTTACGCGCAACTCCAAAACATATAAATGAAGTAAAATAAAATAAAAACATGCATGTACAAGACTTAACAGAGGCTCTTAATTTCGGTTAAAATCAAGCAGTAGAAATATGTTTTATGATATATACCTCCAGCCAATGTAGAATAAACAAATACACAATAAAACTCAGAAGTCCAACTCTGAGGTCAGGATAGGTACCAACAGGAATGTGTCCCCAGTACACGGATGCCCCACTCACACTATCATTTTCCATGTTCAGTGGACCGTGAAATTGGGGTCAGAACTCTAATTTTACATTAAAATTAGTAGATCATATCATAAGGAACATATATATTAAGTTTCAGGTTGATTGGACTTCAGCTTCATCAAAAACTACCTCGACCAAATACTTTAACCCGAAACTGGACAGACGAACAAACGAACGAACGGATGAACAGACGGACGAACGGACAAACGGACGCAAAGACCAGAAAACATAATGCCCCTCTACTATCGTAGGTGGGGCATAAAAAGTAGAGTGACAATGATTCTTGATAAATAACTAGCATTTACGGACATGCCAGATCCAGACCCCGATTAAACTGATCTTCCTCATCTTATAAATTGTAATAGAACTTTAAGTACAGAATATTTTTTTATCAGCATGACAAGATCTCCAATTTGAAAACAATGTGGGGAAATCATGCAACAACTCAAGATAATATTGCTCTTAAATGCATTTTTTACCTTAGTTTTTAGTCCCCTTCCGACGAAGTCGAAGGGGACTTTACGTTTGCACTCCGTCCGTCTGTCTATTTGCAAATCAGTTTTCCACACTTTTTTCTTCGTTCTTGACGATATTGATTTTGACAATGTAAAACAATTCAAACGAGAAAACTAACGGCCTTATTTAGATAAAGAAAATAACGAAAAACAAATATGTAACACATAAACAAACGACAACCACTGAATTACAAGCTCCTGACTTGGGACAGGCACATTCATAAATAATGTGGCGGGGTTAAACATGTTAGCGGGATCCCAACCTTCCTCCTAACCTCGGACAGTGGTATAACAGTACAACATAGGAACGAACTATAAAATTTAGTTGAAAAAGGCTTAAATCATCAAATGGACAAAAATACAAGTGGACTATATGGGCTTATCACTGGCCTGATTCTTACATGGACCTGTACTTAAAAAAAAAAGACGAATTACTATTAATAAAAGCTATCATCCGCTCAAAATAGCGACACGATGAACAGAAATATGCTGGTATACAAGTATTCAAACTTTTTTGTAAATACTATGGCATCAATGAAAATTAAGCACTTAATTTATAAACAAAGTTATAAAAAAAACTATTGATGCAAACCGATACAATCAACATTTCCAATGAATAGCTGTCCAAAAGTACTATTAAGGTAAGCACATTTACAAGATGTCGTATCATTACTTTGATTAGTTTTCTATTTTCCACATATCATTGACAATCTTATAATTTTTTTGTCTGTTTTTGTTGTCTCAGTAATTGTTCCATTTTCAAAATGTGCCATCGATCTGCATTTCTTTCTCTATAGCTTCTAAAGCTGACAGGCATTGGACAGTTACATTTAATGCTCCTATTTTCTCCTTTTCATTTTTAGCATCAAATACTGAAAATATAAAGTAGGATATCTAATTCATTGTTGTTGACTGATGTTGTACACTAGATATAGGAAGATGTGGTGTGAGTGCCAATGAGACAACTCTCCATACAAATAACAATTTAAAAAGTAAACCATTATAGGTTAAAGTACGGCCTTCAACACGGAGCCTTGGCTCACACCGAACAACAAGCTATAAAGGGCCCCAAAATTACTAGTGTAAAACCATTCAAACGGGAAAAAACTGTATCTATAATAAAGTATTACCAAAATATGTGTTTCCATGACAATTTGTTTAAAGTTAACAATTGACCTTAACACTTCTTATTATTATAATACAAAAATAATGAGAATGGAAATGGGGACCGTGTCAAAGAGAAATTAACCTAACCAACGAGCAGAAAACCGCCGAAGGCTCCAAAGGGTCTTCAACACACACACTAAGGTACGCTTCAGCTGACCACTAATCCAAAATGTGCACTTGTTCAGTGGAAATGAACATCATATTTTCTAATTCAGACCAACTCCAAAACATATAAATGAACTCTAATTAAAAAATAATCCAAACTAACATACAAAGTGTTGATACACTATCTTAGATTTTTTATGTGAGTGACAAAACTAGCGTGAAAATAAGGTGAAAGTAAGATAAACCTGTCATACAGACATGGAAACCAGACAACCATTATATGCACCCAATATAGTTACACTGTGGTAAATAATAACAGAGAAACAGACCTTATAACGAACTAAATGTTGACCACTGCACCATCAAAATGACACCAAGGTTAGAATGAACACTGTCAGACAGATATGGTATTTCGTGCAGTCATTTTTTTATACCCCATAAAGTTGCCCATATGCTTATAGTATATGAGAAAGGGATCTGTTCATTAACACATAATTGTATCTTGCAAACCGCAGGCAGGACGAACTAATATCCCACATTCATATTATTGGTTGGGTTTTCTTTTTGAAGGAGAGGTTGATTGGTTTCTCACTACAGCCAGTGTTCCTACTCGGAATAACATTGTGTATCCCATTTTTTTAGTTAATCACTATATATCAATCAAATGTTCTTTTTCCTTTTTCTTTTGTGACTTCACGACAAGATTCAATATGGCTGAATAATGTACGGTAAACATTTGTTTTTGGGACAATAAGTGTGACCTGAACCTGAGTAGCAATTCTGAACGTTTTGAAAAATATGTAGCTCTATGTCCGCTAAGAGATACAGTTATCAAATGCTGTACTTAAAAGTCTCATTCATTGAAATGCTTATTCTAAATTCGTTCATCTCAAACAAATGTGATGTTCTTAAAATATACCATACTCAGCCATTCTTTTCCTAATGACAAATTTACTGTACTAACACTTTGCCATTTTTCACATTTCTGAGTATATAACTAGACAGATTTTCTGTTGCTAGAATACCAAGATCTATGTCAATTTTCATGGATCAGTTTTATTAGGAAAATGAATTGTGCTTACTTGGAATATCATGGTCTATGACATCATTATGGTTAATGAGTATATCTCGGACACTGACAAATGCAATACCAATATCTTCACATTCTCCATCGTCGTCATCATCTGGGGGCTCACTTACAACTGTGAAACGAATCCTAAAAAAAATACTTTATCTATTATCTGGGTGCTAACTAACTACTTTGAATCGAATCCTGAAAAAAATACTTTATCTATTATCTGGGTGCTAACTAAATACTTTGAATCGAATCCTTAAAACATATACCTAATCTATTATCTGGGGGACTCACTAACAACTGTGAAACGAATCCTAACAAAAACACTTTATCTGTTATCTGGGGAGCTCACTAACAACTATGAAATGAATCCTAAAAACATACTTTTTTTATTATCTGGGGGCTCACTAACAACTGTGAATCGAATCCTGAAAAAAATGTACTTTATCTATTATCTGGGGGCTTACTAGCAACTGTGAAACAAATCCTGAAAAAAATATACTTTATCTATTATCTATGGGCTCACTAGCAACTGTGAAACGGATCCTGACAAAAATGTACTTATCTTTTATCTTGGGGTTCACCAGCAACCGTGAAACTAATCCTGAAAAAAAATGTACTTTATCTATTATCTCGGCGCTCACAAGCAACTGAAAACGAATCCTGAAAAAAAATACTTTATCTATTATTTGGGGGCTCACCAGTAACTGTGAAACGAATCCTGACAAAAATATACTTTATCTATTATCTGGGGGCTCACCAGCAACTGTGAAACGAATCATGTTAGAAATATTCTTTATCTATCATCTTAGGGGCTCACTTACAACTGTTAAACGAATCCTTAAAAAAATACGTTATCTATTATATGGGGGCTCACTAATAACTATGAAAACAAATCCTGAAAAAAATACACTTTATCTATTATCTGGGAGCTCACAAGCAACTGAAAACGAATCCTGAAAAAATTTACTTTATCTATTATTTGGGGGCTCACCAGTAACTGTGAAACGAATCCTGACAAAAATATACTTTATCTATTATCTGGAGGCTCACCAGCAACTGTGAAACGAATCCTGACAAAAATATACTTTATCTATTATCTAAGGAGCTCATTTACAACTGTGAAACGAATTCTGAAAAAAGAAACTTTATCTATTATCTGGGGGCTCACTAATAACTGTGAAACGAATCCTGAAAAAAACTACTGTATCTATTATCTGGGGGCTCACTAACAACTGTGAAACGAGTCCTGACAAAAATATACTTACTCTATTATCTAGAGGGCTCACTAGCAACTATGAAACGAATCCTGAAAAAAAATACTTTATCTATTATCTGGGGGATCACTAGCAACTGTGAAACGAATCCTGAAAAAAGTACTTTATCTATTATCTAGAGGCTCACTAGCAACTGTGAAACGAATCCTGACAAAAATACACTTTATCTATTATCTGGGAGCTCACAAGCAACTGAAAATAAATCCTGAAAAAATGTACTTTATCTATTATGTTGGGGCTCACCAGTAACTGTGAAGCGAATCCTGACCAAAAAAATACTTTATCTATTATCTGGGGGCTCACCAGCAACTGTGAAACGAATCCTGACACAATATACTTTATCTATTATCTGAGGAGCTCACTTACAACTGTGAAACGAATTCTGAAAAAGAAACTGTATCTATTATCTGGGGGCTCACTAATAACTGTGAACCGAATCCTGAAAAAAAACTACTTTATCTATTATCTGGGGGCTCACTAATAACTGTGAAACGAGTCCTGACAAAAATATACTTACTCTATTATCTAGGGGCTCACTAACAACTGTGAAACGAATCCGGAAAAAAAATGTACTTTATCTATTATCTAGAGGGCTCACTAGCAACTATGAAACGAATCCTGAAAAAAAATACTTTATCTATTATCTGATGATCACTTATAACTGTGAAACGAATCCTGAAAAAAATGTACTTTATCTATTATCTAGAGGCTTACTAGCAACTGTGAAACGAATCCTGAAAAAAATACACTTTATCTATTATCTGGGAGCTCACAAGCAATTGAAAACGAATCCTGAAAAAAATTACTTTATCTATTATTTGGGGGCTCACCAGTAACTGTGAAGCGAATCCTGACAAAAATATACTTTATCTATTATCTGGGGGCTCACCAGCAACTGTGAAACGAATCCTGACAAAAATATACTTTATTTATTATCTGAGGAACTCACTTACAACTGTGAAACAAATTCTGAAAAAAAGAAACTTTATCTATTATCTGGGGGCTCACTAATAACTGTGAAACGACTTCTGAAAAAAAAAACTACTTTATCTATTATCTGGGGCTCACTAGCAACTGTGAAACGAGTCCTGACAAAAATATACTTTATCTATTATCTAGGGTCTCACTTACAACTGTGAAACGAATCCGGAAAAAAAATATACTGTATCTATTATCTAGAGGGCTCACTAGCAACTATGAAATGAATCCTGAAAAAATACTTTATCTAGTATCTGGAGGATCACTAGCAACTGTGAAACGAGTCCTGAAAAAAATAGACGTTATCTAATAACTGGGTGCTATTTAGCAACTGTGAAGCGAATCATGAAAAAATATACTTTATCTATTATCTGGGGGTTCTCTAGCAACTGTGAAACAAATCCAGAAAACAATAAACTTCATTTATTATCTGAGGGGCTCACTTACAACTGTGAAACAATATACGTTATCTATTATCTGGGGGCTCATTAACAATTGTGAAACAAATCCTGAATTAAATATACTTTATCTAATATCTTGGCGCTCACTTTCATCTGTGAAATGAATCCTGAAAACAATATACTTTATCTATTATCTGGGGGCTCAGTAACAACTGTGAAACGAATCCTGAAAATAAATATCCTTTATCAGTTATTTGGGGGTCTCACTAACAAAAGTGAAACGAATCCTGAAAAAATATACTTTATCTATAATATCTGAGACTCATTAAAACTAAGTAACATATCCTGAAGATATACAACCAATGTTTCCATCTGGATTAACATTAACAATAACTCTAGAATGTTAAAAGTGACGCCACCAAAATTCGAACAAGATCTGTGGTTTGTGTACAATGCGGACGGACGGACGCACATATATACAAACAGACAGACAGACAGACAGACAAGGGTAAAACTTAATGCTCCCTCAGCTACGGTGGTGTCATAAACACAAATGTTCCTCGTATATGAATAAATGAAACTGAATTTCTCAACTATTAAGATCAGAAAGCAATGTAGTTCTACTAAATAGTAAAGATAACTCTGTACTTCTGGGCTTATCTTGAGGGAGAGACTAAGCAAACAGATATCATTTTGACTTACTGTTAACAATATATGAAAAATAGTTGGCACACAGATATGCTCATGTGTACCAAAGATATGTCTCATGTGTATCGGAATTTAATTTAATTTATCAAGTATATATATCGGGTACAAACCTGCCACCATTCGGATCATCAGGTAACAACATTCCAGCCAGGTATTGTCTCTTAGGATAATTCGTAGCCATGTCGACATGGAAGGCTACAAAACAAACTCATTTATTAATATCTAGGTCATCAGATAGTAACATACTAGTTAGTTTTCAACCTCATTGTCTTGAAGAAAAGCTATTTCATGGTAATATAATTCTTCAACACACCGCTATAATTTATCATAAAATGCAATAGATTTCACAAATTCATCAATAGATGGAGAGTTTCTTTAACTATACACGCATAATATTATGTACAACTTTCAATAAAACTAACAACAACAAAAGTCAGACATACAGTATAAATAAAAAGATTCATATTTGACCAATCTATATGACCAGTCAATCTATTGTTAGTTTTAATAGAAAAATAATCAGCAAATTAAAGGTTATTGACTCCCCTACAAATAAACTTAGTTTGCAAAACAATATTTTTGTTCAGAAGGAACAAATGTGATCAGCTGTGATGGTGGAAACATGTTGGACAACTATTACTTAACTCAATCGCAGACAAAATGAAATTGATTTATACTTACTTTTGCTGAAGTTAAAATTGATAGGTTGTTCTGCCTTTGGTTTAGGTAGAGAAAACGGAGTTTCTAGTTCATGTAGCTCGATTCCTAGGAAGTTGTACGAGACAAACAGTTGGCATATACTCTCTTTATCTAGTACTGCTGCACCGGTTGATAGCACTAAGTGGGTTATGGTCACTGTTACTGTATTACTCTGAAAGTAGTACATTGAATTAAGGATCTTCACCTGATTAGTGAAGAAAACATGTAAGGATTCTGCGGAACCCAGTATCTCACCTAATTTATGAATTTTATAAATGTTCTAAAAAAAGTTAACTGCAGATTGTATGCAATGTTAACTGGAAGTAAACTACGTACATAATTTTAAAGGTAACATACGGAAAAACAGGAAATATATTTTTTTTTAATTTCCTTCTATATACTGGCTTTTGATCATAAGCAAGCTTCTGCACAAGTTTGATATTATTATTTATAAGTAAAATACGAAAAAGGATTTTTTTTTACAAAATTTACTTTTCAATACCATCTTCCGATCATAAACAAGCTTTTGTCCTACTTTAATAGAGATCCCAAATAGTTTGAGAAGGTAATTGAAAATTTTACAAAGTGTAACCACAGAGTTAATGTACTGTTAACTGGCAGAAAAAACAAAGTTAATTTATAAGTAGAGTACGGATAAACAGGAAATAAATTTTTACACAATTTCCTTCTAGATACTATCTTTTGATCATAAACAAGCTTTGTAAAACCTAAGGATTTTCTTATCCAAGGAATAGATTACCTTAGCCGTATTTGGCACAACTTTTTGGAATTTTGGATCCTCAATGCTCTTCAACTTCGTACTTGTTTGGCTTTATAAATATTTTGATATGAGCGTCACTGATGAGTCTTATGTAGACGAAACGCGCGTCTGGCGTATTAAATTATAATCCTGGTACCTTTGATAACTATTCTGTCTAAGTTTGGTAGAAATCAAGGATAGATTAAGAAAGTTATTTGAAAATCAATTTATAAAAACAAGTTTCTCGTGGTGGCATACGAATTCTAGACAGAATAGTTAACCGACTAAAGCTGGTTTCATTTCTTCGATCCGATAACTGAACAACGGTCACCAAAACAATGCAACGGCACACACTTCTTTAAAAACTCATCTAGAAATTGATTAACTTCGATTAGAATGTTTGAAACATCCTCCGTATAGCCCCGACTTAGCGCCAATGGATTTTGCGGAATTCCTGCGTATTAAATATTTTCTCCGTGGACATAGGTTCGACGATTTACCTGAACTCAGACAGGAAGTAACAAACATAATCTTCAAAATAAAAACAAAACAGTTTGAGAAAATATTTGATGACTGGTTAAAAAGATTTATGAAATTCTTTGAAAAAGGAAGACTACGTTACGAAAAATTAAAATGTTGACATCGTCAAACGTCGGATCGTCAGAAAAAAATTGTTTGATGTTCCGGTTTAGCTGATATCGATACAAATATGATTATTTAAATAGATAATGAACTAAAATGTGTGTACACTTAATCAGTAAATCATGAAGTTAGTTATATACATGTTTTATTTATTGCTGTAATAAAATATTTTATCGAGATTTTCCTCAAACTTTACGGACAACCCGTGTACACATACATATAAACATATAGAGCCAAAAAAAATCAGTCTTAATTCAAATAATTATAATTATAATGTAAATTTAATGAAATAGTGCTGCCTCTATTCTATATGTATGTCTAATCATTTTTGATAGCTAAAGGTGTGTCTATCACTGTATCAAAGTGCACATTTTGATTTTTACAAGCTTCGGTTATGCGTACTCAAATAAGTAAGCATTTCTATGGTTATTTCCAAGCCTTATTTTGAATGTTATAGAATTACTAGTACAGTAGTAATTCCTAGGTTGTATTTTTTTTCTTTTTTCTTTTTTTCTGTCATCAAAAGAAAGAAATTGGTCTCAGACTAAAAATGGAAACATATTTTGACACTTAAAAATGTTTCCTTTATACATGTTCGTTAAAAAGAAGGAAACAAACTACGTATACGACAATAACAAAATAAATTACCAACGAATTGAACAAATCAACGCAAAAAAAATCAATTCAGCAACTAAAGTAACATACACTTGCATATAAATGAACACAATGTACATAAATTTATATACACAAACAAGTCTAAATTGAAATCAACGTTCACACCTTTGGTTGCGTTGGATAAAAACCGCAATTTTTATTCGTGTGCATGTAATACAGATTTTGTTGTAGAGAGGTCTAAATACAGCACAAACAACATTTCTCAATTGACCAAAAAATAGAAAATGTATATTTTAACAAAACGTATTTGACTAGCTAAACAATACGAACAACTGATGTTCTTACACCCTGTTGACTGCCATGGACGATTGCCAAATTATTTGATCACAAGATATAACAAAATGGATTTTAATATTTATTTTATTCCAAAGATAAAACAATAAACTTGCGGCAAGATGGTATTCCACAAACATAAGGTGCAAAACTTTGAACACAATATCCGGATTTCGACAATAAGGGTTTTTTTGGTGACGTTACGGATTGAAACAGTATTTGGAAGGCTATATTTACTTCAATTTATGATAAATTCTTGACTTTTAAGAGTTCAAATAGGTTGAACACATTATATAGACCGGAGGGAAACTACAATACAAGCCCAAACGAAAAAATTGAAAAAGTCTAAATTGAAAACAACGTTCAAACCTATGATTGCTTTGGATAAAAATCGCAATTTTCATTCTTGTGCATGCAATACAAATTTCGTTGTAGAGGGGTCTAAATACAGCACAAACAACATTTTCCAAAAGACTCAAAAAAAGTGAAAAAGTATATTTTAACAAAACGCATTTGACTAACAGGACAAAAAACTGATGTTCTTAAACCCTGCTGACTGCCATGCACGATTGCCAAATAATTTGATCACAAGATCATTACAAAATAGGTCTTTTTAATAATGTTATATCAAAGAGGAAAGAATAAATTTGCGGCAAGACGGTATACCACAAACATGAGGTGCAAAACTTTGAACAAAATATCCGGATTTCGACAATTAATGTCTCCTCAATGATGCTAGGGATCGAAACAGTATATGGAAGGCCATATAATTTATCTAAATTTTAGGATAGACTCTTGAATTTTAAAGAGTCGAAATAGGATGAACGGATTATATAAACCGGAAGAAAAATATAAAACAAGCCCAAACAAAAAAATGTAAGCAAGTCTAAATTGAAAACAACGTTCAAACCTATGATTGCGCTGGATTAAAACCGCATTTTTTATACATGTGTATGTTATACAAATTTCGTTGAAGAGTGGTTTAAATAACATTTTCCAAAGGACCAAAAAAGTGAAAAAGTATATTTTAACCAAATGCATTGACTAACAGGACGAACAACTGATAAAAGCAATTGCCATTATGTTTCAACAGTTACAATGTAACAGCCGTTTACTACTGTTGCCTTTATTAAGCATTTGAAGTCTCAAGGAAAAAAATGACGATAACTATTCTCTCAAAAGTAATTAATCATTTATATTTCAGCGTGTGATAAAATAACCACACAAATAATTATATACATGCAAGTTGTCTAAAAAAAAAACTAATTCATTTTTTTTTATTTAAATAACTATTCATTGATCCATTTATATTTGATTATTCAATTTAGAAGTAATATGACGGAGATTTTCTGCTTGTTATTTTTTGTTTGTATAAGTTAGAGTTAAGTGGACAGTTTGAGGTTTGTATTAATCGATCATTTACAGTAATATTAACAAAACCTCACTCAAAAAGCACATAGAAGCCCAATTCAACACATATATACTTACATTTACTTTCTTAGCTGTACTACTATTCTAAAATGTATAAAAGAAAGAAAAAATACATCAGAAATTGTAGATATGTACAAATATGCATGCATAGCATGATATATATTTTACTGGTGACAAAAAGTAGATATGAGAAGCCAAGTCAGTAAACTTATTACAGTATGTGACGGAATACTTGAATGTTTTTTACAAGTTATTACCAATGTTATTTCAACTGATCGGGTGTAGCTTACGTTTCAATTTGCATAAAGACAGTCTATTTGAAGATGTGTGTGATAAGGATGATTGCCGTTATGATTATAACTGATTTTTAATCACCTATCAGTGTCATCAAAGGAATTTACAAAAGAATGACTGGACACTTCATTGATGAATTTATTCTAAAACACCTATCTATAGATGGACTGGTTTATTATGAGCGAGCCGGTTAAACTCCGCCCAGTCAAGTGAAATAAATTGAGTAATAGCAACAACGAAATTCCTTGCGAACATGCCACTGGTCTCGTGAACTAGTGCGTGTTTCGAGGAACACAGTGAACCCTAAATGACGAATACGTCTTTTTATTTTTATCTTCTGACCTGATCCAGTTTATAATTTTGACAAGTTCATTTCGGGCTTCCTTCATACACGTAGGCAGATCATCAACAATGCGGATATTCTTTCTGGCTAAATTTGACCCATGTGATAAGAATAATTCTTTATCAGCATAACGAATGAATCTAATTAATATAGGTTTTGGTCGTTTTCTCTCTCCTGCATTTTTACTAGCTGAAATTCTATTAGAAAATGGGAAACTATCTACTTTAGCATGTTTAGGTTTTTTTTTGGGGTATATATCATGTATATGATATTCAATGATATAAGAAATGTATATTACACAAACTAACTGAAATATTTTTTAAAGTGAGTAGATGTAAAATTATACTGCATTTACATATAAAAAATAACGGATTTGCCATAACATTTATAACCATGAAATAAAAACAAGTTTACCAACCATGATTTATACTGTTTCGGGTGTTCATTCATAAAAAGAATTCATTACATGAATAGTTTGTTTCGCTATTGAAAGACAAAAGTCACAGTTAAATAATTTGCTATTGTTTGAACAGGAAAGGGAAAATACCTTAATGTTATCTTTTTATGCAAAAAAGAAATTGAGAATAATTGTTCATCTGATATATTGATATATTGCAGTATGTAATAAATAAATATCAAATTTTAATCGTACATGTTGTCAGTCTGTTTTCTCAATAATAATATAAAAATAATATAAGTAATAAATGAAATGCTTATGGTACTATCTACGAAGCATCAAGGATGAGATGTCAATTCTTTTAGATTTTTATAATGGGACTTTATAGAAACCATGTTTCATCTACTTTACACAATAAGTTACATGACTCTCAATAATTGTAATTGTGCATTACCTTTCCGATATCTTGAATGGAAAGAATCTTGTGTTTATCTGCTGACTTAAGTTTTTTGTGAATTTTCTCTTTACATGAACTACATAGTAAGATATCGCAGTCCTCGCATTTCAATTTTATATTCTGTTGATCGCAAAACTGACACATCAAAGCTGTTTGTGCTGCATCCTCATTAGTATTGGATTTTTCCGCCATCACGAAACCGTCTAAAATAGAAAATACATGACAAATAAAAATGTATGAGTTGTTATGATATACTGTTTTCTTAGAAGTCAGCATTGATACAGGAAATTGATGAAGCATTAGTAACAAGATTGTATTTAGTTTAAAGGGATAAGCTGTTGAATTGCAAACAAATATGTTAGTTTTCATTCCTTTTTATCAACGTACACGAATTTCAGGAAATATGGGCTCTCTATCAAAATTATGCTTTAAAAAATTAAAAGTGCGCTTAATAAGTGGCTGTCAATCTCTCTGCTAAATAATTTAATGTAGCATGTACGATTTTATTATAAACACGAGCGAATATTCAATAATGCTGACATCTTCACATATATGCACTTGTTTGTTGTTGACCTTTGATTTTGATTTGATTGCACTGTACATTTTTTTCAATCTGGCAAAATCGAAAGTAAATACGCTAAACTTTCGAATAATATATATTCAGCTGAGTGTAAGGTAGTGCAATACACGTTTAATTTCAGCTTTGATAAGTGTTTGGTATGATTATATATTTTCACTGCTAATCTCGTACTAAGAACAAAAATATTGTTTATTTTGTAAAAAAATAATTGCGTTCTCCATTTATGCTGTATACTTTACAACACAATTATTTTCATTTACTGGCGTACATTCTTCTATTTGCGGTATTTGATCAAGGTTATGGTTGGCTTTTTTCTAAAATTGTTTAACATCTTTCACTTTATATTATTGATTTTATATTTACCTTGTGTTCAGTGTATGTTTACTTGACTATGCTAGTATATCGTTTTTTAATTTTGCAGCTACTGTTACATGTATATGCTCATACCTAAGACATGGAATCCTAACAATATACTGATGTGAAAGATGATATCATTTTTGGCGGGTAAATCAAACATTTCCAATGATCATAGAGACGAATATTTAAAATTTCTAAACGTAACTGCTGAGAACGAACATATAGTTATTACCGTAGTCTGATACCAAATCCCGTTAACTTTTTCGGAAAAATTGAAGAGGATAAATACCAAACAATTTCCAGAAAATGCTGCCGCCAAACATCTACCGAGAATAAAAATTGGAAAAAGAGTAAAAAGATAACTAATTCAAGCTGCAGATTAATTCATCAAGTTAGGTATGACGTCCATTACCACTGAACTAGTATATATATTTGTTTAATAGGGGTCAGCTGAAAATTTTAAAATGTGTAAAAATTAAATCACTGTATTTTTGTTAACCACTTAGTGTGAAAGTACTTTTATTCGTGGGGTACCAATTTTCGTGGTTTTCGTGGATAACTTTATCCACGAATTCAAGTGTCCAACGGAATAAAACAATCATTGTCCAAATCAAGAGATGGAACGATCCCCATCGGTAGGTTTGACTACTGATATGATCTAGAGGATATATTGAATAACGCAAATCTGAGAATACTTTAATAGCAGTTACAGAACTACAAGCGCATGCAGGATTATACCAATTTAGTCTTTAATAACCTAAACTGTACAACTTTTGATCTTTTAACTCTCATAAAAATATTTTTGATCGACAAAATTCAGATTTCCGGTATTGGTATGCTAGTATAAAAAGTGTACATATGGGAAATAATAATTTCATGCTGGGCTTGATTGTGTTAAGAATTATTTGACAATTCACGATACGTTTATGGAATTTGTTTATGTTACTGTTTTCTTTAGGTGACATGTTTATGGCTTAATTAACACCTTTGATGGTCTTTAATATGTTGAACACTTTATCATGGGTTAATTAATGTTATCACTACGATTTACAGCGGTCAATAAAATTGAGAAAGGAAATGGGGAATATGTCAAAGCGACAAAAACCCGACCATAGAGCAGACAACAGCCTGTTTACTTTGCAATTTCCTTCAATCAAGACTATTTGTAACATTCGTTTCTAAAGGTTTTAATTTTTCAATGACATCCACGAATTTAAAAACCCACGAACATGTAAATATCGCACAAACCACGAAAATTGATACCCACGAATTAAAGTACTTTCACAGTATATAACTTGTTCATAACAATGACTCATCAACATAAGTACATAAACCGTAATGCCAAATATCTATTTATAATTATGTCCATACCCATGATAATTCATATCAACTCAGACGTGTTGACAACTGGGGGCAGTGGTATCCTTGGAGAAGAAACTTCTACCAGCTTTGGTACTGACCCATTGGTTGTAAAAAAATCATCCTAGACACCGAACTTAAAGTGCTGCACACTACACGCGTGTATTGTCTCAATATATGTTTATTTTTCTGCTGTACGCCAAAAATTATATGCAAACGATGATGTATTGCTACGTTTTTTAGTCATGGTCTCAATAGATCTTACTTTACAATGCTTGAATTGATAAGAATATTGTTATGTAATAAAGACAGTTCGAAATATTTTGATGTAATGAAAAACACACTTTTTTATTTGTTTTGCTTTTTTCTCCTTACCTAATAAAGTAATAAAGTATAAATACACATAATTAGTTTTTATACTTACTTGTATCAGAATATTTAAACAAATCTTAAAATAACTGAGTTAAAACAGGTAATCATTTTAACATTTAAATCATTGATTTTTCTACACATAAAGATCATGAATACATACATAGAATAAAGGTCAATACTCTTAGCAAAGTGTACAAATCATTTTGAAATTTTAAATCGAAGTTATTTAAATAGAATATAGACAGGTAATTATACTTTGTGAACAAGATCGTCACACGGCAAACGTTTGGTTATTTAATATTATTGTGTACCAATTGTAGTTTTAATGTACTATTCTATTATCTTCATTTATAAGCAGAATCAATTCTATCTTCAATGTATAAGATATAAATAAAAGTAATAGAAGTACAATAAACCGTTATTGCTAATCATACCACATCTCATTTTTTATATTAACTCAAAGTTTATTGTTAGACAAATATGAGACTCGTGTAGATGAAACGCACGTTTGTCATTCCAAATCATAATCCTGACATCTTCAATGAGTTTTTACTTCAGATGTTGATTCTAGTCAAGCTGAATATTTCGATTCTAGCTGAATATGTCGATTTAAGGATGAACTTTGGTGAGGTTTTGGAATTTGTGTCAAATGTTCGGACTCCTTGGTGTTTTTTCATACTATACAATGTAAAATATTTTGCCCATAACACCCACTTGTTTTTTCCCATCAGACTTAATAGCTCATAAAAGGCCATTTTCGAAAATTTAAGCAGATTCTTAATTTCTGTTCTTTCGATTTGAGACCCAAATAATATAAATGCAAGTGTAAGGTAAAAGTCCGAGTCAGCTCTTTCCCGCCATAATTTTAAAAAAAATCCAGTATATCGAAAAGGAGCTCCATTTTTATCTTATTTTGTTCCTTAACTTATGCTCTTCTAACAAAGGTAATCAATTTTAAATTCTTGATTTTTTTTAAATTTCACAAACCCTCATCTAAGAACATCCTAAAGTCGAATATGTCAGTTCTAGTCGAATATGAACTGAAAAGTGTACTAAGTGTATATAATCGAAGCTCCGGAAAATTGAAAAAAAGAATTTATCTTTCTGAAACACAAAATGATTTTAACCTTTATATTACTAGTGGACGCTAGGCCTTTAAAATCTTCGAACTGCACGGATTAGTCTGTGCTCTCAGGAGATTTTGAGGTTTACATGTTTGTCCATTTGTTATGATGAACCTTCATCTCTGCTGCTTTTTGATAAAAACAACAGAAAACATCATATACAAACAAAATCTTGAAACTTTTCGGGTACTAATTTTCGGAGCGTTCTACAAAGTCCTTGGTATGTTATCATTTTCCGAATTAATCTTATTTTTCAAGTTTTCGAGTACACTGGTTTGCCCATTTGCACGTGAACAGTCAAACTATGAAATATTATCTTTTCGTGAATACTATCATTTTTAAGTCTCTTAAGTCGGCTTTTTTATTCTTTATACAATTTTTAGAAGAGGTCGTCTATATTTTTTACAGGTATTTGCGGTCTGCTTGTTAATTCACGTTCATTTCGTACATAGTCCTGTTTAAATTTGATAATTAATTTGTTACCCTTTGCTGCTCATTCTTCTTTTGAGATTTTCCCTAGAACCTCTCTGACCTTAGCAGAATATATCTATTCACGATTTAGTAGCATGTTCCAGAGCGGAAGAAATGCAGTGAAGATAATTTTTAGCATAGTAAGATTTTAAACCAATTGGTCAGCCGGCTCCTTTAACTTGCAGAACTATTGATTTCATATATTACATGAGAAATGATAACATTAATGTTAATGGGAGTTTCCTTTTAATTTCAACTTCTGAAGTTGGATTACTTTTATCAGGTATAACGAATTCCTAACATAACATCTGTTGCTTTCTTTTCAATATCTAATAACAAGATTTAATCATTGAGCATTAAATCAATTTAATAAATTGAGATTATCGTCTTCTAAAATAGAGTTAACTTTTTTTAAATTCTAATGACTTGAATGTCTTTAATTCACCTAAATAATTTCGTAAGCGGTTTGCCGCTTTTATTTGATATAAAATTGCATGCTTTTTGTGATTTGTTCATTGCATGATTTGAACTTAAGGAACACAAAAAGTCACACGATTCAACCCTTGAGAATATTTTTTTCTACTATTTGTTGTATATTTTTAGAAATAGTTACATGTAAAAGAGCAATGTGTGGACAGTAATGTGAACTGATACATAGCTTTACTTAATGCTGTATTAACCACAGTTGGCGTCTGGTAGCCCAGTTTTCATTTGGAGAAAACATATGATGGTTGCCCTTCAATGTCTTTATCATAAACATTATTGAATGAGTGAAAAAACTTAACAACATAGTAAATAGGCAGAATCAAAGACACAGAAAGAAAGTCAGGAATCTTTTATCCTTAGGTTGTGCTTTCAAAATAATAGAATACATCGACGACACAAGGACTGGAACAGATGTTGTACCAATCTCCAAGCTTGCAGATCAGACTAAATTGTACATTAAACGCTTTGAACAACTTGAATTTGCATGAAGGAAGATTTGAAACAACGCGTTTAAGAAAATTGCTTTTAGCTGCAATACGATATCTGCAAGCACAACAGCAAGATAGATTAGCCCTATTCCAGGGATAACCGATTCCTGACTTTCTTTCTGTGTCATTGAATTCTGTCTTATTGCCTTGTCGTACAGTTTTAGCTAACATTTAGCTTGATATCTGTTCCTGAAATATTAAATTTCCAGCACTGATTGTGGCTTAAAGAACAATAGTTAGTTCAAGTTACATTCAAATACTCTATTGTCGGTCATAACGGTCAATGCTTCGTGGTGAAAGTCAGATACCTCATCACATAACAAACAAACTTCCTGCAGTCAGTGTTCTCGTTTATTAATCAAATCTGTGTCTGTTTATTTTACTGGTGTTTTTGATTTGTGACACATCTTGTACTTCGGAAGTATTTTTTACGTTTTTCCTGGCAAAATATATTTTGATCTGAAGATTTGTTTTCACAGGGTTTCTACCTTATGATTTTGGAATGTTACTCACATTCCATGGCCTTCGTCAACTTGAAACAGTTCAATGATGTGCGAAACTAGTTCAATGTGCAACAGCTTTGTATGCTTACAACAAAGGACTGGTTACCAGTTCAAACGTCTACGTCTGCTCTTTTTGTATTTGCTTGTCATTATGAATCATTACTAATCTCCCAATTGATACGATATTCCCGGGCCTGTATTTCCTATCATGATTTCCTTGAAAAAAGGTTGCTGCTCACTAGGTAGCTATTAAACCAAGTGTTACAACAACTTTTCAAACAACTCTCGGCACGAACTAATGACACCTACATTTTACAGGTCATCTCAAATACAAAAACGTCTGATTATCATTACGTAACTATATAAATTCGATTTGGCGGGTATATATAGCTACAGAAGATATATATAGAAAAAGTAAATACATTCATTTTTCTATCATATAATATTGATAATACATGTATTTACGTTACTCGACATTTCATGTAGAATTGATTTAAAAATCATTGCAATCATTCCGCATCCTGCATGATCAGCTTTATCTTCATTTTATGATTACATTGTACGACGCATGCCATTAACGATAAATCTAAAAATGTATCTGTAAAATTTCTGAAAATTTATGAGAATTTATGAAGCATAATAACTGGACTGTCTTTTAGTCTGTTGCACACATGTAAACACGGTCGAGTTAGTGTTTTACAAACGAACTTATCCTTACCCGATGTACATATTCAATTTCGGGATGGGTTAAAACATATTGATTTCAAAAGTCGAAGGAAAAGATCACATCGCCATTTTTATCAACGAAAGACTACGCCGTTTCAAGATACAGTACAAGCTGTGACTTCCTCTTAGAATGTCCAAACTCTTGCCAATGGTCAACATCAAGAGAACATTATATTGGGATACATCTGCATATTGGCAATTTATGGGTCATACATCTATGCAGAGTTTGTTCATCTAATTATTTACTGTAAAATCAATCAGGGTGAAGATTTCCAGCTAGGTTGTTTCATTAAAATTTACCTGTACAGGTAACTTTGATTTCTTTTAAAATTGACATTTCACCTTTTTTTGAAAAGGTAGTCGAATAAAATATTGTTTTACTCTGTTAATTTATTATTATTTTTTTGTCTTTAATGTTATTTAATTTATTTTTTTTTCATTTTTGTTTGTTTTGTTTCTTACTGTTTTGTTTTTTATTCTTTTAATTTCTTCTTAGTAAGAATCTTGAGTCGAAATGGCAAAAAGTCAAAGCTAAAGTTATTGACTAGCATTTGAAATAAACAGACTTTTAATAATTGTTTTTTAAGTAAAAGGTTTATATAAATGTACATGATGTACATTGTATTCAATTGTTTGTTCACATTATGAAATGAGTTATTACTATTAATAATAACTAATAATCATGCAAGTGATATTTTAAATAACAAAATGAATGTAATTCAACAATTTGGTTTTCTTAACAAAATAAGATGATCAATATCAAACCTTTTACAATAGATTTTGATAACATCTAATATTATTCAGGAAAACTACAAGTATCATTATATGGTTTAGGAAAAAACTAATTTTGTTTATCTAAATTTTCTTCAAATCTCAAAACAAGAGCTGTGCACAAACAATCACCGAAAAGACTTATTTTCCAAATGTCCACCTAGTTATCATCAAATTTTGATAAATGTTCATTAAAAATGCTAATCATAATGAATAATATTCTTATATATCTGAATTAGTGAATCTTGTGAAAAGAAATTATTTAAAGAAATTGTCTTGAAACTTATTAAATAATGTTATCTTCAGTTTGGTTAATTTCTTTCAAAATTTGTCTCCATAAAAAATAAAGTGCACTTCCAAGATGGTGACACTTTAATGGTCTTTTAATTAAATCATTTTTTTCCCAGTGTATTATATTGTCGATAGTGCTGGACTGGCATGATACATATTCTTGGTATACATTTACAAAGAATATTTCAATCAACTTAGGCCTTTTAGATAAAGTTAATAATTGCAGGGACTTAAATGAATTAAGACTTTTAAAGTCCTTAATAAAAAATGAATTTAAAGAAAAATCTAAAAATAATAACTTACGATAAAAACTGTAAACTTGATTGTGTTAATTAAGGTAGAGAATTTTTGGTAATAATTTAAAAATAGAAAATAGTGGACAATATTAAATTCCTAGAAAGGATAAAATGTGTAAACTGTGCCTCTTGTAGGTCAATGAAGAACACCTATTCCTTGATTGTAAAATTAACAAAACAACTTTGAGATATAAATCCATTTGAAAATTATTTACCTTCTCATTATATATGTCTCTAACCCAAGAACAAAAAGTAAAAGAAATGCTTAACCTCTAAAACATGGATCATGTTTAAAATATCATATGACAATAACAATATTATCAAATTTTGCTGTACTGAATATTTCTATTACTTATAAATATTTTATTCAATAAAGAAATAATGAATTGCCTAAATTTCATTGAGCATAAGTCCTAAAGACAATCTTAATCATATGTTAAGATCATTCTATCTAAAATAATAAACCATTTTGATTTTAGAAAATTAATTTGAGAGACACCTTGTCAATAGAAAAAGGCAGGCATTGTAAATGTTTGCAGTATATTTGAAAATGAGATTCATTTATCCTTCACTACCAAAAAAATAGACATAATATAAAAAATAACTTAAATTGATCAAAAATTATTTAAAAGGTATAATATCAAAACTAATAGTCAGGAGACAATTATTTTTTAATTAAGCTGTTTGTTCAACTAGTTTTATTGTTTCATTTTATTTTTGAATTTCTTGTCATAATCACAGTTATTAAATTTGACAAACACATACATGTATATTTTACCTGAGACACCTTACCTGTAAGTTATATAATTTTAACGCTTCAATGCATTCAAGATTTCCCTTTATCCTTGACTAGTTTTTGAGTAATACCTTGTGTATTAAAAAAAAAGCAACAGGGGTATGATGATGAACATATAGGGCCACCATGGTGAACATATTTTTTATGGCCACCATTAATAAGATAAAGTCACAGGTAGTACTGTACCTAGTAAAAGTTGATGTAATTCCTTCATGAAAAGGGGGAATGTAATTGACTTCTCGTTCCAATGTGTCAACATTTAAGCAGCACATATATACGCATACCTGCCTATTGAATTTATAATTCAACACTCTAGTTACTATAGAGTTCTGTCATTGCAAATTATTTGTGGACAGTGATAAGCAGGGATGGGATTCCAATGACTAAGGTTATTCCTCATTCAATTATATGGTCGTCCTGACGAACGGATTGGCCCATATAATTACCCTTGTTACCTTCTCGTAGAGCAATTCCCCAGTTTTCGAAAATAAACTCAGGGTTTCTTACAAGAAGCCAATATCGAATAGCAATGCATTATGGAGTTTAATGGGGTCCGTGTTGATCAAGTCTCGTTGGTTTTATATGTTACACTGTCGTTGCTATATTCTATTTTGTTGTCAACGGGTCAAAAATTGTTTCTTTGTTTCTTTTTTCCTTGACAAAGCTTTGCCGGTTTTATAATCTTTTCTATACTAGTAAAACCCCGTCACGTATTTTGTGCGCCGGAACCAAGTCCTGAAAATGTTGGTAATTTGTAAGGCCTTCACACAGTAGAAATGTTAGTTAATGATGTGATATTTTCAGTTTGACATTATGCTTCGTCTTCATATTTGGTTCCCTTTTAGTCGATCAGAGATCGCTGTTTTTTTGTTGTTTTTTTTCTCCTTTTTTTTCTCCGTAAAGTTAGTTCTCTTCTTTATTCATGTTATTCTAAATTTAAAAATAAATCCATGTCATTTGGACTTAGGTTGAAAGTTGTATCATTGCAAATCAAATAAATTTCAAGCAATAAATCCAATAGTGATCAATAGTATTATTTTCAATTTTTATTTTTGAGACGACCCCTCACATCTTACCCGTCGTAGTCGTGCTCAACTGTAGGTGTAGACAATAGTTGAAAAGGTCTATTAGGAAGTTGAAATTGTCCCTTCGTAATGGACACCATTTTGAATGTGTTGACCGTTATAGAATATCCGTTTCACAAATGAAATCAGATAGTATACTTATATCGTAACTATAATCCTGTACCCTTTACACAAATTTGACTTACCAGATTAGACTTTATCGCGTTTGGAATAGCATGATCAACACGACGGGTACCACATTTCGAATACGATATGCTTACCTTTTCGGAACACCTGATAACAGAAACACAACATTAAATTGTAACACACACAGACACGAACTATAATATAACAATGGCAATTTTCCTGACTTGGTACAGGAAATTTTAAGAAACAAATGGTGGGTTGAACCTGGTTTTGTGGCATGCCAAACCTTCCGCTTTCAAGGCAATGTTAAATATATCATTAAAATGACAACATTACATGACCGGGCTACAATACAAATAAATGGGAGAACATATAGGACAGTCAAACACACGATTAATAGCTTACAAAAGGTACCAGGTTACAATCAAATACGCTAGACGCACGTTTTGTCCACACAAGACTAACCAGTGACGCTCAGATAAAAAAAGTTCGAAAGCCAAAACAAGTACAAAGTTGAAGAGCATTGAGGATCAAAAGTTCCCAAAAGTTGTTTATAATACGGCTAGGGTTGGCCAAAACGATAAACGTACAAAGTGACGTCACATTTGAATTTCTGAGAATCCCCCCTCCCCTCCCCCCCCCCCCCAAAAAAAAAAGAAGAAGGATATAATTGGGATAGACTTCAGATAAGGTTTGTAATACTGATATAACATTTATTAATAACAATGAAAATTACAATACGTTTAATATCATAGTGTGGTAGTTATTAGATAATTAATCTCGTTGTTTAAAAAATATCGTTGCCCGTGGCCATTTTTTTTTCAATTGCAGTTCCTTCATTATTATCTCTTGACGCAAGAGAGAGCAATACATAAATCCTCTTTTTGTATAAAATCCGACAATTGATAAATTGAATAAATATTGACAAAAATTAAAACTGAATAGTACTAGAATTAATTTTAGTTGAAAGTAAAATATAACCATATAAAAGAGAATACTATACTAGTCAACTAAACAAATGATACACGACTTTAGAATAAAATTTATCAAAAAGTTTTAAAACTAAAACAAAATGAGATACACTATGTTCAAAAGCTTTCATTTGCAATGTATGCACATTGGATA
>CM034362.1:55824970-55967629 GCA_019925275.1 Mytilus edulis
GGGCCGTGTAAAAAAAATGATGACCCACCATTTTCTGTTTTAAGTTATCAAGAAATATCTCAACTGATAAATAAGAACCATGTATAGTACTTTCACAGAATGTATATATACCAATTTAAGTCTAGTGAATCCTGCATGAGCGTCATCTGACTCCATAACCAGTGTTGTATGTTCAATTGGGTATTTAATACCCTGTAAATATGTTTCAATTTTCAGCAACAGTTCATAGTACTTATAGAAACCATCTGTGCGTTGCAATCAGGTGTTGCATATATGCTTGCTGGAACAGTATGTGTTTCCCTCTATCTTTTATTAGTTTGTGTGTTATCTCCTCATTTGCCATGGAGAAAATAATATCTGAAGATTCATCCGATACATCGTGCAATAGCCCTTTAGTATGGATGAGGGTAAAACATCTAGACCGCACAGACAGGAAACTTAAAAAAGTACAAAGCCTCAGTCATCAGAATCATATAGCAATAAACAATATGAAAGGAAAGATTGCGATCGATGAAATCACTGAAATCAAAAATTTGTTAAAAAGTATTCAAAAGAAAATGCGGGATATGCAGTTTGAAATATATAATTTGAAGAGAAGTAAGTATCATTGTCATAAACGATTGTGTTATATAACAAAATTAGAAATTATATGAAAACGAATACGACGTTTTTAAGATAATTTTATCATAAGAACATATTCTCCTTTGCGGGAAACTCTTCCTTTTCTGGAAGGAAAAAGTGCAACATTAAATGCAAACGGTTTAAAACTGGAAAATCTAAGCTCATAAGTTGACTTTGAAAGGAACATGATTAAACCTCACAGACCCTCATAATGACAACTACAATATCCTTAACATTGTTTTTTTTTGTATCTATTAACAATCGGCGAAAGAGAGGAACATATATTGATTTTACAAGATAAAATTATGTATTCAATTATATTCATTAAAACCTGATACATCCTCATTTAACACATTTATTAATATATTGCATTCATTTCTGAAAAAACACATGAAACAGTTAAAAAACTATATAGTGAACATATCAATTTTAGCAAAAACAAAAACAAATAGTCCCCTTCCGGTAATAAGAAAATAATTTCAATCGACTGGTACCTACTATATGTTCGTGTATAAAAAGGTGACATGAAATATTTCTAACTTAAGGTAACTTTTTTTAATGTCGTTTTTGGTAAACATCTTTATGACCCATCTGTCTGGCTAGCGAGTCTAACAGAGCAATTCATTTGACTTTTAGAAATAAAATCGTACCATGATAATGTTTGGCAATAGGCGGCTTTTTACTTGTAGTTTTGTGCATTGGTAAACATTATGCTAACTTGTAAGACATTTAGCGTCAGCAACCAGTTATATTTTTAAAGTTATTATTTCAACTGATTCGTACCTTTTTTGCAATGCTAGCAGTGTGTGTCTTCAAACTCGGACATATCAACACTCTTCATCTGAAGTTTTTAATTTCGTTTTAAGACTTCAAATTGTCTTATTTGGATAATTAATGGTCATTGCGATTTCTGAAAGACCCCCGGGGATATTGGAAAGACAACGAAAGAATTGTACACTCATAGAGAAAATGCATTGAGAGATGGCGAGAGGAAGACACTTTCTCTTAATCAAAATTAAAATTAAAAAGAATTGGTATATACCAAAATAATAATAATAACATGTCAAATGAAACCCCGTTTAAATCTCATATTTAGACATGTAGAAACTGAGTACAGACGTAATATCACCTAATATTATTTTTCTTCTATATTGACTGTCAAGAAAAAGGAGGTTAATTGACAAAGGTTGATTTCCGTCATGAAAGGTATCTGTTATTCTAAACCTCGTACAATTGGTTAGATATTTATTTTCGGGGTTTTGTTTGTCTTTCTGTATCAGGTGAATATTGTAAGAATAAGATGTTCTAGTTATTTGGGTTTTATTTATTATTAGCAGGCATATTATATCAATTAAATTGAGGATGTAAATGGGGAATGTGTCAAAGAGACAACAACCATACCAGAGAGCAGACAACAGCCGAAGGCCACCAATGGGTCTTCAATGCATAATATACATCAACCATTGATATGATAATAATGATTTTATAGAATTTTCTTATTATACAATTATAGCCTTTGTATGAGGTCGATACGAGGTTATATCGACCTAAGAGAAGCATATTGACTGAGGACGAAGTCCGAGGTCGATATGCTTCTCTAGGTCGATATAACATCGTATTGACCTCAACCAAAGGCTACAATTGTTATATTATTAATCAACAACTATTGCATGAACAATGTAAAATTGGGGATTTCTAGAATGTATTTTTAGTAACATGCTGTATGCCCTGTGCAATATGCTGTTTTTGACCTACGAAAAGCTTAACACAACAGCATTGGCGTGCAATCTGAGTAAATACAAATGTACATGTGATCAAGTTTTAACGAATCACAAATCCTTAAAAATATTCGATTAATAATATCATGCAATATATACATGAAATAAATGGTATAATTGAGTCAAAATTCAATGATACGAAGACATGTTTTGAGAACACGTGTCAGGACGTGTTTTCGATGGGGTATTTTTTTTCTATTCGTGCGTTGTGACGACGTTATAAGAATATCCACATGCATCGCATATTAAGTTGAATGTAGTCGGTAAAAGTACTTATATTTGTTTTTTCTCTCACAGATGAAGTATAGGTTGGTCTGAATGATATTCAATCGGAAGGACAGCGGAAATTGATTTCTCATAAAACTGGAATATTCTTCAGTTACTGGCTTTCTTATCAACCAAGTAGTAAAAGGAGAGAAAACTGCGTACAATATTGCAAGGAGAGATGTAGCAGGAAGTCGTATGGCTGGAATGATGAATCATGTGGCTCACGAATGGGATACGTTTGTGAAAAACAACTTGAACAAAATTCATTAATCATATGTCCTTATTTGGGTTTTCATTAGAATTACGTATAACGTATATTTTTTTTATGTTTGTACAAAGCATATCATATATATATAACAAATTTGAAGGCAAATATTGTATTACAAATCAACCGACTCAGTCGAAAACCTTATAATGTCCAACATTTTTCTTTTAAATTCACTTCATTATTAAATAGCTTTTTGTTTAAGTTGTTCAATTGAGCACCACCGATAAGACATGAACGAAACGAGCTTCTGTTATAACTAAATTTTAAAATATTTCAACATAAGTCTTTACAACAATTTTTTTTCAAATAGCTTGTGATGAATGTAGCGTCTTGATTCAATACACATATTTTTTTATTTTACTGATTTGGAATTTTTTTTTGGCTGTTCTATTTTTACTCTAAAAATGTTACATTGATTTTGATGTCTCACTAGTAGTAAAAACAAAGAATCATATCTGTAATACATGTATCTCATGGAAAGCGTCATGCTGAAAAGTAGAACTATTAAGGTGTTCGTTATTCAACACTTACCACACAAATAGTTTACTTATCACCTCCACAAAAATGGTATCGTTTCCTTCATCATGAAATTACGGAATGAGACTTATCACTGGATTTTTACATGAAATGGGCAACTTTTTTTATCGTGTTGTTTTCATTTTTAACCGCACCGAGTCGTCACTACTGCTGGTAGACTATCAGTACCAGAGGATACTATCAGCTCGGTAGTCAGTATGTCAGTGCTAACATGAGTTGAGTTATAACAAGTCATCTAAAATTGCCCCTTTATAAATTTGAAATTATACAGAGGTTTCAACTCCCTCAATCAAAGTTGGCCTCAGATGGATTTGGCTATTATTATGTCGTTTTTGGTTTATAGCTCTTCAAAGTTTTCGGTCCTGATACATCCTTTGCTTTCAAATATTCGGCTTTGATTGTTCCTGATGAACGTTAATCCAGAAAAGCGCTTCGGACACATGAAATTTCTTTCTTGTTGTTTTCATTTTTGATGACACTGAGTCGATACCTCTGCTAGTAGACTATAAGCCCCCGAGGGTATCATCAGCTCGGTAGTCAGTACTTGGATACTGACATCATTTATAATAAATTATCTAAAATTGACCCTTTATAAATTTTTAAAATTATACCGAAACTAAGGTTTCAACTCCCTCAAGCAAAGTTGGCCTCAGATGGATTTGGCTATTATTATGTCTTTTTTGGTTTATAGCTCTTCAAAGTTTTCGGTCCTTATACATTCTTTGCTTTCAAGTATTCGGCTTTGAGCGTTCCTGATGAAGGTAAATCCGGAAAAGCGCTTCGGACACATGAAATTTCTTTCGTGTTGTTTTCATTTTTAACGGTAATGCTTGAAATGTTTACATGCACTCCCTCTAAGAAAACGTTCGTGTTACTTAATCTCTACTTTCGTTTGTTACTTTTTGTATACTTGTGTTTGATTTATCTATTTTTTGTTTAATTTTCTTCTTCAATGGCAATGCCATTAATGTTGCACTTTATTAAATGAACATGGAATTGAAAAAAATAAATCTATGTATACAATGTAACATCTGTAATATAGCATGTATTATCGTGTTGGTACTTTGTTTTGCTGAACTAAAGGGAGAAATAAAGATTATATCGAAATTAAAAAAGAACTAAATTACAGAAATCGCCTTAATTTTACAATTGTTTAGTTTAAGTCAGCTGATTGGAAAATAGTATCATAAAGTTACAGTTAATAGTGTAATAAATAAATTTTATATGATGAAAAAAAATGTTAAAAAATTTACTGAAATTTTTTGTACAAATTTACTGAAATTTTTTGTACCCTCGAGTCTCCATAAATAGAACCAAAAGATAATGTCCTTGAATCTTGCAGTTCTTGGGAATGAAGCCTGCATTTCTTTGCAGTATACATTTTGAAAGAGTCATTAACACATGTATTTTGTGTGCTAAACGAAACCAATGTAGCAATCACATAAAAAATTCCTTTCAATGCTGCTTTCATACGTCTAAACGTTTAAATGAGGACACCTTCACTATTACCAATAAATTGCTGCAGTCATTCCAGCTTTGTAAAGGAACTGTTAATTGATAACATATCAGTTTACCATGCTTTGAGGAGAAAGAAACATAAAACTAAATTGATGTTAAACACTAGTAATAGTTTGATTAAAATAGTGTACGGGTTTATATCTGTACAATAAAAAAAAGTGTTATCATTCAATATGAGACAACTAAACATCAGAATTCACAAGTGGTGCATATAAGCAATTATAGGCAATAGTATGGTTTTCCACAATAAGGAAACCCCATACATATAGTCTGTAGACTCGATTGATCATATATCCTAATAATAAGTTAAATTTATATTTCTTGAGTGTCATGCTTTTTTAGACATAAAAAGAGTAAACCAATTCAAACGAGAATAAGCAACGGCCTAATTTATAAATTACAATCTATGAAAAACAAATATAACAGACAAAAAACGAAGATACAATTGAAATACAGGCTTATGAAGTATGGCATGCAAGAACATACCGAATGTGGGGGTTGAACATGTTTGTGAGTCTTCAACATTCCTCCTAGTGATGTGATAATACAACAAAGGAACAAACTGTAAAACACAGTAGCAATAGTCTAAACCCGAACGATCAGTGTGAGGCAAAAAATAACTTACATATTACTTTCAGTTACTGAAAGCATATTCAAAGTAAATTGCATCTAATTAATAAGTCATGCTAACAACTTCTTAAACTAAAGTATCAATCAGTACCACGAATTTAGTGTAAAGACAGTGTCATAAACAGTCTTAAAAAAAACATGACACCCAAAAAATATAAATTAAAATTAAAAAAACCAATTGTTCAGAGAACAATTGTAGGTCTTTCCACTAGTAAAGATCTATTTTGATATTGAAATATGAAAAATCAGTTTAAAATGTTAGTTCCTATGGCTTTATGATGTATTTATATGAATTTATTAAAGCAAAGGTCAAAATCTAGAACGTCGGATTAAACTATGACCTTGACCTCAATTTCAAGGTCACAAACCAAGGACCTTAAATCAAAAGACCCTAGGTCTTTAATATGTTGGTTAATGATTTATACCACTTTACGCGTAATTCTAAATGTAAGATCGACAAAAACTCCCATTTCTTGTATGCGCATCCTTTCAACCAAAATATACAAGTAAGGACATGTTCCAACTAACAATTTATGAAAAATAATTTGTCAATATGTCATACGGTATTTGAAAAGAAGTGAAAATAAGCCAAAATCAAAATTTAGAATATGACCTTGACCATTGACCTTGACCTCATTTTCATTTTTTTGGAACAAGGACCTCAAATCTGAAGACCCTAGGTCTCTATTACTTATGGTTTACCAGTTGAAAATGCATATCCCTTGAATCAAATGAAAAAGGGGGAATAACTCTCATATGGAGTAACACGGGTTATGTTCTTCTCATATATGTTATGATGGTATGATACTAAACCCCTAACGGGAAGGATTGTGCCTGATGTTCATATGATGAAATCATAATCTTTCAGTCAGTTTAATTGAAGTCTGGAGCTGGCATGTCAGTTAACTGCTAGTAGTCTGTTGTTATTTATGTATTATTGTCATTTTGTTTATTTTCTTTGGTTACATCTTCTGACATCAGACTCGGACTTCTCTTGAACTGAATTTTAATGTGCGTATTTTTATGCTTTTACTTTTCTACATTGGTTAGAAGTATAGGGGGAGGGTTGAGATCTCACAAACATGTTTAACCCCGCCGCATATTTGCGCCTGTCCCAAGTCAGGAGCCTCTGGCCTTTGTTAGTCTTGTATTATTTTAATTTTAGTTTCTTGTGTACAATTTGGAAATTAGTATGGCGTTCATTATCACTGAACTAGTATATATTTGTTTAGGGGCCAGCTGAAGGACGCCTCCGGGTGCGGGAATTTCTCGCTACATTGAAGACCTGTTGGTGACCTTCTGTTGTTGTTTTTTTAATTAGTCGGGTTGTTGTCTCTTTTACACGTTCCCCATTTCCATTCTCAATTTTAATCCATATAGCTTTGGTCCAAATGAATATCCTTATCCTAAAGATGTAACGAGCAGTTTGGTAAAATAAATTTGTCGTAATCTTTTACGGTTGCGAATGAGTAGTGGCCACAAGAAAAACAGTGTTCAGGGAGATAACTCATACAACGTAAAGTATTTTGTTACGCGGTTGTAAATTTTTAAAGCGTATAAACTATACGATATCATATTCCAAATATCTAAGCGACAACTTATTAAACAACAATACTACGCAAGAAAAAAAATTAGGCGGAAGAAAAAAAATAATAATCAGAACAAAACCTATAGGTCTTTCCACGGAAAGGTGGAAAGACCTAATTATCATTAGGAGATAGGATCAATCGAGTCTACAGACACGAGCACAGTGGATAAATTTGTGTAATACAGTCCTTAGATGGTGTAAAAACCGTGTATCGTGTACTAGTGTATGGCATATGGTGCAATGGTAGAAGGTGTATGGTGTTTTGATGTACGGTGTGAGGGGAATGGTGTAATGGTGTATGAGGAATGGTGTGATTGTGTAACGTTTATATAAAGTGTGGTTATCAAAGTTTAAAACTATAAAACAATATTGATAAGACCTGATTTTTTATTTTATACATTCAATATTGTGATCAAAAATCGTATTTTGAAATAAATTTAAAAAAATTCTTTGAAATTGCATTTATTTTATAGGTAGATGGTGTAGAACAGTCTGCTTTTAGAGGGGAGTAATTAGTGCCCATAGAAATATCACATCCTGTTGACATACATTATTGTCAAAACGTACATAAATGTTGTCAAGAAATAATTTTTAAAGCTTTATTCATATCTTGTTTTATTCCTTACAGGAGAAGACTTCATTTAATTTGCAGTAACAACATCTGCTTCTAGACTTTTCAAAGGACCATTTTATCAAACTTCAGCTTTTTTGTTTGGCATTATAACTATTTTAATATGAGCGTCACTGATGAGTCTTATGTAGACGAAACGCACGTCTGACGTATTAAATTATAATCCTGGTACCTTTGATAACTATTTACACCACTGGGTCGATGCCACTGCTGGTGGACGTTTTGTCACCGGGGGTATCACCAGCCCAGTAGTCATCACTTCGGTGTTGACATGAATATCAATTTCGTGGTCATTTTTATAAATTTCCTGTTAAAAAGGCTAATGGTTTTCTTATCTCAGGAATAGATTTCCTTAGCCATATTTGGCACAACATTTTGGAATAATTGGATCCTCAATGTTCTTTAACTTTGTACTTGTTTGGCATTATAACTATTTTGATATGAGCGTCACTGATAAGTCTTATGTGGACGAAACGCGCGTCTTGCGTACTAAATTATAATTCTGGTATCTTTGATAACAATTATTAAATCAGACAAAAATGTTTGATAGGATTGTAAGGTATAGTGTAGTGAAAAATCATAACTGTCAAATGAATTGATCAGATTATCAAAAACACGTGATTCATACAAAATATCAAATGATCAAAGACACCCAAAGATTGGTTATAAGAAAAGATATCTATATTTATTGCAAACGCTTGCTCTACACACGACATGTTAAGTTTTAAGTCAAAAGCAATGTTGTTGGTAAAGACATAATTTTCAATTCGTTGATATAAGAGTGCACACATCTGTTCGTCTGTTTTTCAATTCGGCTTTCGTGATCCATTAATGTTCGTCTTTGTAAGTGTCATTTTATTTTGTTCTAATAATGATTAAAATCTGGTTTGACAAATTTGCACTGTATGTCTGCATCAAATATATTTATCAGTTATCGATAGTCTCTGACAATTTCCACAATCTTACTTATTCAAAGATCACCATATTTTGTAGAGCTATATCAACGACGAAATAACAACTTCATTTCATGTACTTCTGGTTCGAAAATTATAAATTTACTCATATGTGTCTGATTCACCTTACATAAAAACTCAAATAAGATTTTGTGTTTGATTTCTTCAAGATGAGAGTTTTGTTTAACTGATGCTAAACGGTATAGTGATGTGACAAATATGCATTTATACACCCATCAAAACAAAGGAGGATTAAAGGTCAATGTTACATTTCACTTCATTTTACGAAAGGCAAGTAAAAGAGAGGCGAGATATACCAAAGGAAATTCAATCCCATTACATTATCTAAAACTGTTTTTATTAGATTGGTGTTTTTCACGTGCTTCTTAAAATTTGCTATAGAATAAACCATGATTTTTTCCGCGAGAGATTTAAATATAGATTATACTGTCTAATTCGGCATTCTATCTGCGAGGTTTCGGTGTGATGTCATAAAAAGTTTATTACCATTGAGACCGGATACATGATACACAACCAAAAATATGTTAAAACAATGATATATCTCTTCAAGGATGAAATTTCAAACCTGATTTTTCTGTGTTTTAGACAATATATTTATAATACAAAATAACTCCAGAAAGATTTATCAATTCATGGTGTGAAGAAAATACTCAAATATCTTTATAATCTAGAGAAGAATATAGCAGTAAGAAACAATAATCTTGAGAGTTTCTACAAATTGTAAATTCAATTTACTTATTTTTTCGATTGTAATTATACTCCTATTATAATTCATATGTTAATAACATGATGGAATCTTGACTTTTTTTACTAAAATAAAAAATATTCATCAGAACATTATATTTATTTTATTTTCTTCTTTATGTACTTAAATTCTGTAAAAAAAAAATTCTTTTTTTAAATTCACTTATTTTCCATCTTAGCTTGCACTTTTGAAAATATTATTAAACTTAGAATATCTGTATGTTTGTTACAATAGTTATTCTAATTTGATCATACATTATTTTGGGTTCTTTTGAACATTCTATTAATCTAAATTTTTTTTATTTTTAAAATGCAAATTAAAAGTGTTGAATTATATTAGGTAACTTCAGCTGAAAAATTGTTTTGTAAAATGAACTAACAAATACCAACAGATATGTATATACATGTTCTATTGCTAATATTAACGAGGCCGGGATACGGTATCGGTATTCGATGTTTTCGTTACTAACAAGTATACAGATTTAATATAACAAAACAAAATTTAAAAAAAAATATATCTCTTCTGCTGACGTCATATTTTTCAGGAAGTTTGTTGGAATAAAAAAGATATTAAATGTGTTTAAGACTAAATATATAGTTGGCTCATAATTTTGAAATGATAAACGAGGATGTCACATTACATACCTGCCAACCTCTGGAACTTTCAATGAGGGAGATCTCCACCTCAGCTTTAACAGCTAAATATATGACCTGTACACTTATTCATCTACAAAACACCATTTAGAGTAAATAAATATAATTTATGCCTTCTATGCAGTGTCATTATCTTCACTTATATACCTATTTGGAGTTATTTTCTTTCAGAACGATAGGTAATTCTTTTTCAGAATCAACCCGGACGATGCCATGTTTCAATGAAATGTGCTCAAAGGCATACAATAATGACCTGTGTGAGGTCATTATTTTCCTTGATGAAAATGCAATCTATAATTTACTTCAAAATTTTATTCGTCTGATAGTTTTTTGTTGCCGATTTGGAAATTTATATTTGAAAGTTAAATCGACGATAGATGAAAAGAAATCGTCATTGCCCGCATTTCAATTTTCGAAACAAATAACGCGTGAAGTTTTGTTAATTTATCGCTACATTAAAGAAACATTATCAGATATGTGAGATGAATTTTAATATAGACTTTTATAAATAAAAAGCCAGATTTAACATATTCGTGTGTTAGATTTTGAAAATCGTATTGAGTCACACTGAATAGGTTGGTTGATTTTTGGTTGCTTGCTTTACGTCCAGTGGCAAATATTTCATGCATGTTCAGGACGATAAACGCTGAATAGGAAATCATACTGTGCTCTACATGTATTTATATTCGTCTTTGTGTCAGTTCTTAATTTGTTTTAAATTTATGTATACCATTTAATTACCTTTTACTGTATCAAATGATCAACTTATAAGAAAATCTTATATTTTATTGAATACAATTAACGTAACTCGGAAAAGGGTCGGATGCGGAGGGTCTATAATTATATCCTGATTATCTGTTTATAAAATGTATTGCTATTCAAAAGACAATCTTTCTGAATTTTCCATTCGATTCAATTAAAATTGTTAAAAAAAAAACACTTTTCCGCGATAGAAATGACATTACAAATAGAAAAAAACATACCCCTCACCCTTTTCCATAATCTAAGTGGTACAATAAATTACTTACAATGTGTCTTGTGTTTGTCATACACCGTTAACGGATGGTAACAATACATTTGTGTCTTACTTCATGCAGTTACAGTAGTATTTGTATTGTGTATGGATAATATTTTCCAAAAGGTTTATATCTAGATTTATTAGTGAGTTTTATTTCACATTCTAAATGAGCCGTAGGGCGTATTAAAACCTGAACGCATTAGAAATGAATATCCCACTTTAGTGTTGTCGGTAATATAGGATACTAAATTTTGCAAATCTTTATTAAAATAATATTTTTTTGACGGTATATAAGTCAGATTATGCATATTTTAATGTTTTTCTTGTCGTAGAACACACCTCGTGGTGTCAGGATTGATCAAATGAAAGACCGACAGAAGGGAGGTCTTTCTTTGAGCAATCCTGACACCACGAGGTGTGTTCTACGACAAGAAAAACCTTAAAATATGCATTATCTATAACATAAATTATGTTCAATATTGTGCATATGCGTGCCCATTAATTAGTCTTCCATATTTCAAAACAAAGGTCCAAATATTTGAGTTGACAAATCTTTATGGGGTTGTCTTTTGTGATGTCCAGATTCTAATATCTAGTTAAAGAAACAAATATGTCAAATTTCCAGATTACGGCGGGTGTTCACTGAATGTGGATTTTGAAGAAACCTAAACGGACAGTCCCTAATCAAATGCAAATCAAAAGAAAAAACGAATGCACAACAATTTCATATTCCTGACTTGGTACAGACATTTTCTTATGTAGAAAATGGTGGATTAAACCTGGTGTTAAAGCGCTAAACCTTTCACTTAGATAACAGCCGCACCATAGGTGCTCCTAAAGGGCAAGCATAAACTGCTTAACATGTGGCACCCGTCGTGTTACTCGTGTTATCACAAAGCCGATAAATAGTCTTATTCAGTTAGAAATTGGCACATATTGATAGAAAAAAACGCTGAAGATAATAGAGAAAATCATTTTTTTCATATTTTTAATGATATCGTCATATTCATAAAAGACTACTTTAAAGACTAGGTACTCCTTCCTCAGATAACTGTGTACCATGAGATCTTTAGATTGCTATTTTGAGGTAAAGATGGTAACCGTAAAAAAATTAAAAAATTGTAATGCCAAAAAATGATTATACTTATTTTATATAAAGCGACTCGAGACAGGCTAAATTCGTACTCCAAGTAGAATGAATGAGCTGCACAATTTCTGTAACCAGTAATAAATTGTTAAGTCTGGGTTTTTTTTGCTGCATGTCATTCACAATAATCAGTTGATGTTAAAATGTTCTCGTGTTATTGATGCGTCTTCTGAAGACGAAACTCGTGTTTTGCGTACAAAAACTTAAGCCTGGTATATTCTTGACGAGTTTTTTTGTAGGTCAAGGATATGAAGTACTTTGACTGTCCCTTTGGTATCTTTCGTCCCTCTTTGATGTATGTAAGAAGTGCAAGTAAAAAAAAATGAACATAAGTGTAAAGCAACAAAATACATTGACAGCTGGTTAAAAACTTTCTCATTTGGCTATTCATTTTTTGTCCTTCATGGATACATAGCTCCTTAAGTATTCGATAATTTATATATCTTTGGCGTCCATATATTTTGGTCTGATCGATCACGATAAAGGATGGATTGTGTTGGAAACCAAGAATTACACAAGAAATCATGTTATGAAATTGTGGCTTAAAAGTGGGCCCGATTAGCTTTGCGGGATATGTAAACCACTCATTGCGGGGTCCGAAAATGTCATGTTGTTATGCAACGTATTTGGTCCTAACCTCTTTTCCAGTAAGGGTTGAAGAGATATGCCCATTTCGTTTCTCCTTTTTTTCACACCAAGTTCATCTTCAAAACATTGTAAAATCTTTTCTTAACAATAACTCACATCGTTATGACTATGTGTGCTTTGAGGTTCTGGCATTAGTATGACTTATTTCAATAGTAATGACCAAATATATAAACACAAAAAGAAAGCTCAAAACTGAACGTTTGACATATGTTGGCAAATATTTTTTTTTACAAGAACCAAATTTATTGTAAGTAAAGCTACATATTGTGTTATCGGTACCATTTTTTTTTCATTGTGGAGTATAGAGACGTCTTTGCAGTATTGTATCAACATGCCTTCAAGAGTATATATTTTGTGGCTATAATTAAATTGTATGCTGAGTACATACCTATCTGTTAATGCAGCCTTTTCAAACAGATTTTTTTTTTTATGTGTTGTGTTGTTAAACACTGTCCGAATTTTGCTGTCTGCGTGATTATCTGGAACCTGATATCTAGTTGGCATTGGTTGCTGTCTTTTATAAACTTTTTTTATATGTTTTTTTTAGAATATAAAGAAAGCCTGATAAATCTGAGGGGACATTCAAAACTCACGCCACGGCCAAAAAGGGTAGACAACAAAAAATAAGCATGTCCATAAAATAATTTGTAACTTAGAAAACTAAGGATTTTGCAGCCAAACATTAAGGGTTATTTCTTTGCATCACGGTGCGAAGCTATTATTTTCATATAATATTTACGCCATCTTAGAATTATAACGTAACAAGAAGAAAGGATCATATTTGTTAGAATAAGATATAAAAGTGGGAACATGTCCTGAACAGGAGAAGATATTGAATAAAGTATGGATACTTAAGATCAGATCCGATACCGGAGTAATACCTATACTGGTTGACCCTGCTTTGAAATGTCGAGTCAAATTCAGATAAATTATAAATACGTTCAAGCAGTTAGTTCTGATTAATTAATAATTTTGAATTGATAAAGATAGATGTATGCTAAAGTTTTATTTGCCCAATAAGATTCCGACGAAAACACGGAGCCAAATATTCCCCGGTTATTGACCACACTTTTTGAAATGTCAAATACATGTGTATCAATTTGGTGCATTTTTCTGGAGCTGATAATGTATATCAATGATTTATAGTACATTATCAATGTCATACATATTAATTGCTATTAAATTGTATATAAACAAGTATTCTTTTTTCATAATGAAGAATGATCTCATGTCTGTAAGTGTAATTGTAATCCTAATCGTAGGTGTATGATAGTTTCCGCAAATGTCTAATAATATTACTGTAACTGAAACACTAATAAAAGTCTGAAAAATATAAATGATTAGAAAATAAAACTCCATCTATTTTCTTTTAAAAAAAATCACACAAACACAAAAACTGAAAAGGTTAAACTTGTTTCAGTTGTTAGGTGTGGATTTGTACACCCTGTTCTACAAGTGTCATCTGTCATTTTCCTTACCATGCTTACTGCAAGTAACAAATTGCGTTCCGTATTTGTTATTTCCGGGAATATAGAGCGGAATTGTGGTCATATGTGTGGTTAACATATTAATCGTCAGTTCAAATTAGGTAATTGATTTTCTCTTTTTTTCTATATATATAATTGCAAATTTTGTGATACCGATCCTAGTTAGTGTTGCCTATTTTGTGTGAAATATGCACGTGATGAAGGTCTTACTAGCACATTTCCTTGTTAAGAAATGATATTTTGCCTAGTTGCCTTATTGACAAATTTATCATATTTCCTTATTTTGTGTAAATAATTAGCCTTTTCTTTGTAAATAGGAGTTTAAGTATATTTTGCACGAAGAGTAACAAAAGATAAATGGTCACTATCACGACTTCACTAAAATTTACTCATTGTTGGGCGCAATACGGTAACCTATATTGTTAATTTCTGTGTTGTTTGGTCTCTTTTTGAGAGTTGTCGCATTGGAAATCGTACAGCACATTTTTTAAGTTTTATAAATAGAACTGGTAAGTACGTGTAAGTAATCTTAGTTATATTCATAATAGCCATTGTTAATTATAATATAACAACATGACGTCTTTCAAACGCTTTGAGTACATACCCGTAGTAAAATATGAATATATTGTTTGGGCTGTTCCGATCGTACTCCCACGTCATATGTTTTTATATGAATGATCTACCCGACGTCATAGAACGTTGACGTCAAAATATAAGCATTTTACGGAAAAATACACGCTAGTGAAACCGAAAATCATTATAACAAGGAAATGTAAACAAACGATGCTAAAATGTGTTATCTAAACCATTTTGTAAACATATAGGACATTTAAGTAAGATTATCATTTAAATTCATCCAAACCTATCTAAATTCGTTATTTAAAATAGTTTAAGCTTGTCACTTATTCAGTTTACTCCGTTCTTTTACGTCAATTTAATAGTGCGTTTATTTATGGAAACGACAAATACTGCCTTCACCTAGAGCGCTTTGATCCAAAACAATTGCGTATTTGTCCTATTAGAATAAAATTATTCATGGTGGCTTGAATTATCTCTTTACTCCAGGGAAAAGGAGATTTTATTTTTAATAAGAAAATTGACATTTGGCAACATTATACATATTAACAACAAATAACTTTTTTTAATTTTTGGATTAAATACGCTTGACAAGGTTGCTTTGCCCTTATTCTTTTATCTATACAAACATAACTATTAAAGTGTACATGTGCTTATAAACATACAAACAAAATAGACGGAAGAACAAATTACAACAAAATAAAATATTTTAAAACATTTATGTGAAAAGAATAAATATACACAGTCACAGAACATTATGTTATGATTTGTTCCTTTTGGTAAACATAATTCCAAAAGATTGCATTTCTTAAAACTCTGACCAGGCAAACTAAAAGAACAGATGACAAGCTCATGGATGATATATAATATAATCGTGTATAGGTAAGTGATTTTATGGTATATGTCACTTTACTAAAAGACAGTTATACATATATACAGATAAAAAAGGAGTGGGTGTAAAGTGCGTGATTTTAACAAATAATCATTGGATCAACAAATAAACTAAGAAAGAGAAATAAAATAAAATAAATGAAGTCAGAATTACTTTTCAGAAAATAGGTTATAAAATATCACCGGTGTCAGACTGCTTTTGAACAGTTGTTTCAACGTATTTCTTGGGAGATTTGAATACTAGTATTGTTAAATCTTTAAATTATTGGTTACATTTGGGGCACTTATCAGTAATTTAAAGGCAAAACAGCCCATGGCACTTAATAGGTTTTCAACACAGCTAGAAATGCCTCACCAGGAGGCAGGTTCCGGCTGGCCACCTTAACAAAAATTTAACCTTTTTGGCTAATGGACGTTACACTTAACTTCAAAATATATAAATGGACCCAAATTTAAAAAAAATACAATTATTACAAAGGACAGAGGTTATTGACCTTGGTTCTGGCCCAAAAAAATCAGCAGGGTTATACATGTTTTGTGCTTTGTGATATCTACAACCTGCCCTTACACATCTAGACAATGTGGAATAACATGCTTATTAAAAACAAACAACGACATTTACCTAAACATTGGAGACCTATCTTTTTGCTGAATACCATATACAAAGATTGTTCCGGGAATATTGCGAGTAATTCAAAAACTGTTTTACAGGCAACGTGATTGATTTGGATCATAATTGTTTCATAAGTGGACGTTTAATTTGACACAATATTCATTCAATTTATGATATTTTAAATTGTATATATAATAACACAATATCCAAGGTTTATTGCTTTAAATTGATTACGCAAAAGGGTTTGATTATTTATCTTGGAAAATTCGTTATCAGTATTGTTATTAATATTTCATTTTTTGTGAATTTATGGATAATAACTATTTCATAATAATATTTCAACCGTAGACATTTGGGGTGGAAATCGTTCAGACTTTTTCAAAAATGATATGGCTTTAAGCAAGGACAACTTTCACCATTTATTTTTAATATTTTGTGCAGAAAATTTGGCATCACTATGAGAAAGGAATAAAAATTATACTGATTTATGTGACAAGATAACATAGAGTTTGAAGACGATACTTCTCTAATTTTTAGCGTAAAAAACTTGCAGGGCTAAATATTATTTTTTTATTTGGATTGATTAAGAAAACTAACAATAAGTATGATGAATGTTTTTGCAGAAGAGAAATCTAAGTAATATGAAAAAGAGGATGTAGTATGATTGCTGGCAGGAAGAGGATTTGTTAGTTAGATAAACATCCAACATCCATTGGACTTAGCATAAAGACGTCTTAAGCCAACAGCGAAATCATGACCTTGTGCAATGTAAAGATACAGGTATCGACAGATTGTAGATCAATGAATCTGCATATGTATATAACAATGATGTTAAGTTTGCTTTTAATTAACTGATAAAAAAAAACAATATTAATACCAATAAAGACATATTCAAAGATAGCATTACAGTGTTGTATTGGTAACCTTTCAGAATAAGTTTATTTAAAGGACCGAAAAGTTTACATAGATAATTTCGAAATATCCGAGCACGAGAAATAACATCTCCGTTAAAATAAGGATCTACAGGAATAATAAAGCTTCAAAACCAAATCTTTATATCTATGAAAGAATTTAGTCAAAGTAATTTGTGGTAATGAAATCCCTGACTTCCATTATGAATAGATTACGTTCATTTGTCAAAAGGAAATATTATTGTAAAAGAAAATTAGGAAATACATTGAATATTTACAGTTCGGGGGGAAGTAAAACACGAATTAACGATACAAAAGCTCACAATTAAATAAAAAAATAATATAAATTCAAAGGGTAAAAAATAAAATAATAAATGGAGACGAATGTATTCATACAAAATTCCATACAGTAGTGATTATTATACAGAATAAACTAGTAAATTGTCGGTTATAATGAACTTTTGAATGATTTTTATTGTATTGACAATTTCAACTTTACTTTTTACCAGAAAGAAGATAAAACAATTTAACACATTTTTGAAACTCTAACCTTGTTCAAACATAGTTTGATTTAATTGTCTCTTGGTTCTCTTATGGTTTACGTGTTTCATTTACACAGGTTTTTCATAGGTGAAATAACAAAATCATTTTGTACGAATGAAACAATTTAAAATTTATTGCAAACCTACAAAAAAGCTTCAATATTAAAGGCAGCGCAAGGTACAATGAAGTAGACGTGTTACCAAGAGTTGGAATACTTTGTTGTATTCATAAGATGTATCAAAACTATTTTGGATGATTGATTTATTGTAAGAATGACATAAAATGTTCGTTTGATTTTCAAATGTAGATGATTTGTTTTTCTCTGGATCATCACAGAAACAGCAGAATTCTTAGGTAAATTGAAAACTTTTCGGAGGCACAGATAAGTCTTTTATCATATATACGTTTATGCAATGAACGTATGTCGGGGTATTTTTATACACCTTGTTGAATATCTCTTAGCAACGCTTTGCTTCTTTCGGAATAGGTATAGTAAGAGTAAATTTTGTCTTTGAAACATCTATGACTAATATATGCGTACCATGCTTAAGACATTCAATATAAGCATAAAGACTTTCAAATAATTCTCCTTCTGCTTCATACATCAACTGTCCGGACTGCTCTTTTGTGGGTATCCTTATATGATTCGGTTCGCCATTCATTCTAAAAGTAAAATCACAAGAATACTGAACTCAGAGGAAAATTCAATCGGAAAGTCCATAATCACATGGCAAAATCAAATGACAAAACACTTCAAAAATGAATGTACAATAACTATATTTAACATGCATATGAATAACAAATTAAGTCAAACGAAAGTACGTTATATAGTACATGTAATACCGCGGCTTTTTTCGAGTCGGCTTTTTTCGAGATTTAATAACAAATTGTGCAGGTGAAATTTTCACTATTTATAATTTTCCCTGAATCTGGAAAATACACGAGCAAAAATATCTGTATGGTAATGTTAAACATATAAACTAAATCATTCAACAGTTAACCTTTATGAAATTAATACGAGTACTACAAACGAAAAAAAACACTTCAAGGAACGTTAAATGTTTACATTGGATTATGATAGAAGTTGAAGGTTGAACGTTACTGGTTTACATATATTATATACTTGTTTATTCTAAATTTGTAGTATGAAACTAAGAGATATTTGTATTTTTTTTTTAATTAAAGACACATTTGATAAAACAGACGTTTTGGTTGGTACAAACACTTATGTATCTTCAAGATGCATAAGCATAAATTTAACTAAAAACAAATACACAAAAAGATAAAGTTTTGATCTTAAAAACATTAAGTTGCATCTATCATGGAAGTAATATTTAAAAGGAACAACATCGACTAATTCGCATGTATTTATAGCATGCTGAGCTTTGTACTAAAGTCATACGATTTTATCCAATTATAGTCTCAGCGGTAAGACCCTTTGGTTACTATCTGCGTTACCGCGGTTGTAAAATGGCATCAAGAATTTCTTATCAGTCACGGTAATTATAGCGCACCTGTGGGAAATCCCTAGTTTATTAATAACAAGGTAGCACTGTATCACATAGAATTTCATCATTAAGAAAGAAATCGAATGGTGAAAAAATATTGAAAAACGGACGAGAATTGTATAAACTGCAACAGCTTAACAGGGTAAGTTGTAATTATTTTTGCATATTTTGGGCAATTACTGATTGTTTTAAACAGTTCTGAAAAGCATTTTCCAGTTGAAGGCGGATCTCAAGTAAAAACAGGTAATAACGATGATGCGATCATGGTTCACATGATGTATAACAAAATAATGTAGGCAGATGTAGACATATGATATTTTAGTGTTGAAATGTGCCAAGGCTATCGAGCAATAGAATCAAAATACTTTTAAATAATCTAGACTTACATGAAATAAAAGTCATAAAATACTTTATTAAAACATGAAATAATAAATGGTTAGTGGTGCTACCATATTAAAATGTATATCTGTTTAATAAAAGGTTTTAATCACATTAACACTTTATAAGAAAGAGAAGAACAATCAAACAAAGAGAGCATGACGCTTTTTCTATCCGCAGTTATATCTTTACTGAGTCATTTTAAATTTTGAGTACAAATTAAAATAGTACAGTAATTGAAAGTTAAAGATGTTTTATATGATCAGATGATACGGGAAGACTGGTCAATAAAAGGTTGTTTATAAGTCCATGAAAGTAGTTTTTTAAATTTTATTCTTCTTCACTGTTAAGACATAAAATTTGTAGAACTATTTTCTTATCTTTCAGAAATGGAATCTGAATTTGACTGTCGTTTATGTGGAAAATTAGAAAAGAAGACCACACATCGTCATTTCCCTTTTGAAAAATCTAAGCACGCAAGAGACATTAAACTAGCATTAAATATTGAAATTGAAAATGATCCTCCTTTTTTGTCAAATTTCATATGTGAAAGGTGTCGGCTTAAATAAGTAAGATGGAGAAAAGATGTTAATAAGAAAAAGAAAGCCAAAATCAACATTGAGGTAGTGGAAATTGATTCAGGCGGCATATTGTCCCAGTCACAATCAGACAGTAATTGGCAAGGTATTGAATCATTGGCAAACGAATTAGGATGGGTTTCTAACATTCAAGACGGATCCAGATGTTTTATGAAATTGCAGGAAGAAAGAGGTTCTTCTTAGCATATGTATTGACTCCGACCTAAACTGCAGAATCATAGTCTTAGAATCAGTTATTAAATTTGAAAATATTCTTGAAAATAGCACAAGTATCAATGATGCATCAATTGTTGAAAAGTTGATGAATAAAGTTTCATGCATGAAGGTTTGCCCAGTTAACGATGACTTTTCTGATATTTACCGTTATCGGTATCCTAACACACTAGCAAAATTTAGAAACGCAGAAGACATATTAATAGCATCTAAGAAAATTTAGCACATAGAACAACATACGCACAGTTGATGGTGGTATGTTATGTGATAGCCAGCAAGAAAGATGTTCAAATTGTCAGGTTTTCCGGCCAAACCTCTTCATGCAACGGAGTAGAATAAAAACTATTCATCAGAAACAAAGCTAACAAATAGACACGATTACATGACAACTGGTCAGTTGAAAGAGAGAGTATTGAACTCAAGGGATGAAATACGAAGTCTTAAACGAAAAATGGACAGTCTAAAAGAACAATTATCTAAATACTGCGACAAGTAAGGAGTGAAGTTGGACGTTGGAATTTCAGAGTCTTTTGTAAGCATAATGAAAGAAAATAATAACATTGCGTTATCAAAATTCAAAGAAAATAGTCCACAGTACATTCTTTGGAAACAGCAACTACAAGCGGCAACAAAGTCAAATCTAAGGCAAATGAGTTGGCATCCAACTTTGTTAAGGTGGTGCATAGCTTTGCATGTAAAATCTCCATCTGCTTACAGAATGGTTAAGAAAAGCAACGTACTAACACTTCCACATGAGAATAAACTCCGGGATTATACAAATTTACGAGTACACAAAGTGGTTGGAATACTAACGTGATCGACAGATCTTTACTGGACTTTAGTATCTTAGATTACCCCCTAAAACAGAATATTTCGTTGCTGTTTGGTGAAGTGAAAGTGAAGTCTGGATTCGTATACTGTTCTGAATCAGGCAGACTGATTGGACTTTGTGATTTGGGGTCTGTGAATAATGTTATTCAGAACTTTTGTATAAATGAATCAGAAACATCAGAGCCCGGCATTGCAAGTCATATCATGACAATAATGATACAAGGCATATTTTCTAATCTCGGGTGTGTTGTTGCACATTAACCTTGCAAAGGATTCACTAGTTATCAGTTGTTTTGGATTATTTGGCACGGCATTGTGATTTTAGAAAAATATGGTTTAATTGTTAGAGCTTTGGTGTGCGACAGGAAATTCTACAGAATTCATGGACAAAACCAAGATTTATGCTACTGTACAAATAATGCATATGGAGACGAAATAAATGGATACTTTATCTGTGATGCCCCTCATCTAATGAAAACAACCAAAAATAACTTCGAGAACTCAGGATGGAACAATAAAACCAGAAATTTAATGGTAAGTAATGTGACATTTTGGGCTATTCTGCATAAGCTAAAACTCCCTCTTGAAGGCCGTACTTTGACCTTTAATTGTTCACTTTTTACACCTTGAGATTTGGATGGAGAGTTGTTTTATTGCCACTCATATTACATCTTAATTCCATTAGATACAAAGAAAATCGTCTAAATTTCATTTTTAAGTAAAATATGCTGGTTTTATATATTCTAAACACCCCTGCAGTTCTTTCAATAAGAAAATGAATATATTTTAGAACCTTTATTCAAAGATATGTAGAGGGCTAATGTCACACTATTGTTTAATTCTTTTTTTTACTCTTTCCAGTTGAATGGGAAGCCTATAAAATGGTCACAGATAGTAACACTAGTGGAAGGCGATATCCATGGAATGGGTTTGCGACTTCTTCCAAAGATCAGTTATGAGCATCTGCATCTAACACCAACTTTGAGAATGAGAGTCAAATTAGCAGTACATGTTAGTTTTTGTTTTATATACTAGTGCTCTGTACTAGTGCATGTTGTAAAAAAATATTAAACTCCAAAGAGAAAATAGACATTTGACCTTTTTTAAATACAAAATAAGAAGGAAAATTATATTAATTTTATATACAGATGGTCTATTAAATATCAGTATTTTAATTTCAGTTGTACGATACTTTTCAGATTCTTAGCTCCAGCTTTGCGGATGCCCTACAACTCAAAGGCAACCCAGAAACTGAGTTAACACAACTTTTCATAAGAATGTTTGATAAATTTTTCGATTGCCTGAATGTGTCAAATACCAAATCAGGCATCTTTCAGAGGAAACCAACTTGTGCGCCATACACTAATATCAATGATTTGAGATTTAAGGTTTGTATAAATGTTCTTAAGTTTTCTTTTGATTTTCGATATACTAGTAGACTTTGGGATCTTAAAAGCTCGTTCAAAGAAGTTAGATTTTATCATTAAACTTAAAAATACTTGGCGTTGCACATACATTGTATCCAGGAATAAAATGAAAATAAGGAGATGTGGTATGATTTGCAATGATTTTGTATAAGTCGCATCTATACAGTAGCTTTAATGAAAAAAAAATAGCGAAAAAAGTTTTGCATTACTTTTTTTTGCAACAGTGGCTAGAGGAGGACTTCCTTAAGTTTCTAACCAAATGGGAGCAAGAAAAAGAAAATCAAGCAGATATAAATAAAAAGGAAAAGAAACAACTATGCCTTAGCAGGGAAACCCTTGAAGGACTTGGAATAACAGATAAATTCTGATTTTGGAACAAGTTTATTTCAAATTATTTATCCTTATTTTACATTGTAGATAAATTTTGTCTGAATAATTGTGCTAAAATTAAGGCAACTTTTGACTGTTTTTATGGTTAGTTTATATTTGTTATTGATCTAATCACTATCAATAATGTAAAATTAATAATCTTTTTCAGTTAAATCATTTTTGCAGTTGGGAAAGCAACTGCTTCTGCTACCAAATGTTCGATTCTTGTTGAGCGAGAAGTTTAATTAAGATCCATTTGAAGAATACTTTGCATGGGAGGATTTTGTGATATCCTACTGTTAGGGAATTTCAAAACAATGCATTAAAGTTGCAAGTTGCAAATGCTCCGGCAGTAATGGCATCTACAAGAGGAAACTGTCATACAAGACAAAACGCACAGCCAATTGAAGCACCATTAAGCAAACGGAAACACATAAGACATAGATGTGTACTTCATAACATTGTTTAATTTATAACATAATTCATATATTATAGACATGGTCTTAATTTTATTTCAAATAGCAACAAAATGTACAATACTTTGAGGTTTAATTTTCCTTGTTTAATTCTTTTCTCATACTTTTTTGTGATTTTCGTGATATTGAATTCTCCTGTTTTTCTTAATATACATGAATACATTTGCAAATGCTTTCAGTCTTAGATTCACCCAGCATGTAATACATTTATTAAGAAGATATAATTTAATGTCATCACTCTCTGTATCTTTCATCAATTCCATAAAAGCCTGGTTCACTGACTCACTATCCTCAATCTGCTGGTGGAGCTCATCCTTTGTGACATGCAGACTTGAAGATGCTCTATTTAAATTGGAGCGAATAATAATTTCCATTTCTTTAAAAAAAAAACATGTAGACAGAATCACTTACAGAGAAAAGTCCACCCCTATTAACAAGGATAAGCCGTTCTTTTGTATAGGAGAGTAAATTTCTTGTGTCAACTTCAGATTCAGAAATCTTAAAGTTTTTAACGATGTCCCAACACTGTGCATAAATAGGATTTCTTTGATAATTTGTGAAATGACGAGATAACTTTCTACATATATATCCTGAAGTAAATCTTAATGCCTGTTCTTCAGATTCAGTAATGGTCAAAACAGATATTTTTTTCTCCTGATGTTGAAGGAATAGGGTGTCGTTTCTCCATAAGTTCATGAAACAATTGTTGTAAAAGAAATTGCAATACTAATCTACAAATCCGGTCTAAATAATTTTCAATTTTTAAGTGGTTCATTAAACTTTTAACTTGAAACTGTGAATCGTCGAAGTTTAGATATGTTCCTTATGGCCATGTTATTACAGGGGACTTCAATATCGTCCAGAACAGAGAGGTTATAAACTTTTTGAAAAAAGGACCAAAATATCGTCCTCCATCTAAAAAAGATTGGAAAGAGTGTCGTCAAGTCACCAAAAATGCTCTTTCCTCATTTTGTAAAAAATGGTGTAAACGGGGAAAATCTGATAAAAAATCTCTTGATTCTTATTTAAATAAATGTATGAATGTGGTAGATAAGAGCATATCACAATAAGTAAATAATAGAGGACATAATACACCTATTTCCAGAATAAGAAATAAACTTCAAATACTTTCAAAGCGGTGTGTATTTGTTCCGGCCGACAAAGCAGCCTACAATGTGGTTGTGGTATGACGAAAATACTACACGGACGTTCTTGAATAAAATTTTGAATTCATCTTCTTTTAAGTCCATCCACTTCACAGAGAGTAATATAGTTAAAAAGCATGTAACAATCACATCAAAGCTTAAGGCTTCTTCTGAACGTTTGAAGGTCCCTACTATGTATTAGCTACCTAAACTACACAAAAAAACATTTAAATATCGTTTCATCTCGGCCTCTAGTAAGTGTTATATAACTAATATGTCAATGCTCTTAACTAGTTCATTAACTACTATTAAAGAGGTTATTTGTGAATATTGTTTTTATTGCTATAAATATTGATTTTGTTATCAGTAGATTAAAAGCTAACTAAATACCACTCGTATGTTATATACATATACATTTTCTTGGATCTACAATCTGTCGATACCTGTAACTTGGCATTGCACAAGGTCATGTTTTCTCTTGCTGTTTATGACGTCTGTACACTAAATCCATTGTATGTTGGATGTGTACGGATTGAGTGTTTAGTCTTAGAAGCATGATTTTGTTATTAGTTGTTAGTGGCTTTTAACTAGCTGTCAGATAACTGCGAGTACTCTCAGATCTGTTCATTGTGTCGGGATGTATAAGTACACAGCCACGTACACTTTTATCTTTTGTCTATCTGATGAGTTAAGCCTTTTTCAACTGATTTTTATAGTTCGTTTCTTATGTTGTACTGTTATACCACTGTCCCAGGTTAGGGGAGGGTTGGGGTCCCGCTAACATGTTTAACCCCGCTAACATGTTTAACCCCGCCACATTATTGATGTATGTGCCTGTCCCAAGTCAGGAGCCTGTAATTCAGTGGTTATCGTTTGTTTCTGTGTTACATGTTTGTTTTTCGTTCATTTTTTTACATAAATAAGGCCGTTAGTTTTCTCGTTTGAATTGTTATACATTGTCTTATCGGGGCCTTTTATAGCTGACTATGCGGTATGGGCTTTGCTCATTGTGGAAGGTTGTACGCTGACCTATAGCTGTTAATGTTTGTGGCATTTTGGTCTTTTGTGGATAGTTGTCTCATAGGCAATCATACCACATCTTCTTTTTTATATTATAAATATCAATTATAATTGTAATTCTCATCGGATTTTGTCAAATGTGTTGACGTCTTTTTATTATATTTAGGTGTTACGGATAGAAAAATTAATCACCGCCTTTATTAATTATATTAAATTTTGTACGATTATTTACGTTTGAAGTTGGATTCATAACAAACTGGACATATATATATATATTACAGTTAATTGCTATTAAAAAGTATTGCAATATGCATTTTGTTTAAATGAATTATCAGTATTTAGTTCTAATATAATCTTAAATCAATCCTAATTCTATCTCACTTTTGAATGATAGTTTTTCATATGTGACGTCATGCTGTTTCTAAATTTCATAAATTCAAATGTGGCATAACGTTTGTGCCTTTTCGCCATCGTATGTGACGTTACATTTTTTTAATTACGTTGACGCCTGGACTGATTCGGGTGTGTCTATTCTGTGTTAAACTTAGCATAATGTATTCGGGTTTAGTTTTCTGTAATTAGTTAATACTTCAGTTTCATTATGTATATCTCTTTCATATTCATTTGTTAAAATTTACTATTTGCAGTAGCATGAATTGTTCTATATAATTAGGATGTTCTTATCCCGGGCATAAAAACAATGCCGTATTTGGCAAAACCTTTTCAACTTTTGATGTTCAGTGCTGTACAACTTTGTACCTTTTTCACTTTCGATCTTTTATATCTGGGCGTTATGTATCCGGGTTTAGTTTTCTGTAATTAGTTAATACTTCAGTTTCTTTATGTATATCTCTTTCATATTCATTTGATAAAATTTACTGTTTGCAATAGCATGAATTGTTCTATATAATAACAATGTTCTTATCCCGGGCATAAAAACAATGTCGTATTTGGCGAAACCTTTTCAACTTTTAATCTTCAGTGCTGTACAACTTTGTACTTTTTTCACTTTCGATCTTTTATATCTGGGCGTCACTGGTGAGTCTTGTGTGGACAAGGCGCGTTTTTGGCGTATTGAATTTTAAATCTGATGCTTTTTGTTAGCTATTAATCATGTTTTTCTTTGTCTAATATGTTCTCCTATTTATTTGTATTGTAGTCCTGTAATATTATGTTGTCATTTCAATGTTATATTTAACTTTGCCATTAAAGTGCGAGGCATGCCACAAAACCAGGTTCAACCCACCACTTTTATTCCCCCTTTAAAAGTGTCCTGTACCAAGTCAGGAAGATGGCCATTGTTATATTATTGTTCGTTTCTGTGTGTGTTGCGTTTTGACGTTGAGTCGTTTGTGTTTTCTCTTATTTTTGAGATATTGAGATAAGACGTGGCACGGTACTTGTCTATCCCAAATTCATGTATTTGGTTTTCATGTTATATTTGTTATTCTCGTAGTGTTTTGTCTGATTATTGGTCCGTTTCTGTGTGTGTTGCGTTTCAGTGTTGTGTCGTTGTTCTCCTCTTATATTTAATGCGTTTCCCTCGGTTTTAGTTTGTTACCCCGATTTTGTTTTTTGTCCATGGATTTATGAGTTTTGAACAGCGGTATACTACTGTTGCCTTTATCTATGTCTGCAGACCCTCTTATTTTTTCAAGTCGTGTTGATATTAGCTGCTTACTATTGTCGCCTTCAATAACAGATGGCCAAATATGCATAATTAACATTTCACAATTTTCACAATTTTCATTTGCTGCACTACTGTTTTCCAATTTTTCTACAGTTACAGTCAACATATCGCTAAAGAAGTAGGTCCGGTAAGGACCGATTTTGGCCTCAAATTTCAGTTTAATCTGACGAATGATTTTGACCACTTTTTAAACACTTGAGTGTCTATTTCATATGAATCAATTAATCAATGTGAAAGATTTTAACTTATTTCGTCAATGAAAACGATCCGATTCAAGCTCAAATGTGAAAAATCTACCAAATATGCGAAAAACTTTTCAGATGGTTTTTGTAAAAAACGAAAGTGGCCGCATCCGTGTTCATCCTCAATCTTTATATATGTTATGTATTATCATCAAATACAACTTTTATTTCAATATTTTGGATGAACACGAATGCGGCCACTTTCGTTTTACACGGAAACCGTCTAAAATTTAAGTAAAATACTGGAATTGTTTAGATTTCAGTAATTTAGCATGACTTAATGGTGCTAGTACACAATATATGTGCATTGTATTGTCAAAAACAGCCCATATTTATGTAGCAGAACCATTCAACTGTCCAATAAATAACTAAAAGTTTACATTTTAACAATTTTGTAAAACTGCCATATTTTGGGGCCACAAAGGGGTCTTACTGGACCTACTCCTTTGTCATAGGGTTTACAAAACGACTCTGATCTTATAGTTTGTAAACTATCGAGCACAACTATCTTGGCACTTTCTTTAGCTTTCTCTAATGTGAATGCAAGAAAAAAAGAAACATAAACAATAATTGGTGTTGATGAAGGCTAAAAAGTCAGAATAATAATCATTGTTACAGAAACGAGATCTTGGTGTCCATTGTTTAAATCAATGTTAAAAACTATATATTGTCAGATATCAATGATTATTTTTTTCCTTGGGTTGTTGTCTCATAAACATAAAATTTGTACACAATGTACACAAAACATCCCTTTATTCAATCATTGTTTCAATAACACATGCAAATGTTTATATGATTCATGTCCAGTGGGAAATACTTCATGCATATTCCAAACAAAAAATACAAAAGGAAGGATCTGCTTTATCGGTGGGCCATATACAATGTATAGGGCTCAACATATTGGACTACAAGTACATACTAAGACTTTACAAGATGTGTATGATTATCTAGATAAAAAAAAGACTTTTACTGTCCAATTGAAGTCACCTGGATGACGAAAAGAAAAATTACAGGCAAAAATCTTTTCCTAAGCACTTCTTCCCAAATGCCCAAAATAAAAATGTACTGTAAAAAAAACAATATTATAGCAGCTTACCATATTCCTTTACAGTTTTCCCAGACTTAGTTTTTATTTGTTTGGAAGACTTCTTTTCTTTCTTTGAAAATTCAAAACAATAATAAATGAACATTTTGACAAATGCAAATGCTCCAAATATTGATTTGCTATAAAATTTTCATATTTTTTATGGGTAATAAATAAATTGAAACCTATCAATTTAATATTTGTCATCCCGCCAATTTATATCAATAATTATACATTTTAAAAGTATTGCTTCAAAGAACAATGTTACAGTGCGAGTGTGTCAATAATTTATTACATTCTTAATTTTAACTTTTATTCATAAGAAAAACTTGAGTATTAGATACTATATAATGAGATAGTGTCAGAAATGGAAGTTCCTTCATAATATAGGCTACTATATTTGAAATTATGATACCTCTATCAAAGTTACAGAATGTATAAAACACTTTACAATGCATTCGTCTTTGATGTCTACATGTAAAAAAAATAGAGTTTGCCAAACATGTATTCTGACACACGTGTATGCACACTACAGAATAAAAAAGCATACCCGAGATAACAGTTGGTTTGTCATGTCCAAGACACTCATAACACACCCAATCTGAAGGTCCGTCATCTATTGAAACATTTCATCCATCACAGCGTATATGGTAAAACTTAATTTTACAGTCTGGACCCTCACATTCTATTAAATAAGCCACCGCATCTGATTTGCAATGGCAATACACTTCGGTTTCAGTTTCCGAAGTTTCAAAGTCATCAAAAATTTCATCGGGAACGTCCTCCATCTTTACAAATTATAGTTTTTTTTTTAAACCAGTATCGATCTTTTAAGACAACTTGAGATAATATTTCGACTTCCTAAGTATTTATGACAACATCCGGTTTGTTCCTATATTTCCGTGAACACGACAATAACCGGAAAGTGTCAATGATTTGATCTATCACATGCCGAGAGTCAATTACAAATGTACCATGCCAGATAATGAACCAATTAACGAGTTATCGAAAAATGGGCGGAAACGCAGATAAAACCTTTGAAGTGACGAAGATGTTATTCCTTTCAATATTACTTCCATGCATCTATGCATCCGGAAACAGTTTTTTTGGAGGGGGGCTAAAATGAGGATTTATCGTAGTGTCAGGAGACAGTCGAGTACACACTTTACGTTCAGGTGTGTTTGAATTGATTGCATTGTCCTGAAAACGTATAATATAATACAAATGTTTGATATATCTAGCTTTATATTCGATTTTTTTTATATAATTTATATACAAAAGCTGTTAGTTTTTCATCACATTCGCACGAAACCGTATTTATTACCCCTTTCAAAACTTCATTCTCTGTTCAATTTATGTTTGTAAACCACTGTTACAAACTCTCATTCAAACCAATACAATCTTACAACTATGATTTCGGATATTGCAAGTCACCAACTTTTCAAGTCAGTTCGCATTGGAAAAGATAAAAAGGGGAAAGATCTTTCCTTAATCTTTCCTTTGCCAACAAAGGTCTCGATGGCGTCAATTTAGGCTATATCCTACATCATAAATTAGTTAAATAGAAAATACCTCCTTATTTCAAAGATCAGTCTGTACCAATCATTTCATATACCCATACCAAACCTATTGCAACTAAAATTTTCAATTATAAACAAGTTTGCAGGATCTCGAAATTGACGACTTCAAGTCTAAATCTCCTGATTGCACTTGTGCTGGTTTCCAATTCACATATAATCCGGCTAGTCACGTTAACGTTGTTACCGGCGACCTTAACATTGGTAATAACACTTTCCTACGAAATGTGTTATCGAAAGGTCCGAAAAATCGTGAGCCTAAATCCATCAATTGGAAGTTCAACTTTAAATTTTGATGGATTTAGTCGAGGATTTTGCCAGGAAAATGGGCAGACACTCTTCCCGAATGGATTAAGGCGTTGAGGTCGTTAATACAAATCAGAATTAAGAAACTGCATGGGTCTATCAATGCCAAAGCTACGTCAATCTTTAAATACCCAAATGTTACAAAACACTTATCCTACCTCATGACAAATATGTTGTTGTCCCCCGAGATAAAACCCCAAACAACATCGTTTGTTTGTGTAAAAATTATTACATTAACTGCTTGATAAACGAATTAGGTATTGACAATTCACTAGGAAACTCAACATATACCCTCACGAAACTTACCAAAGAGGAAATCCTGGATAATCATAGGTCCGTTTTATGTTCCATTGGAATTTTAACCAAAGTTGAAGAACTGGATCTTCAATCACTGTATTGGATACCTAAACTATATAAGTGTCCTTAAAAACAACGGTATATTGCTGGGTCTTTCACGTGCTCCAACAAATCAAAGACGGGCTTCAAAGAAATTGTCAAACTGCCTATTCTAGAGGTGGCGTGAATCAGATGTGGATTCTTAAAAATTCCAAAGATCTTTTAGAGTACATTCAACATGTACAATCCAACTCTGTTTCATCTTGTAATAGTATTTAAACATTTGAATTTTCTACACTAAACACAAGTTTTCCTTATTCCAAACTAAAAGACAAATTGAAAGAGTTGGTACTGCTTTGTTTCATAAAAAAGAAGAATGGCCAACGTAGATATAAGTATCTTTACTTAGGGAAAGGATCACTCTGATTCAAACAAAACATTCTCTGAATCTGACATTATCAAGATGCTTGATTTCTTGATTGGTAACATATTTGTTACGTTCCGGCGACGTGTTTTTCAACAGACTGTCGGCATTCCAATGGGAACAAATTGTGTCCCTCTTCTTGCCGACTAATTTCTTTATTATAATGAGGCTGACTTCATACTTCATACAAGAACTTCTTAGGAAGAAAGATAAGAAGTTAGAAATATCCTTTAACTCTACTTTCCGCTATATAGATGATGTTCTTTCACTGAATAATTCAAAATTTGGTGACTATGTTGAACGCATCTATATCATTAAACTAGAGATAAAGGATACTATAGATACAGTTAAGTCGGCCTCATATCTTGACTTACATCTAAGAATTGCCAATTACGGTCGGTTTCATCAATGTGGCCTACCGATTAAGACTATTTATCGGATTTGTTATACTTAAGCAACACGACGGGGGCCACATGTGGAGCAGGATCTGCTTACCATTCCCGAGCACCTGAGATCACCCCCTAGTTTTTGGTGGGATTCGTGTTGCTTATTCTTGATTTTTAGATGTTGTGTCAGGTTTACTACTGTTTGTCTTTTTCATATTTAGCCATGGCGTTGTCAGTTTATTTTCGATTTATGAGTTTGATTGTCCCTCTGGTATCTTACGTCTCTCTTTTATAGTAAGTATACTTAGGTGAGGGTTTGGGAAATTCAAAAAATCATGAATTTAAAATTGATACTATGAGCTAAAAATAATGATAGGTCAGGGAGATATTTTCGAGATATATGATTGTAAAATATGGCCGGAAAGAGCTGACTCGGATTTTACCTTATATTTAATATTTTTTGGGTCTCAAAAGGTAAAAATCAAAAATCTGCATAAATTTGGGCAAATGACCCTTTATGAGCTATGAGTCGTATATAAAAAGATAAATGGGGCAAAATATTTTACATTGGATTGTGTGACACAAAAACGAAGGAGTCGGAACATTTGACACAAATTGCAAAACCTCACCTAAGTACATCCTTTAGGCTTTATGATGGCATTATAACGTTCAGAATTCACAGTACCATAAATTTAAATTAATGGGTGAACATGATGAAATAACACAATTGTAACATGTGTAATGATTTATTACTATAGAGAAAGTGGGTTTGTAACGCCAAAATTAAAAGCTTCGTGATATATCCAATATTTAACTAAACGTGAATTTCTAACTGCTATTTTTTTTTAGTTCAATCATTTTTCACTCATTATCAATTCAAATTTAGGTATATTTTATGTGTATGCCCCACCTACGATAGTAGAGGGACATTATGTTTACTGGTCTGTGCGTCCGTCTGTTCGTCCGTCCGTGCGTCCTTCTATGCGTCCGTCTGTCCCGCTTCAGGTTAAATTTTTTGGTCAATGTAGTTTTTGATGAAGCTGAAGTCCAAGCAACTTGTTATAAGTCACAAGATACGGACTTCGGTGCAAAGAACCAGAACTGTTTTCTAATCACCAGCACGTCATCAGGACAATTATGTGTGTCGAATTTGCACCTCTTTTGCAATAAACTTCCCTTTAAATTATACCTCGCATGGTAGGACGTATCAGAGAATAATTAAACAACAGAACTGTTCTAAATACAATGTAAATGAAACCATCCAGCAAAGTATTAGGACCCACCAGCAGGAGGCAGAACCAAATCACCAACACAGAACGTTCTCTCGCAGAACAACCTTACCCACCCGTTAAAGCCTACTTTCCAAGCAAGATTGTTACTAAAAATGATGAGGAATAAGTTAGGAAATAAATTAATAGGCAAAAGATTGTAAAATTGCCATCGGTTATTTTTTTTTCTTTTACTGACAGGGTTTATCTTTCTTTCAGATGTAGGATCTGTTACGTGTATTACAACAAAACATGAAATTAAATGCTAAAGTCAATATTATATAAGGTACTGGTGAATTTTATTTATGGTCTTATAATGTTTTGTATTCAATCGAGTAAATCAATTATTGAAAACTATTTTTGCAGGAAAATAATGGTTATGGACATTAGATTAGAATGTTATTATTTGTAGAAACTATTTCGAATTGACATGGTTGATAAAACATTTCACTGTCGGCAGTTCATCAATTTTGAAGGCATTATTATTCTTAGATTCCAAACATGTTTTATCAGATACTGCGGGTCTAATCAATGCCAGGGATAGAAGCTTCTTGGTATTTCTCATATATAAACAGTAAATTTATTGGAATTTTGGGTCCTCAATGCTCTTTAACTTTGTACTTCTATGGCTTTATAACTATTTTGATCTGAGCGTCACTGATGGGTCTTATGTAGACGAAACGCGCGTCTGGCGTATTAAATTATAATCCTGGTACCTTTGACAACTATTATAAAGTTGACCGTATCAATGGTAGTGAAAGTCAACACAAAGGTTACCAAAAGTGTCGCAACCCACAAGTAGCTGTAGGTTTATAATTAAAAAAAAATGTCTTTCATATGTACAAGTATACTTCTTTGCAATATATTTTAAAACGAGTTATAACACTTGTACTATTTTACTTAACCATTGCTTTATTTAAAATGCAATTTGCCTATTTTATGTTTGTTTTTTTTTTCTTTTACTGATGTATGAAAAAAAAAATCTTTCTGATTTCATAGACGGTCACCGTAATTGTTTTTAAATTTACAGTATTATTCTTATGGAACAAGAGAAAATACTATTGATACTTACAAGAAACTTGTGGTATAGTTTCCAATAACACTTTCACTTTCTCTAACGAGAAAAGCACCGTCTCCCATATCTTTATATTTTTCTAACAAACTTTCTGCTTCAAGCCTTGTCATCTTTCCATGATACCATGGCTCTTTGTTCTAAAATTAATGGTATATTCTCCAAATGATTAATTGGGTTAATTACCTATCACTTTGATACACAAAAAACAAATGAACCAAGATGACTAGTTTATGAATTCAACTTATTACAACAACTTGCAATAATGAAGACCGGGCTTGCAAGCAAATTAAACAAATACAAATGTCTTTGTTCAAACAAAAACAGTCATCAGGCATTAAGTTCTCTATACAGTATTTGAAAAACAGGGGAAAAAAACTTATTTTAGAATTTTCTGCGAAATATTAATTGGCAAGTTTATAGCTATCACCAATAACCCTCAGACGCAAAAATAACGGCTGAATGGTTATATTCTTAATCAAAAATGATATTCAGGTAAAAAAAAAAAAGAATGTAATTGCATTCCGAAGCCTTAAGCCTTTATTATGCATTAAGAACACTTGTTCTAGTTTACTGTAAAAGTCTTGTAGACTAACGTGCAAAAACTGAATAGAGTCATACTTAATTTCTTATACGTATAATTAAAAATTTGTTTTTATGCCCCAACTACGATAGTAGAGGGCCATTATGTTTTCTGATCTGTGCGTCCGTCCGGCATCCGTCCGTCCGTCGTCCATGCTCCGTCCGTCTGTCCAACTTCAGGTTAAAGTTTTTGGTCAAGGTAGTTTTTGATGAAGCTGAAGTCCAATCAACTTGTAACATTGTAAATATGTTCCTTATGATAAGATCTTTCTAATTTTAAAACCAAATTTGACTTTTGACCCCAATTTTACTGTCACCTGAACATAGAAAAGGAAAGTGCGCGTTTTATGTTAAAGTTTTTGGTCAAGGTAGTTTTTGATAAAGTTGAAGTCAAATCAACTTGATGAAACGTAGCACACGTGTTCCCTATGGTATATTCTTTCTATTTTTAATGCTAAATTAGATTTTTTACACCATTTCACGGCCCACTGAACATTGAAAATGTTAGTGCGAGTGGGGCATCCTTGTACTTTGGACACATTCTTGTTTTTTAATATGTCAGTAATACCAGACATCATATAAACATAATTGAGACTATGAAACATCGATTTTCAATCATGATCCCGTCAATCCGTCAAAAGTATATTAGAAAGGGTGTCGTTGTGTTATTAAAGATGCTATTCCATCTTATGGGGGAAATGGTGTAAAAGGGAGAAATCTGATTAAAAGTCACTTGATTCCAGTTTAACTAAATGTCTAAATATTGTGATATCCCGATGTCACAATTCAAAATGATTTAGAATTGAATAAAAGAGTAAATGATGAACCTTTCTAGGATTAAAAAACAAATTACAAAAGTACTCGACAAGCGTTTGTGTTCGTACCGGCCTACACAAAGGCCAACAATTTGGTAACGGTATGATGTAAACACGACTTGGAAGTCCTTAAGAATAACATGATTCGTTTGACTATATTCAAGGCTGTGTGCTCAACAGAGAGTCAAATTGCAAATAATTATGTCACAACTACAGCTCAGCTTAATACTTCCTCTAAAAAGATCAAAATCCTTACTATTTTATCCTTAAACTACACAAAAACCCGCTAAAATTGCTATAGAATTGACATTAAATTGACAACGTCGTCATAGGTAAAATAGCGATAAACAGATTATCTTTAATCATCTCAACTCGATTGCTTTTCTCTCTTTCGCCGTACCGACTCAAGCAAGAAAATCAATCTCAATGAAATGATTAACGATAATCTATAAATCTAATAAAAACAGGAATACTCGTTCATTTTAAATTTAGCTATTTCGGTTTTAAAGTAACTCTATACAGAAATTTACAACAGAAGAGACGATTTTTCGTTCCCGATTGTTATTATTTTTTTCCGACGTTAATGTTCCTTTTACCTATTCTTTGGGTGTGTATATTTCACAATTTGTTCGTTATGGGCATGTCTGTAGTCGTGTTTTAGATTTCAATGAAGGCAAATGACACTATAAACAGAGCTGAAAGATGCTGCATTTTCTTTCAAAAAGCATTTAAAATTGCTATCCTCAGACTGTACATTTTTCCTGATTTCCACAAGACCGGTTTTGGGATCTTGTGACAAGACCTTTTGCAAATCAATGGTTGATTGTAATATTAAATCCTATGGTGTTTTTAAACAATTGATATATCAAATTGACAAAATATATTTGAAAAGAAGAAATAAGCAAATGGCTTAACTAAAAAAAAAAAAAACACGGCAAAGGAATGGATAAAAACTGTCATTTTCCTGACTTGGTACAGGTATTTTCTATGTGGAAAATCGTGGGTAAAACCTTGTTTTGTATCTAGCTTAACCTCTCATTTATATGACAATGGCATAAAATTCCTTTATATTGACAACAATGCGTGAACAAAAACAAACAAACAAAATACTAGTAGGTTAATATATCAAATATTGGAGTAAAGCGGTCAACATTTTGTTAAAATCTTATTCACTATAAAACATATAGATATGTAACAAAGAAACACAAAATGGTACATAGACAAAGCACATTGAAAAGGCTTAGCAACATGAACTGTAACAAATAGGAAATATTCTTATTATGGGGTTAGAGATGACTCCATTAGGAAATTACAAAATGGATGTGAAGCGAGTCGATATTTATAGTATTTTATTTCAAGAAAGTTGAGCATTATCTTTTAAGATTAAAATGAAAATGAGTCCTCACGGAATACATCAACATCTTTTTGAAGGCAAAACAAGAAACAAATGGATGACTCAGCTGATGAATTAAAGCACATAAATTATACACAAATATTTTTCAAGATTATAATGGGATAAAATTGGGAAACGAACCTCTACATTTGCATATGTCAAACTCGTCAATATATTTTGATATGTTGACATTGATCATCAAGTTGTAACTGGAGTTCACGTTTTAAGAAGCTAGGTTGACAATAAATAGTAAAACATGATAGATCTAGAATTACACAAATTTTCTGGAAGAATTTATTAGTATTCGCGCTGCATATACTACACCTGTCCTCGCGCCGCAAAGCTTATAAGAAACGTTTAGACCTCCTGGCATGTTGGCAAATACTTATTTTTTTATATTCACTTTAATTAGAAGTTAAACTGATTTTTCACTGATATATTACATAGGAGACATAATAGCAATACAATAAAATTGAGAATGGAAATGGAGAATGTGTCAAAGAGACAACAACCCGTCCAAATAAAAAAACAACAGCAGAAGGTCACCAACAGGTCTTCAATGTAGCGAGAAACTCCCGCACCCGGAGGCGTCCTTCAGCTGGCCCCCAAGCAAACATACACTAGTTCAGTGATAATGAACGCCATACTTATTTCCAAATTGTACACAAGAAACTAAAATTAAAATAATACAAGACTAACAAATGCCAGAGGCTCCTGACTTGGGACAGGCGCAAAAATGCGGCGGGGTTAAACATGTTTGTGAGATCTCAACCCTACCCCTATACCTCTAACCAATGTAGAAAAGTAAACGCATAACAATCCAACATAAACTTCAAGAGAAGTCCGAGTCTGATGTCAGAAGATGTAACCAAAGAAAATAAACAAAATGACAATAATACATAAATAACAACAGACTACTAGCAGTTAACTGACATGCCAGCTCCAGACTTCAATTAAACTAACTGAAAGATTATGATTTCATCATATGAACATCAGGCACAATCCTTCCCGTTAGGGGTTTAGTATCATACCATCATAACATATATGAGAAGAACATAACCCGTGTCATGCCAACAACTGTTTTTAGTTTCGATGCAAAGACCTTATCAACCCTTATATATTTTAGATAGAAAACCCTTGTGTATAACTGTAAGTTATATACAAATATTAAAAGATGCAATGAATCTTAAAGGCATTTTTATTTCGAAAATTTATCTATTAAGATGTAGAATTAGATAGGTGTGTTATAATTGAAATGCACAAACAGAATACAAATGACGTGGATGTTAATACCTTTTGTACAGTTTCTACAAAACTTCGCATATCAATGCCACATACATAAATTCTAACCAAAAAAAGAAACAACTACGTAGATAACAATAATTTTGAATGATTCATAATTTCAGATTTATAGGGTTCATACGGTACATGATTCTTTTTATTCTCAGGTTATAGGGTTTTTTTTCACCTAAAAGTATATACAAATATCATTTAAGGAGGTAGACCTAGGTTAAGGGAAATAACTCTTAAAATCATCAGTACGTTTGTGTCAACCATTTTCATAAATATATTCTAAGCTTCTAGGTTACATAGATTATTTTCAATCTGTTTCAGGTAAATGCTTAAAATTCATTGAGGAAACTTGACTTTTACAAACACATAACTGATTTAAAGAGTTCATGTGACGCTCTAACAATATATTGATCATATTTGACATGAAATGTTAACGTAAATGAAAACCGTGATTTTATCGATCTCATTTTCTTTAAACGTCAAAAGTTATCAACGATAAACGATAACATTACCTTCCAGACATCTTTAATAGATACAATTTTATGTTTCTCTGATGATTTTAGTCTTGGGTGAACTCTCTCTTTACACGTACTGCATATGAAAATACCACATTCCTCACATTTCCACTGAACATTTTTCTGGTCACATAATTGACATACGAAAGCAGATTGTGCTGACATCTAGAGTTTCAGAAAAAAAATATATAATGTGAACTGAATAGTATTAAAGGTAGCATACTGATATTCAGCATAAATTTCAAAAGATCAGGGTTATATCAAACAAAAATGAGTATGTTATGCGTCAATCTAATTTTACACGATTCATAAACCCCATTCGGTGATTTCTTTAATACTATAATGACAAAACCAACTAAGTTGGTATGTGAAATACATTTTTGAATATCACTAGATAGTTGGTATCGTATATTGTAACGGTTTTTCCTGTGATTCTTTTTATGAATGATCAAGTATTATCAAGTAGAGATAAGTTTATGAAAGTTATATTGTGTGCAAATATAATCCGATTGCATGATGATTAAGACAGTTCAAACCTATTTAGTTTTTTGGGGAAATATTACCGTATAGCGGGTTATTTTCGCGGGTGTAAAATTTCGCGATTTTCATTGAAAAAGGTATACGAAATATTTTGGCGGTTATTATTTTGGCGGGTTCAAAACTTTTATCTATACCTCTGTGTGTACACTTGCGTAATTTCTTTTGGCTATTTTGTTCTATCCGTGAAAATTAGCGAAAAAACCAGCTATACAGTATTTATAAACCAAAGAAAAAATATATCATATATAAATACACTTCCTTTTCATGGTGATATTTAAAAAGTTACAGCATCTTGATTTTCAGGGAGGACTCTACAACATATTTCAAACTAAACTAAATTTAATTGCAGGAATTACGGAGCATGCTCGGATTGTCAACTCTTTCATTGATTTTGTCGTTCCAACATAAAGTCTGTTTGGAAGAACATCCGTTAGTTATACTGTGTAAGGCGGCATACTGTATGTGTAACTAGTCTCATTTGACTCTGACATGTATGTATATCCCGTCTTTGCTTCGAGCGTCACTAATGAGTCTTTGTAGACGAAACGCGCGTCTGGCGTATATACGAAATTTCAATCCTGGTATATACGAAATACGAAATACGAAATATTTTATTAAAGAAAGCTCAATTATGAACATGATCATTAATAGCATAGATATAACAAAGAATAACATTTAAACAATCTTAACTAAAATTAATACTATAAGTATCAAAGTATATGTGTTCCAAGGGAGTAACTCTTGTGTAAAAAATATAAGTAATCATTTTACATAAGCTTTTACATTATAAGCAGCAAACAAAAATTTCACACTCATATTCTAAGCAAAAAACACATGTTTATGTACTTAGCTATACTTTTACATACATCAGTGTCTTCATTACTTACTAACCACATAAACTGAGAATTAATATTTGTGGAATTAGTAATGTTTTTATTTAAACAGTTGTAGATTAACTCCTTCCATAAATGAGAAAAATTTTGACAACTTAATAAAAAAATGTAACTCATCTTCAACCAAATTGATATTACAGTTCTTACAAATCCTGTTATCTATAGGAGTTTTTGGTATAGTGTATCTACCAATTTCAATATGAAGTTTATGACTGCTGGTTCTGAACCTTGTCATACTTACTCTATCATTATCATTATTAACAACAGATAAATATTTTTCAAATTTAAAAATATTCTTAAATAATCTATATGTTCTCAACTTATCACTTTTTTGTAATTGCTGAGACCACTGTTTTTCAAATTTACACTTAAGACACTTTCTTAATACTAATAAAAAATTATTTTTAATAGATTTTGGATTCTTATAAAAGTGTGACAATCCACATTCATTCAAAATACATTTAATACAACTAAGCCAACATTGTTGGTTATTATCTATCATAGTAATATTTTCAGCTAATGCTTCTGACAATAAAGCATCTTTAGGTTTACCATTATATAATCTAATCCAGTACTTAACCATTGACATAATAATATCAATATATAATGGAAAACGGCCTAGCTCACCATACAATGCCAGTTTACATGTTTTTCTATTTACTTTCAGTAGATATCTGCACATATTATGATTAATCTTTTCAATTGGAACAGTATTAAAAATCTGGTCAAACATATTTTCACTGTTATATTTATTACATTTTCTGGTGTCAAACATGCCTAAAATTTCAGAAGCATACAGTACAACTGGTTTTACAGTATGATCAAATATAAATGTAAAATTTTGAATGTCACAAGGAGTATTTTTAAATATATTAGTCAATTTAAAAAATGCCTTCTGACCTTTAGAATTTAGGTCATTGAGGGCACGTTTGAAACTCCCATTCAAACTAAATAGAACACCCAAATATTTATATTGATAAACAGACTCAATACTCTTGTCGTTTATATAAAATTTTCTAGATATCATTCGTCCACTTTTATTAAATATCATCACTTTAGATTTATCATAATTTATTTCAAGCCCCCAATTTTCACAATAGTTATAAACCTTATTCATACAATTTTGTAACCCTTCAGCTGATTCTGATACAAGAAGTAAATCATCTGCATACAATAAACTATTAAGGTTCTGTGATCCAAGTAATACAGGACAACATGAAGTATCAAATAACTTAGTTATGTCATTAATAAATACATTAAAAAGACTTGGACTAAGATTGTCCCCCTGGAACACACCAACACTAGATGAAAAAATCTCTGAGAGTGAAGAATTATCTAATTTAACTCTAAGCTCTATATTGCTATACATGGATTTCAGTAAGGATAAAAACTTTCCACCCACCCCTGCTTTTATTAATTTGAATTAAAGTGCAGGGTGTAGGACAAAATCAAATGCCTTTCTAAGATCAATAAAACAGGCATATACCATTTTAGATTTATTTAAATATTTATCCAGAACAGTCTTTAATTTAAAAATATGATCTGATGTTCTACAACCTGGTCTAAACCCAATTTGTTCATCTGAAATGATACAATGAAGTTGTAAAAAAATTTCAAATCTGGAATTTAAAATAGAGTTAAAAAGCTTTGACAGGCAACTAGTAATGGTAATGCCTCTATAATTATTTGGTTCAGTGGGATCACCACTTTTAAAAATAGGAAAAATGTAACCGCTTGACCAATTTCTTGGATAAATACCTGAATCCAGGACTAAATTAAACAATTTTTCTAGTCCAGGCAATATAATAAATTGTCCATATTTCATCCAAAGTAATGTCACATATTAATACAGTTTCTCATATAAAAGATATACTGTTTTATGCTTTAAAGCATTCCAGTATTCATTATTCAAATTGAGCTTGCTATTGTTTACAGTATTAAGCTCTTTAAAATGATGTACCCATGATTCTGCATCTATACCACTTTCCTTGTTCTCTTGATCAGAACTTTTTAAGGTGTTTATAATATCCAAAATGCTTTAGGGTTAGATTGGGAGGTATTTTTTAATTTAACCATTAAATCTTTAAAATAATTACGACGTTTTTCCTTTCTAGTCTTATTATATGTTTTACTTAAATGAAAACATTTAGCTCTAAGCTCTTTGTTAAATGGATTAAGGGCAAGTACTCTGCTATAGTGGTCTAATGATTTTTTCAAATCATGTAATAATGTATTATACCAGGGTTTATCTTTTTTCTTCTTCCCTGTTACTTTAACTTTTCTTTGCTTAAGTGCAATATTAGCTGCTTCATTTATACAAGATTGAAAATCATTTACAGCTATATCTATGCCATCTTGATCTAAACTATAAACACTATTATGTACAAACTGTTCTAGTTTAGATGTGACAGAGGGAAGCTGAAGAGCTTGTTGAAACTTACAAATAGAATCCTCGTTCCAAAAAAACTTTCGTGGGGTGGGACATCTGGCAACTCTGGAATTTTTCTTGTTTTCAACAAAGTCAACACTTAATAAACAGGATAGCATACAATGATCAGAGAGCGATTTAATAAAATCATGAACACGAAAACTTAATATATTATGATACATGCTCTCACTTACAACCATATAATCAATAACACTGCTACCCATGGAATTATGGGATGTAAATTTACCAAGTGTGTCACCAAATGTTCTCCCATTTAAAATTCTGAGCCCACTCTGAATACAAAGCTCTAAAAGGCTGTTCCCTCTACCACATCTGACTGTATCCTGGTTATTCCTATCCAGGCTTATACTATCAACTAAATAATGTTGATCATAATTAGAATGAATAAAATCATTGTCATTAGCAACAAAGTCAACAGCAGTATTAGTGCGGGCATTAAAGTCTCCGCACAATAAAATGTCGCCTATAGCGGAGTATTTACCAACATCACTCACTAATACTTCAAACTGGTCCCCCTCTTTCCTAGAGTAACTTGAGTTTTCAGGGGGTATGTGTAGAAAACAAATATATAGATCTTTACAAAGGTTAAAATAGTGTTGGTTAAGTTTAAACCACATATAATTTGAGTTTTCAGTAGGTAAAGGGGTAATACCACTTGCTATTGACTTTTTCACTAAGACACTAATACCACCAAAATTTCTTTTCGATCTTCTATTACCTGTGATAATTATACTCTGTAGGTGAAATAAATGACTTAGTACAATGAGTTTCTACCAAACCAATCATGTCATAATACTTAATATTATAAATAAAAGTAGAGTCATCAAGTTTATTAAAATCTTTGGTAGCCACACCATCAATGTTCCATGATCATACACTCAATAGCCTTTTCTTTTTCCTCTGCGTTGCCATCGTTGATTATTTGGATTCGAATTTGAATTCAAAGGCCTTCTGCTAGGAGTATACGGAGTATACGGAATATTTAGCACATTATCAATTGATCTCCTCATATTAGATGCCAACATCTTCACACCTTCTACTGTAAGGTGTCGCCCATCATTTTCTATGAAATGTTTTTTAATTTCAAATGACTGGGAAAGATTGTTATGGTCACATACGTCAAATTCTTTCGACTCTTCTGCTAATTCTTTTATAGCAGATTTAATAGTATTAACTCTAAGATTAAGTTTTTTCTCATCCGTCCTATTAGTTGCCAATGATATCAGGATTTTTGTATGATGAGTTTATTTATTTGCTATGGTATTAATCAATATTATTTAACTATTTCTAAATTATTTTAAACTAAGGAATATATCTGCCTCGCGCATAGCTCTGATTTTTTTTTACCGATTTTGGTTATACTTTTTTGTAATTTTTTGGTTTATAAGCACTTCATATTTTTATAAGCTGAAGATTTTCAAATACGTTGGCCCCTAACATCACTGAGAAGACACTAATGCTCATCTGGTGCAGAAAAATTGGAACCGTTAATGTTATATCTGACGTGCTGTTAGTTTTATATCGTAAATTATTTAACGGGTTTTCTGTGATTCTAGGCTGCTTGATCTCAAGTATTGCAACGTTTACCAATTATGTCAGTTTGGGTTGCTTACACAATTTTGTCAATATAACGGAACTATTAACAACTGTAATACCAATAGTAGCTTCAACTGACTATACGACCAGGTGTTACACATCATTTTCCAAGAAATCCCTGTATCTAGTCGGTATATGACAGTTGTTTTCCATTTTTCTGTGTGTTGTTACAGTTAAACGTTTTGGTCAGATTTTGTATGTCAATGTAGGTCAATGTATCATTGAAATCGGTATTTTCTTTATACGTTTTATCTTCCATGTATAAACCTTTTTTTTTCCAGTCATAAAAAGCAATAGGAAATATTCTTCCGTAATCGTTTTGCTGTATGTTTATGATATATCTTTAGCCCACATCAACTTAGTTGGAATACGTTATAGGAAACACGATTTTGGTTTACCTTACTTCATAGCTGAATCAGGAAATCAATGTCATCTAGAATACCTTTTCTTTGAGAGGAGTAAACTCACAGATAGAGAACGTCCAATGAAAAGTATGTATACTGTAAACCAACTTATTTTTGCAGATACTTCATCTTGCTATTTCATATATTTTATATTAACCATTTCTATCCCATTTCGAGAGGACTTATTTTTTTATGATTTTATTTCATGTAGTAAGAGATGGAAAATTGTAGTTTTACATATTCGCGACGATTCATATTCGCATTATTTTTTGTTTATTATCGCAAAAATAAATCGCTCACGAAATTAAGTTGGTTTACAGTATATTGTAAAATCCGTTTTACATCTTTAAAACAATGAGATCAAGCATGACAGGCAGTTTTCCGTTTTCTATTCATATTTAAAATATTCTAATCATATAAGGCGGAAATATGTATGTTTAATATGGAAATTTATTTACAAAACAGTTTAACTAATCTTATTTAATTGATCATTTCTATGTTATAAACATTGTTTAAAACCCTTTTTTTTTATTTCCCCCAAAAAAGTTCAAATTAAGTATATGTTACTCAATAAAATGGTTTTTTAACGTATTGACATACTCACTTTATTTTAAATATATTTTAAAGTAAAAAGTAAAATCACAAAAATACTGAACTTAGAGGAAAATCAATTCGGAAAGTCCATAATCACATGGCAAAATCAAATAACAAAACACATCAAAAACGAATGGACAAGAACTGTCATATTCCTGCCTTGGTACAGGCATTTTCAAATGTAGAAAATGGTGGATTAAACCTGGTTTTATAGCGCTAACCCTCTCACTTTGATGACAATCTCATAAAATTCCGTTATATTTACAATGATGCGTGAACTAAACAGACACAATAAATAAATATAGTCAAAATATGGGAACAGCAGTCATCATCGTGTAACAATTTTAAAAGGGACAATTTAACAGAACACAAAATCATCTATCTACAAACACATTCATTGATTCGCGTGTCTGGCGACAGAAAATTGTTTACGTCACATATATTTGTCGTTCAATGTACATACAAACAATTTTAAAATATGTTGGTTTTCCAAAAATTGGGGCCGTCTTTTATTGATTTGTAATGATGCATGTATTAAATTTTTAAATTGTAACAAATTTAAGGTTTCAACTACCTCAGGCTAAGGGGCGACATCAAAAAATCAATGAAGGATAAAAAAAAAAACCTTAATTCATATAGTTTTTTCACTGACCCCCCCCCCCCCCCCCTTCCCTCTGAGCTTAATTTGGGAAAAATTGATTGACCAATAAGGATATATTTAAAATCGATGTCAATTAAAAAAAAACTTTCAGCAATTTGACCCCCACCCCAAACTATTTGAATTAAGATTTTTATCCTTCATTGATTTTTTATGTCGCCCCTAAGTTGACTGACATATAGCTCTTCAAATGTTTCGGTTCTTATTTATCATTGGTTCTCCAATATTAGGCTTTGAGCGTTCCAGATGAAGGTTACTCAAGAAAAACGCGTCGGATGTATGCAATTTATAACGTGTTATTGACTTTTTTACAGCACTGTGTTGATCCTGTTGGTAGCTAAACTGTGAAGGTTTTTTGTTGTGTACTGCAACTATATTACATTTGGTCTAGGTTAGCAAGTATGTATGTTTCGTTTGCGCGTCAATCAGGTTTACCACAACTACATATTATTCTTGTACGAAATTATATAACCGGAAAATAAGTTTGTTGCAGTTTATTTTCGGCTGATCGTTAAAAATTATCAGAGGAAACGATTATTGATGGTTGGTGTGGTATGCTGTAATGAAAAATACTTTTTGTAGGTTTTTTGTCTTTTTTGCGGGGTTTTACTGTTATCTCTTTAATGAATGATTATTATTATCAAGTAAAGAAAGGTCGATTCTAATTATTTAAAAAGATTTTTTTTTAAAAGTATGCTGAATTATTTATAATAAAGAAGAACATAAGTATATGTTATACATTAAAAATGACTTAACTATCGACAATGATCTATATCCAGGTATAATGTTGAATGTTGAAATTTGTATAAGATGTTGAAATTGAATGCTAAATGTAATTCGAATGATAAATGTCAAAATCGAATGATGAATTTTTTTCAATCGGAGTTTCAAAGGAGTAGGTCCGGTAATGACCGATTTTGGCCTCAAATTTCAGATTCATCTGACGAAAGATGTTGACCACTTTTTAAACACTTAAGTGTCTATTTCATTTGATTCAATTAATTTATGTGAAAGATTTAACTAATTTAGTCATTAAAAACGATCCGATTCAAGCTCAAATATGAAAAATCTTCCAAATATGCCGAAAAATGTGACTTTTAAGATGTTTTTCGTCAAAAATGAAAGGGGCCGCATCCGTGTTCATCCTCAACCTTTATATATGTTATGTATTATCATCAAATTCAACTTACATTTTAATATTTTGGATGAACACGAATGCGGCCACTTTCGTTTTACACGGCAACCGTCTAAAATTTAACAAAATTGCTAGAATTGCGAAGAATTAGGTAATTTAGCATGTCTTAATGGTGCTTATACCCGATATATGTACATCGTATTGTCAAAAACAGCCCATATTTATGTAGCAGAAGCATTCTACTGTTCAGTAAATAACTAAAAGTTTACATTTTAACAATTTTGTAAAACTGCTATATTTTGGGGCCGAAAAGGGGTCTTACTGGACCTACTCCTTTGTTGATATCGAATGTTTAACGCTGAAAATTGAATGTTATGTGCGAAAAAATTAGAGATTGAATAATTTAAATATCAAAATCGAATGCTGAATGTTTAAAAAAAATTAAAAAAATGTTGAATATCTAAATCAAATGATGCATGTTACAAATCGAATGTTGAAAATTTAAATGTAAAACGTTTTATATACACATTGAAAAATATAAAAGTGCGAATATTGAATATTGAAATCAAATGACAAAGGTTGGGAATTACAAGTCAAATGCTACGAAATGTGGAAAATGTACCAAAAGAAAAACCTGACGTGGAAACCTTTGATACATGGCTAATACAAGGCATACTACTGGAAATTGATGCAAAACTTCATCCCAAAAGAAATCGAAATTATTACTAAACAAATAGTATATTTAAGTTTTGTGTTGAAGTTCTGTGGTTTGAATGAAATTTAAAAATGTAAACTCGCTTTCCTCTCATTTACATAAGATTTACGAATGACAAAATAGAACAGACCTCTTATTTTTATAGTGATTAAGATTATTACACAATGTTGACTGCTGTACCTCAATTTTTAATATTTATACCTTTTATGACTGTTTATTTTGTTCACACATCGTTGTCGATGTAATGGAATTTTATGCGATTCTCATACAAGTGAGAGGTTTAGCTAGCTATAAAACCAGGTTTTATCCACCATTTTCTACATAAGAAAATGCCTGTAGCTGGTCAGGAATATGACAGTTGTTATCCATTCGATTATTTTGTTTGAGTTTTTGATTTTGCCATTTCATTGGGGACTTTCGATTTGAATTTTCCTCTGCGTTCAGTATTTTTGTGATATTACATTTGTCGCATATCATTACCACAAGATAACATTTTATTTCCCCCGATATTCTCGGAAACGCGGAAATCTAAATTTATGTTAGATTAGATCATGTATTCTCTAAATAAACAAATGTATACATGCAAGTGTCATTTTTGAAAAAAGACAAAGAAATATTCTATAGCTTTGCATTTTTTTTTACTCTGAAATATTTGATTTAAGTGTCTAATAGTAGTATGGGTTATGTTTTTGCTATGAAATAAGTGTACAATCTATTGTACCTAATTATGTATATTAGGTGCATCTGCCCCCCTCCCTTTTTCGGTGTAGTAAATGCAGTTTGTATTGTTTTTCTTCATAACTTGTGAAAATAAACAATATTGTCTATACCTCTTATAGTCACACATGACTTCACAAATTGTGAATACATTTATTAATTTTTAATACTTGCTTGTTTCATAATATTTACCCGATGTAAGAAAAAAGGAAGGATTAAAAAAACATGACACGTCTAACAAATAACATGATCTTACGCACATTTCAAATAGGCGGGTCACTTATTCATCTAGTCATAATCCTTCAAAATATATTCAAATCATATATAATTATACTTACCTTTATTAAAATGTGGTTTATATTATATATTTTACAATCAATATTATTCATCTAAAAATATTCAATGACTTTTTTCACACGCAAACATCAGCGAACAATCAGAAACTTTTATAAATACTAAAAGTTCATATATGTCCAGGAAATTTCTTTTATCAATAAATCAAACAGGAAAATCATCTTCTGAATAAACTCATCACGTTTAAAAATATTTACGCGTTTCATTTATAAACTGACTGGTCAGTAAAGTTCAAATACAAGGTTAAAAGAAAGCACTAAATAAAAAATATCATATCACATTGAATTAATTGTCAGTAATCGCAGAAATGTGTTAATTTAATGCCGGTTTATAAATTTATAAATTAAATAAATCTAAGGTTTCAACTCCCTTATGGAAAGTTGCGCTTGAAATGATGTGTATGCCCTTTTGGTCTAAAGCTCATTAACGTGTTCGATACTTTTACATGCTTGGCTTCAAACTATTCGTCGTTGCGACTTCTGAAATGCAAGTTTTCTACGAAACAATACTTTATTTGGGTATTTATAATAGTAAACGCAAGCCTTTATAAAACATAACAACGGGAGATAAATCATTTATATACAGGTGCTGCTTGAAATTTGTTAAAGAGAACGGGGTGTGTAAATTTCATAGTCACTAAAATTTAGGTCAACAGTTTGGTGATAGGTGGTTTTTTTTTATTATTTTGAAAGACACTTATGTTAGTTTGGTATCCAGTACAATGAAGGAAAATCCAAGTCTTCATGATTGGTTGAATTTCAAAGCAAAGTACAACATACCTTTGACTGACCATTATTCCATCTCTTGTAAGTATCGTAAAAAGTATATTTTGTGTTTCAAAGTAGTTGTAAACATTAAAATACGACAATAAGAATAATTAAAGAACTTTCGGGTTGTTTTTTTTTTAGTTATTTTTATTTTAAGAAATGAATTTCAAAAAACAAGTTAAAGAACATAAAACCTTTTAATACATGTTGAATTCTATCTAAACATTTTATGCATACTATAAAATGAAATGTGCATTGCATATACATCACAAAATCTACATTTATTAAAAATAAAAACATTTGAATTTTGTATATCTAAGGCAAGTTAAGTCTAAATCAAAGCGCTGTAAGCACTGAGGGCAGTTAACCATGTTTGTCATTCAATCTTTTTGAAATGAAAAACAGGAATGAATATGGTTTAGGCGTTGGTATCTAAATCTTTTTTAAAGTTTTCAAAACACACACAAGAGGGTGTGGGGTGACCCTAGGGACTACCCCTATTTTCATTTGATTTTTTATATTGTCCCATACATGAATATATATGGTTTATGGGTTCGGGATCTCGACCGTTATCAAGTTTTCAAACAGGAGGGGTGAAGGACCCTAGTGACTTTCCCTATATTTCATTTGATTTGATTTGTTATATTGTCCAATACATGAATATATATGGTTGAAGGGTGGGGATCTCATCTGTTTCTAAGTATCAAACAGGAGTGGGTAGGTTGACTCTAAGGACTCTCCCTACATTTCATTTGATTAGTTCTCATACATGAATATATATGGTGTAATTTAAAGGTGGGGATCTCGACTGTTTCCGATTTTATAAATCAGATGACTGCAGGGACTCCCCCCATATTTCATTTAATTTAGAATTGGGGATCCCAACTGTTTCAAAGTTCTTAAACATGAGGGGTAGGGTGACCACAAGGACTTCCCCTATATTTCATTTGATTTGTTATATAGTCTTATACATGAGTATATATGGTTAAGGGGTGATGATCTCGAATTTTTCCAAGTTCTCACTCATGAAGGTGTACAGTGACCATAGGGACCCCCTTATAATTTATTTGATTTGTAATATTGTCCTATACATAAATATATATTGTTTACGATTGTGGATCTCGACCGTTATAAATTCGAAAACAGAAAGGGGAAGAGTGGCCCCACGAACTCCACCTATATTTCATATGATTTGTTATATTGTCCCATACATGAATATATATATTGTTTTGGTGTGGGGATCTTGACCGTTACCAAGTTTTGGTCATTTTGGTTTCTTGTGGATAGTTGTCTCATTGCCAATCATACCACATCTTTTTTTATATATATAAGAAACCTGGGAACAGTGTATATCTATAAAGTCAATATATATGTTCCTGAAGAAACTTCCAGCTACTTTAACTGACCTATCAAAATTGAGAAGAAAAATATAATTTATGCAGCAATATGTTTAACTTGAAAGGCATTTAACATGCATTACCAACATTTATCACTGATAAAAAAAAATTATACTGTTACCAGGAACATATATATTGTTAGATAAACTGTTCCGAGCTGTCACTTGTCAATGCTTGTATTGGATTTTGACATTAAAATTGGTGTACAAAATATTTTCTGCTTTTTCTTTCTTTTAAACAATTTTGGTTTTCAATTCTAGTGTTTATATTTATTTACCATGCATAGCTGTATTTTGTCACCTATCTGGATTTTTTTTAGTTCAAAAACCCAGGATTACCCTTATCTGCTTCCGGAATCGGATCCGATATTGTAGTCTCGCGGCAGCCATTTTGTTTACAATGTTGTTTATGACAGAAAGTGAGATACGAATTTACTCGGATTTACACATTATTCATCGGCGATTTTCTGTATAAAGCTAGCGGTTGAACAAATTGGACATCGCTGTCATGAATAGTAATGATGAAAATAAGTTTGAGATCGTTGTTTAGGAAACTTTGGTAAAAATGTTTGCAAAGTTATGTTTTTATTTTCTTTCAAGGTCCGTCGGGCGTAGCTAGTAATTAAGTAGAAAGTCCGACTGCAAAAGTGGAAGGTCACAGACCCCAGACCACCGCTAATTTGAACCCCTGCGTCCAAATTAAAAAGATACGAAAATTTCGTCTTCTAATTCAAAATTGCCGCCAACAGCGTGATCAGTTGAACTTATAATACGTAGTTGACTACGTATTGACGACAAACAATATTCCTACGAGTTTTGCAATTTGGGAAATCTTAACTACTTGTCTTTAGAAATTTTCGTCGATGAAATATTTCATACATTTGTTCTTTGACATCTTAGCCAAAAGCTCAGGGGATAATAAACTACATAAGGATTCCTAATGTGCTCTACTTCCTATGTGCAACTTCAAAACTTTTGGGAAAATCGACGATCATTTAAGGTTTTTCTGGTCATATTTTTTGTAATCCAGAATGAAAAGTATGAAAAAACTGTCCAAAAAGTTATAAATAATATAGTAGACAGCTAGACAATAACAATGGCACGTATTTCAGCATTTATTGGGTAGCACACAAATCCAGGGTGCTCGCATAAGGCAGCTTAACTGCCTAAAAAAATCCCTAATGCATTGGGTTGTTTGCATAAAGAGTAAATCTTGTGGCGGAAACACCGCCATATTAGCAAGAAGATCCATATGAACTTTAACGGCAATAAGTATCATATCAATACTTTGTGTTATAGTACTTTGTCACAGATAGCATACGCATATATAACATATTCCATTTTAAAAATAATAAATTGGTAACATACAGATATTCAAACAAATAAAGTCTTCGGTAAAGTAATAAGCATGCACTGCTGTAGTTTCCAGTGTTTACATTCATGAAAGGGTTTGTGTGTATATTTTCAGGATAAAATATCCTTACGCAAATACAAAACAGCTTGTTCAACATCACTTTGTATGTAATACCTGGAAGCCCTTTTTTTCTAAAAACCATGATATCGATACTGGTCAAATGTTACAAACAGTGTTCGGCATGTCATTTTTACTTGTGTCTCAAGTCAAGTTTAGACATTTAAATAAGAAAAAAACATAGAAATAAAATCACATGCCATTCATCTTCCCTGTTCAATACTTTTATACAGATAACTTCGGCTAGGAATAAGATATTTCATTGCTACAAATTTGAAAATCCATTAATGTCTTAATTCTTAGATTTTCTCAATAGACTGATAAATATTACTTGTACGTTTTTATTTAGCACCATAAAAATAAAGAGAAAGAAAGAGGTCACAAAGCATAGATCTATACACTGACACAACTTTAAACTGAATATTACAAAAACTTTACAATATCACTGAAAACAGGTTGTCTAATCTCTGTTAAGCTAAACATGTATATCCAATCTGGTTTTTTTTATTAAATAAAAATCAATTCTACTGCACCAGATGTGCTTTCCGACACTTAATATATTTTCATTTATGCTCGAGGTAAAATATTTGAAAGTCCAAAACTTATAAACAAAGTTGAAAAGTTGATGAAACCAAAAGGAGTATAACGAATAGCCAAATCTGGTCATAAAAACAGACCTGTACATGAGGTTGATATATTCAATATTTAAATTGATTCCAAAATTTTGAAAGACCAGTTGATTTCAATACCTTAAGTACACGATATCCATATTTGTCATTACCGGATTACTGGCAAATGTGAGGTGATATACAGTCCACAAGCAGAATTATCGACCCAGTGGTAATAATAGCAATAATGGTATTTATTTAAAAGACATTAATAATGAAATAAATAATAATGAAAATTTATAAAGCGCCCTATATAAAAAATAAAAAATACTCTAAGGCGCTGTACATACACATGGTAATTAAAACATATCAATGACAATAACATAAAACATAAAAAGAAATACATCGTGTCAGATACATTAATACCAAAACTAATCCATAGAGGAAATGTGACCTCTTGTGCGTACCTATACAATTTGAACACAAAAATAATGTCACTCACACGTAATACACAGCATTAAATGATACACCAAAATAGAAACATTTTATCTTCATGTGTGCAGTATATACATCGTTTCACGTATCATATGGGGCGGGTCATTTTATAGAACTTTAGGATATATTTTCCATTCTTCTATTTTGATTATTATTCATTTCGGACATGCCCGGCACTATTGAAATAATTGGATTTATATTCAGAGAATTTTCCCTTGTCGTTTGCAATGTCACATATGACTTTCTTTCTGTTTGATTACCATCCTTTGTGACATCATCACTCTGACGTAATTGTTTAAGTAATTCTATTGGTTCTTCAATTTGATCATGTGACTTTTGAAAAGTTTCACTTCCGTCATTTGCAAGGTCAAAAGATTGTTGAACAAGGTCTATAGAGTCTTGGCTACTTGCGTTTAACTTTTGCTCAGTATTTACATTATGTAGTGAACATGGTGAAGTGACTGTCGCAGTTTTTACACTTTTATTTAATTTTTTCTCTCTTTGTCGTTCATTTTTCCACCATATTTTAAGCTTAGCAATCGTCACTTTCTGTCTTTCCTGTCTCACATGTCCTTTGTTTAGTTCATTTGCAAAGGCATTTAATTTGTGTTCTGTTGGGTTTTTACAAGTTTTATACCACTGTCTCATTTCAGGGATTTCATGATCTGGGTGAAAGGTTAAACGTGAATCTTTCGGTGCAATTCCAAAGTCACATGGGAAATCTGAAAAACAGGGAAAAAGAAATCAATTGAGGACAGCAGCTAATTAAGGTAAATTCAAAAATTCTGTAATAACATATGTGAGGCTAACTACGTTTATTCAAAGTACTTAAACTTTTCGTCAAGTCAATCTAGAGGAACATGAAAAAATTTACAAAATGTGTATCCTTTTCTGTTATGTTCTGTACACGTGTACAGGAAATACATGTTAATGTGATAAACAGCTTAGTCTATATTTGTCTATGTTGTGCCTGTTGTGTGTACTATTGTCTATTTGTCTGTGTCTCTTTTTTTTATTTTTATTGTCATGGCGTTGTCTGTTCATTTTCGATTTTTTAGTTTGAATGTCCCTCTGGTATCTTTCGCCCCTATCTTGAAACAGTTATACATATGTATTTTGATAGTAAGGCAGCAACCATTTGATTTCGGCGCGGGGGAGGCGGGCTATGGACTTTTTTTGAAAAGTTTGTTTCCAATTTGTGAAGAAAAATATAATTAGTTTTTGACCCCGTAAAAAAAATTGTTTGTTTCACTCTCTGCTGCCACTATATGTAATGCTAAAATTGAAAGAAAAAAAAGCTTTCGACTTGTCGCCAAAAAAAAAAGATTGTCAAATATAATCCATATTTTCAGTCTCATTTTTGAGGAGCATTGTTTTTATGCATTCTCCCGATGCAACAGCACAGGTGCATGCTCAAAGAAATTAATTATTTTTGTGTTTATTTTATGTGCAAGACTTTGAAAGAGTTCATGTTTCAAGTAATGTCCACTGGTAGATGGAGGGATGGATGAATGGGTGACTGTTTTACGTCCAATGGCAAGTCAATTGTATACTGTAAACCATCTTATTATCGCGGATATTATAATTCACATTAATTATCTTTTCATTCTACTACGCGGCAATTATACTGGTATTTCACGATTTTCAAATTCACAAAATGCAGATAAATAAGGAAAGATCCAAGCTTTTCTTATTCGTGACAATTTATACTTGCGTTATTTTTCAATCTTATCAAAATTATATAATTGAATTGCTCCCTTTCTGATATGTCGGTTCTGATATGTCGCGCATCATATCATAACGGGAGCATTTCAAGGATTCAATTCTAATTAGATCCCGACATTTTTCTATTCCAGAAATACGCAATAATAAGTGGTTTACCGTATTATGACCGAGAACATGTTGAATTTTCTAATTCCGAGACAAACCTTTAGTCTTAGATACATGATTTTTTTTATTAGTAGTTAGTGGCTTTGAACTAGTTGTCAGATAACTGCGAGTAATCTCAGATCTGTTCATTGTGTATGTTTGTGTCGGGATGTATAAGTACCCGGCCACGTCCACTTGTATTGTTTGTCTATATGGTGAGTTAAGCCTTTTTCAACTGATTTTTATAGTTCGTTCACATGTTGTACTGTTATACCACTGTCCCAGGTAAGGGGGAGGGTTGGGATCCCCCTTACATGTTTAACCCCACCACATTATTTATGTATGTGTCTGTCCTAAGTCAGGAGCCTGTAATTCGGTGGTTGTCGTTTGTTTATGTGTTACATATTTGTATTTCGTTCATTTTTTTTTACATAAATAAGGCCGTTAGTTTTCTCGTTTGAATATTTTTTACATTGTCTTATCGGGGCCTTTTATAGCTGACTATGCGGTATGGGGTTTCCTCATTGTTGAAGGCCATACGGTTACCTATAGTTGTTAATGTTTGTGTCATTTTGGTCTTTTGTGGATAGTTGTCTCATTGGCAATAATACCACATCTTCTTTGTTATACTTACTCCTAAATACTACGGGATTATCGGAGAAGCAGTAAGTTTAAAGTCTTTCAGTTGACTCGGTCGGGATTTCTAACTCACGACTTTCCTCACTCAAGGCATGCACCCAAACGACAGCTTAGAAAATAGTGTTGTCACGGAGATTTTTTTATGTCAACTAATTCAGATTACAGATCTTGGTTTATATTGTAAATTTCAAGTTAGTTCACAAATGTTCCAGTTTCCTGTTTTGGGAGATTGTACGATAAAAATCTGAGATTTTGACTAAATACATATTTCTGGTCATGATATTTTGTCAGTTTCCTTGTACAATCATGTATCATAATCTTTCAAATACTGTTACTGTTCACACATTTTCCGGTTTCCTTTTATCTGAGATTGAAATGATAGTAATCTTAACTTTTTTGCCTTAAAATACTCATTTCTGGTCATTAAATTTTGACATGTTTCCATATATACATTTGTTATGTTGTTATTGAGTTTTCTCAACTATTAACTATTATAAACAATGATTTTTTTAACATAAAATCATGGCCTTAATTTTTACTACTCTCATCTTGCTAGACTTGGCGGTTATTTTTTTGTTTTCTTTGGTGTTGGGTTTTTTTTTTTTTTTTGGCATACATCAGGCCGTTTGTTTTCTTGTTTGTATTGTGTTACATTTGACATTTCAGGCCTTTTATAGTGTGTGGTATAGGTTTTATTCATTATTGATCACGAAGGCAGAACGGTGACAGCTATAATTGTAAACTTCTATGTTTGTCTCTGGCGGAGAGTTGTCCTATTGGCAATCATACCACATCGCCTTATTTTTATATGAATCATAGAACGACTTTCCTTTGGAAACATGACAAATGCCATTTTTCATTATTAATGCATCGTTCACACGTACATTTAATTGTAATTGGAACTGTGAACGATTTGTGAACTCTTTGTTTTATGGAACAACATGGAATTGAGATCTATCGAAGAGGGACGAAAGATACCAGAGGGAAAGTCAAACTCATAAATCGAAAATAAACTGACCACGCTGGCTAAAAATGAAAAAAAGAAAAACAGACAGACAAACAAACAATAGAACACGCGATACAACACAGAAAACCAAAGAACAAGCAACACGAACCCCACCAAAAACTAGGGGTGATCTAAGGTGCTCCGGAAGGGTAAGCAGATCCTGTTCCAAATGTGGTACCTGTCGTGTTGCTTATTTTATGTCGAACATGTGTGCATCACTTGAAACTGGTTTAATGATATTATCAAACAATCAGGGAATAGTTCTACCATGACAAATGTGTACTTAAACAACGAAATTCAATAGAACTTTTAAATGGCGTCTAAATATTTTACTTGCCTGTGGTATTTGACATATATTGAGTGTACCATTTTCCAAATTCTGCACATTTTTCGTCACTTAGCTTGTTATTATACTTCCAGTTAGCAATATTTGATATGGCGGACTGAAAACAAAAAGTTAAAAGAAATTCAATATAGTGGTCTGCTTGCATGTCATTGGAGTTTTAAAGGGACATTACTAAAGAACGATAAAAATGACGCTACCAAAATTTGTCCAGATCTGAGTTTTGTGGTAATAATCCGTATGTGTATAAGTTTTAAAAAATCTGGTTGTGGCAACCTTAAAAAAGGGAACGGAAACGAAAAAAAAATACATTCGAAATGGGGCATAACTCTATAACAGTAGAAGTGACACTCCAAAATTTAAATTTGATCTGTATTTTGTGGTAATAAACATATTATGTAAGTTCATACCATTTGGTTGAGGCTACTTAAGTTAGAGAACCGTGGAACAAAAAATTCTGCATTTACTCTAGAACAGTTTAAGTGAAACCACCTAAATTAAAACTTGATCTGTATTTTGTGGGAATATGCATAGTGTATAAATGTCATAACATTTTTGTTGAGGCAAACTTAAGTTAGAGAACGGAAACACAAAATTCTGCAGTTTTTCTATTTGCATAGGGGCATAACTCTAGAACGTCACCAACATTTAAACTTGATCTGTGTTCTGTGGCAATAAGCTTTGAGCATAAGTTTCATAACATTTGGTTGAGGCAAACTAAAGTAAGAAAACAGAAAACATCTTTTGGATGGACGGACGGATAAGAATTAAACTTAATGCTCCATCCGCTACGGCGGGGGAATAAAATTGTCATGCTTTTAGTTGTCTTACCTGTGTTAATGGGCATAGTTTTGCCAGTGCTGTTTGTCCCATCTCTTTTAGCAATGACAAAACTGCACATCTAACTGTATGATCATTCCATGTATCAGGGGAAGTAATTCCAGGTAAACTGTCAAGAAAAAAAGCTATATTCGATTCTTTTTATCTTTTTTATCCATTTATTTGATAATCATTTTTCAGGGGTAAGCCCATGGGAAATTTTAAGCGTTGTGTCAGGATAGCGCCATGAATTAAATGTCATTTAAAATTAGTACTGTATCATCAACCCAGTAGCCAGTACTTCGGTAGTGCTAGCATAGTATGATAGTATGCTGTTTATAAAATTTCGATACGATTTTGAATTAAAAGGAATGTATCTCCCTAATTCTTATCTCCTATTTCTTGTCCAAATTTATCTTTAAAGTTGTTTTGTAGGCTCTTTGACGTTTGTATTGATATATGGGAATGGACAGTTGAATATGTTGGCCTTGACCATCACAGGACCTTCATCAATTTTCAAAATGCAAGTCGTTTGCACTGAAATTTGTATCATTAATGATTGTGTAGGGATACATATAGTTTTTTTAAACAAGTTAATTTCATGGCATGCCTAATTTCATTCCTTGATATAAAATAAGCAGATGTGTTAGAAGATTGACAATAGGACAATGATCTGAATGAGCCTAAACTAAGCTAATTTAAGGAACTATTAAACGATACTGCATTCAACAATTAACATAATTCATACCATGATTTCAGTTTTTTTTTTAACATTGACCACCCGTACCATGAGAGTATGTGCATATTGATGAAGGTCCTGTGTGCTAGCATAGTATGATAGTATGCTGTTTATAAAATTTATAAATTAAATAAAAAATTACAGTAAATAAATTGTGTGTTATAAATGTATGTAATAAATAAACCAAAGAAATTTTATAAACAGCATACTATCATACTATGCTAGCACACAGGACCTTCATCAATATGTAAAAGCTCGATTTATGATAAAACAATCAATGAAAAACATATAAAACCGAAAATAACTATTGTATTAAAGGCTCCTGACTTAGGACAGGCAAATATAGAATGAGACAGGGCTAAAGGCTGTATGGTGAACTTTAGTTGTTAATTTCTGTGTCATATGGTCTCTTGTGGAGTTGTGTCTCATTGACAATAATACCACATCTTATGTTTCATATTTAAATGCTGAAATGTCTTGCCTGCTTTACTAACCATTGAACCATGAAACAGTTACTGAACCATGAAAATGAGGTCAAGGGCATTGGTCATAGGACAATCAGAAACTCCTGAACATAAGATATCTGCATACAGGATATGAAGCATCCAGGTTTTCTTCCTTCTGAATTTTTGTCACAGACATGACAAGATTAGATTGAAATGGCTCGACCCAATCATCAGATTGGCTCAAAACACAAAACAATAATGGGGAATGTACCCATGGGACACAGATGATGCCTCACTTGCATACAACTTTATAAAGGGACATAACTCAAGAACGGTAAAAGTGTCACTAACAAAATTCAAACTAGTAATAAACATTGTGTATAAGATCCATAAAGTTTAATTCAGTCAAACTTAAGCTGTTAAGTTAGAAATGGAAATGTAAAATTCAGCGGCTTTTCCATTTGTAAAAGGACATAACTTTAGAATGATAAAAGTGACAGCACCACAATTGAAACATGAACTGCGTTTTGTTATAAGCATTGTGTATAAGTTTCATGGGTCAGGCAAACCAAAGATAGAGAATGGAAACCTATTTACAGACATACAGACAGACAAGGGGAAAACTTAATGCCTTCTCCACTACGGCGAGCATAAAAATAACTTTATGAAAAGAGACACAAAGTACGTACTTATCTTAAATACTAGAAGTTACTAAAAGCTTAGATCAAAGTAAATACAACAAATGGAAGTTTTTAACGACCTTGACTAGCTATACAGCCCTTGCACGGTCGGTAAAGTAAATAACAACCAGCAAATAAATTATATTCTCCCAAACTAAAATATCAATCAGAACACATCAAACAGATATACTGGTAGTTAATTATTGCTATTGTGATAACTTTTCATATCTCGCTAATCCAGAAATATTGGATTTTCTCAGTCCAGTATAAAGAGAAAGCACATCAGCATGAGAATATGTCATTGACATTACTTAAGAGCACAGCAATAAACAGATTATCAATGGTCTTTCAAACAGGAGGTTGTGGCCCTTCAATGAGATTGACCACTCAAACTGTAGGCTGTCGCCTTTGGAGATATTATAGACAATAACCTCCTCTTTCTTTAAAGAAACATCAATCATCTATGAAGACGAGATGAACAGTCTGTGAAAAACATGACCTTGAGTTCATTATCATTACTTTGTGACATGTTGTTTTAATACACACACTTGAATAACCCTAAAGCAAAAGATCCGCAAACAAAGTCAAAGAGAAAACTATAATACTGAGCAAAAGATTGCAACTCATTGCCATTTTAACCAGATGCTCCGCAGGGCGTAGCTTTATACGACCGCAGAGGTTGAACCCTGAACGGTTGGGGAAAGTATGGACACAACATTCAAGCTGGATTCAGCTCTAAATTTGGATTGTGATTAAATAGTTGACACAGCATAGGTTTCTGACACAGAGTGAATGTGTTCTAATGAACTTAACATTTTTGTTTTCTCTTAGAGCAATTCACTATGCTGTTGAATATTAATCCTCTCAAAAAAACGTTTGAAGAAATTTTCTTTTTATTTATGAAATTTCAAATGAGAAAAATTGAACCCAATTTTTTTAATCACATCCCCCTTTCCCCTATTCCAAAACTAATCTCAATTAAAATTTCTAATGGAGTTTGCAACAATAACTACTCATTTAAATACATCATAAAATATTAAGATGTAAAAAAACTGCTTGTTATCACTGAATGGTAAAGATTATTTTAATTTAATATATCAGTTGGTAGTAAAAAGTGAATATATATAACAAAGATTTAAGTTGATTCTGGACAAAGAAAGATAACTCCAATTAAAAAAAAAATATTGCTATTGCACAATATTGTGCAATTAGATATTTCTTGCTTACTATTCTGGACAAAGAAAGATAACTCTAATTAAAAAAAAAATTGCTATTTCACAATATTGTGCAATTAGATATTTCTTGCCATTGTGCAATACTGTGCAATTGAAAAGACTTGCTATTGCACAATACTTAATATAATAATTTTAGATCCTGATTTGGACCAACTTGAAAACTGGGCCAATAATCATGAATCTAAGTACATTTTTAGATTCAGCATATCAAAGAACCCAACCAATTCATTTTTTGTCAAAATCAAACTAAGTTTAATTTTGGACCCTTTGGACCTTAATGTAGACCTATTTGAAAACGGGACCAAAAGTTAAGAATCTACATACACAGTTAGATTCGGCATATCAAAGAACCCCAATTATTCAATTTTGATAAAATCAAACAAAGTTTAATTTTGGACCCTTTGGGCTCCTTATTCCTAAACTGTTGGGACCAAAACTCCCAAAATCAATACAAACCTTCCTTTTGTAGTCATAAACATTGTGTTAAAATTTCATTGATTTCTATTTACTTAAACTAACGTTATTGTGCGAAAAACCAAGAATAATGCTTATTTGGGCCCTTTTTGGCCCCTAATTCCTAAACTGTTGAAACCAAAACTCCCAAAATCAATACCAACCTTCCTTTTGTAGTCATAAACCTTGTGTTAAAATTTCATAGATTTCTATTCACTTTTACTAAAGTTAGAGTGCGAAAACTAAAAGTATTCAGACGACGACGACGACGACGACGCCAACGTGATAGCAATATACGACGAAAAAATTTTCAAATTTTGCGGTCGTATAAAAAAATTTTTCAAATTTTGCGGTCGTATAAAAACAGTCCATAGCAGCAGTTTGAAATGTCAAAATGTCACCTATGCCTCACCTGTACAATGAACACTTAAGATATCGTGTGATAATAGCTTTAGAAAGCAATGAAATCTAACTTACACTATATTATGGAGACACAAAACACCTGAAGGAGTTGACTGTTTAAAACTCATCTGAACATCTATGTTTTAATCACATACTCATAATAGAGTTAAATCATGATTTTCACTGATCAAAACTAGTGTTTGTCATGTTTCTATTTATCCAATGAAATTATTCCTGTAAATTGTATGGTTTAAGTTTCATGTATTTGTTTATCTTTGTCAAAAGGTTTAAGTAAATATTTTGTCAAAATTCAATGAGAACTAAATAAGTCAAATCTTTTTCAGTCAAAGAGTTAGGTACCACTGAATTTACATGAAGATGCCACTATGCAATACAGAAACAGAGCAAACATTTGCTTTCATAATATTACATGGTTTTTCATTTTTATTTATTAGTATTTACATGATGATTCATGATTTGTATGTAATGGTCAGTTAAAGAATTCATGATTTATATGTAATGGTCAGTTAAAGAGTTCATGATTTGTATGTAATGGTCAGTTAAAGAACTCATGATTTGTATGTAATGGTCAGTTAAAGAGCTCATGATTTGTATGTAATGGTCAGTTAAAGAGCTCATTATTTGTATGTAATGGTCAGTTAAAGAGCTCATTATTTGTATGTAATGGTCAGTTAAAGAGCTCAACAGAGCTAATGTTTAGTCTGTCATCATGTATATATGGACGCCGACTCTAAATAAAATATACTTACTAACTTACTTACTTCAGACCAAGACAATTGCATGGCAAATCAAGATATTTTCTAAAAGTCTGTTTTTTCACTATTTTATTGCATATTTTGACATGTACAATATTTTTTGGCATGTCCAACAATAATCTATGACACTTAATATATCATCAACATGTAACAATAGTTTTACACAGCTTTAATACAAATCTGTTTGTCTTTAGCATACAGATATCTTAATTATACAGAGGTGACCATCAGAATCTTTGTATTTTAATCCCCCCAAAAAATAACTAAAATTCATTCTTTGGAGTATAACTAAAATTCTGAAGGTAAGAGACTTGAAACTGAATAAAAAAAAAATTCTGAATTATAAAAAGTGGTATCTGTGAGTATAATTATCATGAATAGAGTCTAGTAATGATGTAAAAGTTGTCAAGGGAAGTAATATGAAAATTATCTCCCTTTTAAGGATAAAGAAGATTATCTCCCTTTTCAATTCAAATTATTCTCATAGTTTAGTTTTATCTATTTTTTACTTGGCTTTTTAAACAATCTGAGCATCATGTAAACATATCATTAGTATGCAAACATTGTTATCTGTACCTCTAAAATAATTTTATGCAACTAAAATAAAAATTTGAATTTGTAAATTTAACCTAAAAAAGGCTTTCTATATAAAAACTAACAATTTGTGAATGATTTATTTTCTGTACAGATCAAAAACACTGCCAAGTATAATTGAACTTTTTGAATATTTCAAACAAAGATGTGATTTTAAACATTTTCTACAATCAAAATATTTATAAATATTTCAAAATAAATGTTTGCATCATATTTCAATTGATTTTGTCAGGGTTTCATTCAATGTAAAAACATCATATAGAGACAGAAATTCCTAATAATCCAGTAAAAGTTAGAACATGTTTCTTGCCTGATTGCCTCAAGTTACAAAATAAATATGATCATATAATTTTACATCTTTGTTTTTAATTATTAAAAGAATGTTTTAAAAAAAATTAAATATCAGTTTAAATTGATGTCAGTTGAAAACAAAACGATAAAATCTAAATTGTTTTGTTCTTTTTAAAAAAAATTAACAAATGCTGCAAAAATAATCTTTAAATCTATTCTAATCATTCTTCAAACAAAAAGTAATTGAAATATAATATTTTATTGCTTACATTTGACTTTGCATACTTTTGACATAGATGTATAGGTATTTTTAAAAAAGCTTCAATTCATTAATACATTTTTTACCATTTCATTTTACATGTATTGATATATGAAACAATCTCTATTCAAAACAGTGTCTATAACTAAACTAACAAGAAATAACCCCCATACAATAAAGCATTTGTTTATAATCACATTTAAAATTAACAAGTACCCTGTATATTAAGAAGACAAATAAAGCTATGATTCAATTATCTCCCTTATTGAGAGATCTTCTGCTCAGAAGATCGTCTGATTTCAATATTCCTAAATCAAACCATTCAATAATGCATGAAAGAAGGGAATGTTATGTATGTCCATCTGCATATAAACTATAAAAGAGGTGAGATAATAAACTAAACCGATTTGTTTTCCCTAGATAAATCAGGAAGGGAAATAATACAAAAATCAGGAAGGGAGATAATTCAAAAATCAAGAAGGGAGATAATTCAATCTCTGACATGTCTTAGAATGACAGGAAAATAAATAACAAGAATTGCAAATCTCATTAACAAATCATATAATTCAAAATCAAAATTAAAATGCAGATATTAGGTACCATTTATAATGAAATGTTGCATTTCAAATCATAACATTTTTCTAAAACTATATAATTGCCACAAATTTATTATTGCGAGTTTAAAATTCGTCAACAAGTCAAAACAAGTCTAAAAATAGCTGTAAAGAGTATTAAAACAACAATAAATTATTGCAAATGTCTTCTAAATGTAATACAACAGTTAAAATAAAAATAATGTATACTATTAGCACCTACGTCTATGACTAATAACTAAAAATATTGTTAGTATATACTGCTTGCCGACAGGTCATTTTTGTAGCTCAAATTGATCAACTTCTCATCCCAATTTGCCATTTCATAATCTAATGCATTCTGGGTAATATATTCAAAAGCGTACACCAAAACTTTGTGATTGGTTTAAAACATTCATTACTTTCATTTTTGTGTACGAACAATGAAATTACCCATAGTCCTCTAGTTTCTGACTTCATAACTAAGAAATTCATATAGTTATTTCTTTTTTGAATGATCGAATGACAGGCTTTAAATTGTGGACTTGTTTGGTAAGCAGTATACACCAATAAACAAGAGGAATGTATACAATTTGGAAAGTATAGAGGGTTTATAAACAGCACTAATATTTATAGCGTGACATGAGGAAGTAGGTCACAAAGTAACCATAGTATGTCTGATAGCATTTTAAGGAGGTAGACCTAGGTTAAGGGAAATAACTCTTAAAATCATCAGTACGTTTGTGTCAGCCATTTTCATAAATATGTTCTAAGCTTCTAGGATACATAGACTATTTCCGATCTGTTTCAGGTAAATGCTTAAAATACATTGATGAATCTTGACTTTTACAAACACATCACTGAATTAAAGAGTTGTCTCCCTGAACCAAGGTCTACCCTCTTAAATCATAGATAAAAAAATACAAAAAAACATGTTAATGTTTAGCTATCTACTAAGTTATAGAAATCAGTCATAAATAACTTTGTCCTTATTTTTATTCAGGGAATTTACTTTCCAAAACCACATATTATTATAAAAAATTGAAAATAATGTTCAAATTTGAATTTGATTGTCAAATATTTGAAAGGGATATTCAATGTGTTTTCTTGTAACGAAAAAATCTTTTTCTGTTACTCTTAACATTTTTTTTTATATACATATAAATCTCAGTGCTGTTTATAATACAAGCAAAACAACAGTTATTTTCTATATATAGATTTAATTCATATCATTTAGTTTTTTAAAGATAAAAATAGAATTGTTTATCACCTCACCCCCGTGAGGAAAGATAAAAGAGACTGTCAGAAATTACAATGAATCCTTAAATTTTTTTATTAACCTGAAAAAATTAGTGCCTATAAATTCCCATTTATAAAGGAAAATGTGGCAATTTGTCATTTTCAGTTCATAAGCATGCTTTCAAATTTTTTAAAAGATTTTATTTGTCGATTTTAAAAAAGAAAATGGCTATCAAATATATCTTCATCATTTTGAATTTTAAAACTACATACAGAAAATAACTGTTGCACTTTGACATACGGAAATAAATATATATTAAGCATTTATTATTTTTTCATGCAGCATTTTAATGGATTTTAAATCCACACGTCTATTTAACATCATTAGTCGAGATAAAAATAATGTTTTCATAAATAACATAATATCTGACAAGTTTTAACACCATATTTTCATATCCATTTTTTAATTACCAAATTTCTGGTCAATCAATGATATATACAAATGATCATGATATAAATTAGTTTTTATTACTGCCAATATATGTACAATTTAAACTAGAGCACTAGATTTTTACAGTGAACACAAAAAATAGCAAAGCACAAGTCTAAGGTTTAGAGACACAGAAAAAAAGTTATTTCTCAATGAAGATTGACTTCAGGAAACGTGTACCTATTTCCAGTAAACTAGGGGGGAGTTATAACATAAATAAATGGAACTTTAGACAATTATAACACAGTGTTGTAACTCTTCACAGTAAATTATAAATCATTCAGTCTAAATGATGCCATTAATATTTAATGATAACAACACATACTTCTTATAGCATGTGTCCCCTAAAAAAAATGATTAAATGATTTGTATTCACCTTTTTTTAGCTTGAAAGACAAACGGGTAATGTGTTGCTTCATCTCCTTAATCTTATACACTCTAAAAAAAAATCCCACTGAGGTATTTATTTGTTTAAATGATGCAATGAGTGATCTCCCTTACTTCTATAAAGCATGTGATCCAAAGCATGATCAGTGTTAGCATACAAATTTGTAACACCTAATCTGATTGGATAGAGAAAGACTTAAGTCTGTACTGACACTTATATCAATTAAACAATTGAGTCTGGTTAAGATGATAAATCTTAGCTTTACATTACTGAAAAATTTCATACAAATTTGAATATGTAATTTATAAAAATAATGCTCCATGCTTTTAATGGCAAATGATTTTGCGGGTTAGAGGTGTAATTTTGTTAGCAGAATAATGTTTTGCATGCACTAACTATGAATGAGTGTGACATTACTAGGTAAAATCACCTTATGTTAGCAAATTGTTGGGTTTTTTAAAACTTGAACATTTAAATATGTTCCACAATTTTTTTTTAAAACAGACACCATTGTTATACAATCATGCAATGCAGACAAAAGTCCTTGTCTAAACAAATAAGCCATGCCAATCTGAGCAGTTTAATACTAGGGAATGGTCATCTTCCAGGAATTAAGTCACATGACAATAGTAATCTAAAGTCACATGACTAGTATTCTAGTCACATGACAATAGTAATCTAAAGGGATATTTACAATTTTTCTCATTTTCAATGAAATGGCCAATTCATGATTCATAAGCAAGCAATCCCATGTTAAGCAATAACATGCCTTAAAGTTGTGAATGCTATTAAAACTCAATGAATATTTAGTAATGTCTGAAAAGTTCTCTTTAAGGGGAAATAACCCATATAGTTTTGAAGGAGTAGAATTCATAAATAGTCAGTTTGCCTATGTATTCAAAAATGATATATATTTTTTTTTAAATGAAGAGACTTAACAAACAGATAACAGAGCAGACATACACACACACAAAACTGACTGATACATACTCATAGTGTTTGAATTGATGCTTGAGAGTTCAAAAATAAATATTTATAAAAAAGACAATTCCTTTCACCAAAAATAACAATCCTGATTTTTCTACTTATGCCATGCACATGAATTTGACACATGATTAAAATAATCTGAATAGAATTTTCAGGACAATTTTTGAGTAAAAATATTTTTAGTGAGTAAATTATTGATTGCATGATACATAACATTAAAAATAAAACACAATATTTCAACATTATTGCTAAAGTATATTATTACATGGCAACATTTTTAATATTATGCCAATTTTTTCGAGACAGTATTTCTAACTAATAAAATACAAATATTGTCAGACATAACCCCACATCTCCTTATATTTATATACATAAAAATTCAAAATCTATTGCTTTTTAGGTTTTCAATACCATTGGCACCAATATAATACAACCTCTTAAAAGAGACTCCATCTCAGAATTTTTTTTTTTTTATGGCATTTGTGTATAAAAATTTGACAAAAGAATGAAAAATATTGCTTAGTGAATACCTTATTGCGTAATCTGAAACAGTTCAAGTTTTATGAATGCATACTAAAAATATCAGGAAAAAAATAAAATTTTATATTTCAACAGGTAAAGAAACTTCATAAAACAAAAATTCAGTTAATGTATTGCTGTAATTTATATTTTTTTTTGTGACTCGCAAAAAATCTTAGAAGATGATAATGCGTAGAAGACAAAAAAACACCCATCAAATCAATACCATCATTAAGCGTTAAAATTCCCTGAAAAATTTACAATCCGTAAATTTCACACAAATTTTTTTTAAACTAGCACCTAAGATGCAATACACAACACGAGTCCTACATAGTCCAATAATATATATATATATAACAAAACATGTAATATTATCATTAACAATTTATGAATGAATCTCTCTTTTGATAATGTCACTCTGGTCGTCTGAATCTAACATTACTTGATCCATGTGATCGTAATCCTGCGACAAGCGCATTCGTTTCACTTTAGCACGATGATTCTTAAACCACAACTGAATATTTTTCGGTTCCAATCTTGGAAACTTTTGTCTATATTCAGAACGATTCAGTTCATCTGTATATTTGTCAATCATGTATGAAGATGGATGAGTGTCTTCCGCAAACCATTTTTCTAGTATCGGTATTTCTGACATTGGGTCTATAAACACACGGGTGCGTCTCTTGCGATGAGTATTACTTGATGAGTTTGACCTTGACATCTGTGACGTCTGTTGTTGCTGTTGTTGTTGATTGTACCGTGCAGCTTGCTGCGCCATAAAATGAGTATTCATTGGAAAATAGTGCATAGCTAATGGGTGCGGGAAATGCGGAATGTGCAATGGTTGATGAAGCCCTGTTGATGTTTTTGGCAAATGTGCAAGTCCGTTGCTAAGGAAACCCTGATTCTCCATATTTTTGATTGACAGATTGGCTGCTTCGTGACTAGAATCTGACCCAACATTAGATTTATCATCTTCAAACTCAGAATCATCCATTTCTGAATCAGAATTCATCTTACTATTGCCATCATAATTATTTGTTTCTCTTGGACTAGATACATCAGATTTATTACAACCATTCACTGCAGGACTGCTCTTGTTGTTGTTTTCAGTGTCGTCTGCTTCCTGTTTCAGTTGGACACTCCCTGTTTCTTTGATTAAAGGGGAGGTAACTTCTCTCTTTATTCCAACAGGAGATTTACTTTGACTAGAAGTACGAGATTGTGATAAATCAAAAGGTTCCCGAGAATCTTCATTTGATATGTTTTGACCTTTGGCAGTTTCAGAAGTGAGACGAGAATCCTCAGTTGTAGGGAAATGATGACCATGAATGGGGTAAGGGAGCATGTATACTGCATTCTTATTAGGAAGATAAGGTAAGTTCTGGTCAACGGTAGGACTAGTTCCCTGTCCATCCTCCAAATCAAATGATCCATCTCCGTCAAATTGTCTAGAAGCTCTCCTATGGGCAGCTCTTGCATTTTTAAACCAATAAATAATATTGGTCAAGTCTAACGGCCTTCTACCTTTTCTTGCGTCGAGCGAGTTTAACTCGTCTAAATAATGTATCATCTGTTCTCGTGTGGGGTGCTGATTGTCCTGAAACCATCTCTGAAGTCTAGGAATCTCATGTTCTGGGTCAAACGAAGTTCTCATTCTTGTCTTACAGTGAAAGTGGGGTGAGGAAGTAATGGCCGATGGCATAGTAGATGAAACTGATGTAGATTCTGTATGTTGAATGGTCTCCACCTGTTTTTCTGGAGATGTTTCGTGTGTATTTCTACTCTCCTCTGGCTTGACACTACGAATCTGCTCTGCATACCATTTGTCAAAAGCTTGTCGAAGTTCCGGTGATAAATTAGCGTAAGCATCATCTTTGGCAAATGTGGTAAGAAGAGACTGAAAAAAAGAAAAACATCACTTTTAGCAAATTAAATCAAATTTGAAAAAATTGTTCCTACATTATACGTAAAATTCTGTGTTTTTTATTAACTGTATTAAAACTCAGTAAAGATCACATGATGATCAGTTAATGTCTCTTGTTTTTTTCAGTCCATGGACTAGCTTTCACGTGACATAAACAGCTACATATATATGTACACTTTTCATTCATTAAACTTTTATATATAAACTGATAAGATCTGGCTCCTTCAGTTCAAAAATGAAATAAAGATACTAAATTGATGATAGATACACAACCAAAATTGGAAGTAATTGATAAAAAAAACAAAAAAAAACAAGAATGTGTCCTCAGTACACGAATGCCCCACTCGCACTATCATTTTCCATGTTCAGTGGACCGTGAAATTGGGGTAAAAACTCTAATTTGGCATTAAAATTAGAAAGATCATATCATAGGGGACATGTGTACTAAGTTTGAAGTCGATTGGACTTAAACTTCATCAAAAACTACCTTGACCAAAAACTTTAACCTGAAGCGGGACAGACGGACGGACGAACGCGAACGGACAGACAGACGGACGGACGCACAGACCAGAAAACATAATGCCCCTCTACTATCTTAGGTGGGGCATAAAAAAACAAAAAACAACACCACCAAAACACCTTTTGACAATAACTATATACATGATAAACGAATTTGTTTATTCATTTATTTATTTTTAAATGAAACACATATTAAAAGTTTCAATTCAGCTTCAATCAAATTGTGTTATGAATATGCATTGAAAATCTGTCAGGGCACAATTAACAAATGAAATGTTTAGACCTTTTTATGTTAAAAACTATTGTTTTCTCTCTGTGGAAATGTCTTCTTTTACAAACTATTTAATTTCTTCTTTTTTTCAATTTGAAAGTAATTATCTCCCCTTGCCATGGCAGAGTTAGTATTCATCACAAGTTTCCTTAAGACTACCATTGCATTCTTTATATTGATTTTCCCTAGTATTTATTGTTTATCCATATTTAGAGGTACTAACCTTTTCGATAGGACAGCCAGAGTTCATCAGCAGGCCCTGTGATTGGTTCAGCAATAACTGGAGTAATCTCCCCTTGACCTCATCAACAGAACTTATCTTGGCCTTGCTGTAAATGGTAAAGATGAGATGACCAGAATAGATTTCAGTTTCTTCTTTTATTTTCATTTTCTGTTGCTATGACAACTATAAGTTTCACATTTCACAAGTATGTAAAATTCATATTTTAAATTCTATCAACTATTACCATCAAAAATTTGTTAAGTTATAAAAAAAGTCAAAATTATTTAACTTCAAAATACAATGACTTATTTAACAACTAAAGTTTAAACCTGCATTATAACATAATAACAGTTTGATAGCTATATACTAAAGATAGATATTTACAGTGTTTTAAATTTTTTTCCAACTTAAATGCAACAATACTCATCAAATAAATAATATCTTAAAAAGACAAAACCTTGATGCTCAGATTGGATTGAAAGCTAAACATGTTACTCTGTATTTAAGTCCAGTTAGAAAAATAAAGATTCACTCCTGATTAGAACTACATAAAAACGATGAGGAATGCTAAAGATCATTTAAGGTGGTACCCAACACTTTCATTAAAATAAATTTGGCTCGTTTAATTTTCATAAAATTTTGACAAAGTACTTACTTTGACCCTTTAACAAAAATATAAAAGTTTCAGAAATTTTGAACCAACCATTTTGTCAGAAAAATTACACTGGTTATATAGTAGTTTGACAAACACCAATTTTGATCATTGAGAAGCTTAATATTCCCTTTACAACACAAAGTAATTATAACGTTTAGCTGATTTTACAGAGTTATCTCCCTGTAGTGTTAGGTACCACCTTAATATCCCACCAAATGAGGCTTTCCAAAATCAATATTTGTTTTGTCTGAAAACTTCATAAAAGGGACATCACTCAGTTAAACCATCATGGTAAATGTTCTACTTAAGATATTTTTATGAAATATTGTGAATTTGTTATAAGTGCTTAGTTTTAACATGTATATTATAGGAACATGCTATATACTCCTTTGGCCATCTTGATACTTTAAATTCAGAAATTATTGCATGTATTTATTATTGCAGTTTTGTCATTTCGGACTAAAATGCCATTTTAATTTTTTGTGATATTGAGAAAAATCCTTTTAAATTCAAATAAAAAAAACAAATTGCAAGTTTAAATTATTGCGCTTATAACCCTTAAACATTTTTCGCAATAATAAAAACACAATAATTTCTGAATTAACAGTAGATTGTAAGGTTTGATGGTTTGATTGTAGTTGCTTTTTGGTTTTCAGAGGTGATGTAAAAGTGTTAGAATGATAATTACATGTAAAAATAATACTTAAACATAGTAAAACATCTACAAAGACATACATGGCTTGTCTACGACTGCAGTGTATTAGCTGTCAAATACGGGAAATGTTATCACATTAACAGAAAAAAGTATCGAAATAAAAAAAAACAAGAATGTGTCCCCAGTACACGAATGCCCCACTCGCACTATCATTTTCTATGTTCAGTGGACCGTGAAATTGGGGTAAACCCTCTAATTTGGCATTAAAATTTAAAAGATCATATCATAGGACACATGTATACTAAGTTTGAAGTCGATTGGACTTCAACTTCATCAAAAACTACCTCGACCAAAAACTTTAACCTGAAGGTGAAAAAGGTGGGGCATAAAAAGGTTTCATAAAATAAAATGTTTTTCCTACCTACCCTACTTAATTTTTTGGAGAGTGAAATAGGAAACACACAATTTATTTATTTTGGACTGATGTAAAAGTGAAAGAAAAGTGTATTATTTACCTGCAAAGCCTAATTCTCAATTTGGCAACCTGAGTTAGCTCCCCTAGTATATCCTCTACTGTTGATTTTGAGTTGTTGCTGATTGCCTCAAAGGTCAAAGGTCTCCAGTTTTTAATCTGTATAGCTCCTGTAATAAATCATTATTTAAAATTGAAATATTTTCTCAAAACTTGTAGCATAATACAATAAATATGATGTATTTATTGAAAGTACCTTTTTAAAAGTTATTGTCTAGTATTAAGTTGACCACTGCGGATGGCTAGATTTGAATACAAAAAAGTTCAGTAACTGCCAGCATTCAATATGACTGCACAGTATAAACTAAAATATTCTTTTCCACATGTACATGGAACTATGTATAATTTGCTGTCTAATAAATTTTTATTATTTTTTTCCTTTTCCTTTTTTTCTTCGAAAAAACAATCAGACTCATTTCTTATGCAAATTTTTACAACATAATAAAACGAAGACGCCTCTTTTAATTCCCTCCCTTCAACAATGTGTAAGAATCATTTCTTTAGCAAATTTTCACAACATAATACATGTATAACAAAGACCCCTACTTTCAACAATGCATTGACATCCTACCTTTAGCGTTCATTGATTCTGTTGAATTGTAACCCAGCTTGACCAGTGCTGCCCTCACTAGTTCTGAGAACAATGTTGTACATGGTAGAATTGCGTAGCTGTCAAGTTCTACGGTGTAGTGTGAACTTCCGTCATCATCAAACGATACTGGTCCGCTGGTCTGTTCTACCACACAGTGAATGGGTAGGGACTTGGCACCTGGAATTATAAAGTACATAATTTGAAAATAAATTCAACACAAAATTGGAGGTCTGAATTGAGTTAACATCTCGATGTGCAGTCCTGATATCTATAATTCTTTATCCTTTAAATTTTATTCTGTTAAATTCTCACAAAAATGAAAATACTACTACTAAAAATTGTGTGATTTCTTCCTTATTCTGTACATCTTTCATTTTTGTAATCAGTGATGTATTACCTAATTCTTTACACTTCCACAGTAATATTTTATACTTTTGTATCCCATTATCCACCTTTCTATATACCTTTTGCTCATTTTTCTCTATCCATTTTGTGTTTTGCCAATAATTCTATTATAAATAGCAATCGATTCACATCCACAATCAAATAATTCTAATTACTCACTCCTCCCCTATATAAAAAATAATTGTTTCACTCTCATTTTTCTAAAAACACCTTTCACTCCCTTCCTTTGCTATATATTTTTTTCTTATGAATATTCCTTTTGTTATTGTAATCACTGACTGTATTTTGTTACATGTTTATTCGTTTGCTATTCAGCATTCAATTTTATTTTCGAATTTAGGGAGACGGATTTATATAAGAGCTCTGCTCTTGTTTCCTAATCCCAGTTATTGAATCTTTTGTATATTTCATATTTATGTCTTTACCCTTGTAGCTATATATATAATGATTTCTTTAATAAAATATGTTTACAGTAAATTCTATATAATGTAAACTCCACCAAGACTCCCCAAAATCAGCAACACTCAAAACCCAAAATAATAATGCCCACACATAATTATCAATACTTGAAGAACTATGAGATAAAAAGTCACCTTAAGGTGGTACCTAACACTACAGGGAGATAACTCTGTAAAATCAGCTTAACGTTTTAATTATGTTGTGTTGTAAAGGGAATGATAAATAAGCTTCTCAATGAGCTGAGTGAAAATTGGTGGTTGTCAAACTACTATATAACCAGTGTAATTTTTCTGACAAAACGGTTGGTTCAAAATTTTTGAAATTTTTATATTTTTGTTAAAGGGTCAAAGTAAATACTTTGTCAAAATTTTATGAAAATTAAACGAGCCAAATTTATTTTAGTGAAAGTGTTGGGTACCACCTTAAAATTGATAAAACTAATAAAGGTCAACTTGCCAAGAAGGAGTTGGAAGATCAGTTTATATTATTACTATTTTCAAAATTTATCAATGAAATAGAAATGATAATTAAATAAACAACGTCAGAGGATAAACACTAACTACTGAGATTATGACGAAGTCATGGCTAAAAGCCTACCAGTAGTGTTACTAAGGCAGTGAGTGCTCTTAAATAAAATTAACACTTTATAAATTTGGGTGAAGGTGCGTCTTCTTCTTTAATAAATTGAATATATCTGAAGGTTTGGTTCAAATGACGTTATAAAATGATCTCAAATCAAATCTCTACATTATTAACCTAAATATGACCAAATTTGGTTAACTGTGACATTTGGAATACATGTAGGTTTTGAGTTCAAATTTCTAAAATCCTAATATCAACATTCGTAATATTCATTCATAAAATTTTCCTAAAAAATTAACAGCCATTCTTTAAGTTAACATATTTATTAGCGAGTTCACACTTCAAAGATGACAACTATAAATGGATTTAATAATTACATTTGCAAGATTCAACTCATATATAATATTCATAAATAACTTTGAAATATATATACATTGTTGGGTTGATGTTTAGACGAGTTGTAGTATAAGGCTAAATTTGAGACAATTAAAAGTATATTTTAAATTGTGGTGTGACCCCCTTCTTCAACACAGGTTATCTATTGAAAAGCTGTCACACATTGAGACATACATGTATATATGTACACTGACAAAAACAGTTTATTTTTTACTTCATATTTCAAAAATAAACCTCAAGACATTATAAGTTTACAAATAAAGATGAATAAGTTATCGTTACAAAAGGTGCAATACTTTCTAAAATAAAATCTTTTTTTTTCTCATTTAGATCCATAATTGTGGATTTTTTTTAATATTTATTCATAATAAGACATATGTTGGTTCACTTTTTCAACATGATTATTTGGTATAAAAAAAATTGGTTGTTTTTTTAAAGAAAAATTATATGCTGTATTTACTACTTCTATTTAACAATAAAACAAATTAAAATATTTAAATCAATTTGAGTGACAAATTACAAAATTTGCCTGGTTGGAAGTCATGGTTGCCCTAGATGTTGTTAAGATATTTAAACACTTTACAGTATTACATTTGTTTCTACTTCTGCTGTGAGGTTATCCAAATGATCATCAAATCGACACCAGACAAATTCCACAACATAATATTTAGTATCAAACTCAAGTGCTTATTTGTCATAAAATGGGAGAAAGCCTTAGATGAACACTTCACGGTGAATGTTAAATCCACCCAATCCTTGAGAGCAGACGATAGAAACTCAAATGAACACTTCACGGTGCAAAACAGTACTCTTTTGAAAACAACTGGAATAGAAAACTCTTCAAAGGGATTTTCTTATGACTTAAGAATCTTGAAATTAGAAATAGCATATTAAATGGAATAAATTTCATCATCACAGCTATTGATAACATTTAATAACTGCAATTTAGCATGTATGATAATTCGATCGACATCTGTAATGAATTCCCAAATTCTTCATACTTTCGTGCAGTTGTGAACACTTAAGCGGCTTCAAAGACGTCCTAATACCAGTTATGATTCGCAGTGATATAATACATTTGTTTTATGAAATAAATGCTACTTATTCGTAATTAAAATCACCTTTCTCAAAATTTTATGGATAGATGTAAGCGTAATACTTTTGTTTATGAAACCAAGTGCTCTTCAACAAATTATCTTTCTTGGATAATTTACAAGTTTTATGCTTGGACTTGAGGTACAAACATGCTTTTTATTCCATATTTTCCAATCTTTCTGCACTGGCTGACAAATTTCATTTCGCACTTAAAATAAGTTTAAATAGCCAATCAAAAGATTGCTTACATGCAAAACATTGGGGGTGTGGTCAAGCTTAGAATTATCTGCTAACAAGAATGTGTCCACAGTACACGGATGCCCCACTCACACTATCATTTTCTATGTTTAGTGGACCGTGCAATTGGAATAAATTCTCTAATTTGGCATTAAAATAATAAAGATCATATCATAGGGCACATGTATACTAAGTTTCAAGTTGATTGGACTTCAACTTCATCAAAAACTACCTTGACCAAAAACTTTAACCTGAAGCGGGACAGACGGATGAACGAACGGACGGACGAAAGAACGGACAGACGAACGAACGGACAGACAGACGAATGGACACACAGACCAGAAAACATAATGCACCTCTACTATCGTAGTTTGGGCATAAAAAGTTTGTTTTGGATTACTACTATGAAGTCATATAGTCAGTATAACCTTGTCTGGCAGAGAAAACTTTGGATGGTCATTTGGTTCAATCTTACGAAATCATTCAAATATTAAATGAATTAAATTTCACAAATTTAATTCTTGGAAAATCAGCCAGAGGTTATAATTATAAATAATTATCTCATAACTTTGAAATGTTGTGCAAAAGAAATCAGGAATCAGATTTGACTGTCAACTGTCACCTCAGACTGTCACCCTCATTCCAACCCTGATTTATATACTACAGTGAAACCTGTCTAAACCGAACCCCTTTGGGACTCTAGATTTTGTTCGGTTTTGGTCCATGTTTGGTTTTATCTGGTTCACAATGCATACAATTTGATATATCTGGGCTTAAGAATTTGATATATCTGGGCTTAAGAATAATGTTTGGTTTATACAGGTTTTCAATTTATGCAGGATTTGGTATAGCCAGGTTTCACTGTTTACTAATAATAAATAATGTAAGCATAACATACATCAGAATATTTTGTATAATTTATACCAAATATTGTGTCATTTTGTATTTGTATTGACATTAAGACCTTCATTAGCATTTAAAGTTTGTTCACTTATCCCTTATGAAAAAGGTGACCAATAATTTGTTTTTTATTTATATTATTTTTTTCTAAATTTTGAAGTAAAACTGCAAGATTTAAGAGGAAATGCCTGAAAAAATAACCATATTGGTCAATTGGTCAATAAAACTTATTTAAAAACAAAAAGAAAAAAGCTGAGTGAACTAGATATCATTGAGATGGGAGCCATCTCTGTGGGCCCCGCTGTGAATAATGTGCATTAAAAAATTGTATCTTTACCATAGGACATGGGTTTGTCAACTGAAATCAAAGTTTTTGACCTTGACCTTTGACCTAGGAAGTTGTAAATAAATTATGACACACCCTTTGGTGTTGGTTTATAAACATATCAAGTATAAACTTTGAAATGATAACGGTTCTCAAGATATAGAGCGGACACGATCTTTACCATAGGACATGGGGTTGTCAACTGAAACCAAAGTTTTTGACCTTGACCTTTGACCTAGGAAGTTGCACATAAATTATGACACACCCTTTGGTGTTGGTTTATATACATGTCAAGTATAAACTTTGAAATGATAACGGTTCTCAAGATATAGAGCGGACACAATCTTTACCATAGGACATGGGGTTGTCAACTGAAACCAAAGTTTTTGACCTTGAACTTTGCCCTAGGCAGTCGTTCATAAATTATGACACACCCTCTGGTGTTGGTTCATATACATGTCAAGTATAAACTTTGAAATCATAACGGTTCTCAAGATATAGAGCGGACACAATCTTCACCACAGGACACAGGGTTGTCAACTGAAACCAAAGTTTTTGACCTTGATCTTTGACCTAGGAAGTTTTACATACATCATGACACACCCTCTGGTGTTGGTTAAAATGGATGTCAAGTATAAACTTTGAAATCATAACGGTTTTTAAGATATAGAGCGGACACAAAGTTAAAGTGTTACGGACGGACGGACGGACGGACGGACGGACAGACGGACGGACGGACGGACGGACAGACGGACGGACGGACAGACTGATCACTATAGGGCGACCCGCCTTAGTCGGCGGGGCCCTAATTAGAAATATAATATTCAACAAAAATATGGTAGCTCTAATATCATGAATATCAAGTTGTGATTGTAAAAAGAAAGATTTAACATTGTCCCTGATCATGTATATATGCATATTTTTAACTTTAGTTAGTCCCTGATAATGTATATATATGTTTATTTTAATGGTGGTGAAATTTTGATGTTTTTAACTTGTGTTTGATGATCAATCATTGTATGTCAACAATAAACTCTCTTTAAACTATTTTTAAAATTAATTACTTGTCTAATGTATCAAGCAATGATTGTATCATATTTCTCCTAATCACAAAAACAACAACAATCTTTAAGTGTGAGCTTTTTTTTTAGATAATGAAAATAATTAAAAAAATATATTATTTTCAATTAAAAAACACTTTTTTTATAAATTTTTAAAGAAGCATTTTTCTCCAGAAAAATAAACAAACCACTTTTAAATTGATTTTTTTAAGCTATCAGGTTATATTTCACAATCTCTATTTTTCTCTAGCTAACAAAACTTTAAAGGCTAATGTTCGGATTTTATGACGATTTTATGTCAAGTCAATGGACTTCCCCTGTGCTAATTCTCTTTTAAACTTTCAACTGTAATCAAATATAATTTCCCTACCAAACAAAGAATTTGACACCCAGGTTCTATAGGTACTATAATTATTTCATCGTTAGGATTTCACCGACCTGTCGATATTCCGTATTAGTGCAACTTCCAATAATAAGAAAGGATTAGCCCAGGTTTAATAATGAAACACAGCCAGAATCCTATTCAATCTTCTTTGTGGAGGGAATTAAGTTCGGAGCTTGACAGATGTACGGATTACTGGGATGCCGGCTTTGTGTCGACTAGATGAAGCATTAAATTTTAATCCTTCTCTCTTTCTCTCCAAGCCAGGTAGATCAGTCCACGCTAAGGCAGATGGTTCGAGGATAACGAGATGTAAAGCCGATTAACACAGCTGTATAGAGGAGATTTGAATTTTATTAAACATGAACTATTTTTTATTATAAAAACAACTTCTTTTTCTTCGCTGGGAAAGGTATTTCTTCTGTAATCAACCATGTTGAAATATTTCTACTATCTTGTACAGGAAAAGAAAGTCGTAATCAGTTGCTATTTACATACATGTACATTTAACACGTTACATGATCCTAAATCTTTGATGACAGAGAAATAAATCGGCTATTTAATCACCTTGGTTATTCATACTCATCCAAACATTCTTTGACTATTTGACATTATAAAGACAAACTGTTATAAAAATATGAAGATGTGGTATAATTGCCTATGAGACAATTAACTCTTCACCACATTAACCAAATGACATAGAAGTTTTAACAACGATAGGTTATTTCACAGTACTGCAGTCTTCAACAATGAGCAATATATATTACTATGCGGTATGGGCTTTGCTCATTATTGAAGGCCGTACGGTGACCTATAGTTGTTAATGTCTGTGTCATTTTGGTCTTTTGTGGATAGTTGTCTCATTGGCAATCATACCACATCTTCTTTTTTATACTATTGTTTCTTTAAAGAAATATTCCTCCTTTGCTTAAATTTTCTAAAAATGTTTTTTTTAAGGTATCATGTATCTATCTATAAGTCTTAAAATATCGCTGGAAAAACTGAAGATCTTGTAGATTTCTAGCCTTAAAATTCAAATTTGATTGGTCCTGTGCACATAAATTCATTACATTTTGTGGTAAAGTTGAACCAGGTTCTATAGAATCTCTAACAGGAACTAAAATCAGGTCTTAAACAAGAATGTGTCCTCAGTACACGAATGCCCCACTCGCACTATCATTTTCCATGTTCAGTGGACCATGAAATTGGGGTAAAAACTCTAATTTGGCATTAAAATTAGAAAGATCATATCATAGGGAACATGTGTACTAAGTTTGAAGTCGATTGGACTTCAACTTCATCAAAAACTACCTTGACCAAAAACTTTAACCTGGAGCGGGACAGACGGAAGAACGGACAGACGGACGAACGGACGCACAGACCAGAAAACATAATGCCCCTCTACTATCGTAGGTGGGGCATAAAAATATTCAGTAAGTTTTAAGCTGCTGGCTAAACTAATTTTTTCATGGCACTGGTTTAAAAAAAAAAAGTTTGGTATATTTCTACATTACCATGGTAATTAGAGAAATCTTAAATGTTCATGATATCTGATCACAATAAATCTCAAGACATAATTTACATGTTCATTTTTGAAGATTTTTCGATATCCTATAATTTTTAAGATATTAACTCTTTCACATTTTCCCTTTTTCCAGCTAAGCTACAAATGAAGATTGGAGATTAGTCTTTGAGTTTTACGATCATATTTTCATGTGAAACAACTCGCGCAAAAGAAATTTAAAATATCACTGGAAAAAATCTCAAAACTATTTCATTACTAAGCAATAAAATGGTATTAAAATGGAACAATTTGGCACTGTAAAACGGTTACACTAGTTACATAACCTTTGAAGTCTTAATTTCATAATTCCTTCTTCAAAACCTATCGCTTTCATCACCAATCTTAGAAAATTCGACAAAACCAGCGTGTAAAAATTCTTAAATACCTAAACTGTTATAATCTTTAACTCTGAAGAAAATATTAATATGATAAAATTTAATGACTTGTTATAAATCTTTTTAGATTGCATACAAATTTTCGTAGGTGTCGATAAGAGAATAAAATTTTAATTTGATGATATCAAAAATCATTTCTAAGATTTTCAGAAATCTGGAGATTGCAGATTCCCATTAATTAAAGAATTAAATTACAAAGAAATGGCAAATTTTTTAAATTCTTTAAATCTTTCATTAATTCTACTTATGCATATAATTTGGTAAGATAATATTATCTTGACACAAAGATCAGAAAAGTTAGCTATTATGTCACTGTTATTTATAAACATATTGAAATTGAATTATCTGACAGAAGTAGACTTTTTACAAATTGTTTTTGCTAAAAATTAGTTGTGAGCCACTCATAAGCCTGAAAAAAGTTCAACTTCTAGCAAAATATTATTTAAAGCTGAGGGTTGACTCATATATTAAAATATAGAAATGACAAATTAAGACTGTTTTGGCAGATTAATATTATACTGATACTAGTTATGCCCCAAATGACCTTACATGAAAGTTATGTAGTCATACCATTTCAAAAATTGAATATTTTTTTCTGAAAAGTTTATATTCATAATTAATCATATATAAGAATCTTGCTGAGGGGAAAACAAAAAAATTTTGGAATCAACTATTGTTGCATTAAATTTTCAGACAAAGCATATAAAAAATATATACATGTACAACCATACAGAACTGGTCGAGGGTGACCTTGAATTTAAATGTTCGAAGGAGTACACATTTTATCTAGGCTTGCATGCAGACTTTGGCAAAAGCGAACAGTCAGTTAAACTACAAGTGCCAGACAACATGAACTATATAATGCTAAGCTATTCTTCTATTACATCACAGGGCTCAAAGGAAAGCCATCTCGAGTATGCGCTCATAATTGTCGAGGAGTTAAATATGTAAGCAATATTAAACCCATTTACTGTTGTTAATTCCACCACTACAATTAAATCTTTTTCACAAATTGTAAATATTAATTACGCCATCAAAGCATCTATAACTAATCTGAGTGAGATAAATGTTTTAAAGCATCTAAGAAACATTAATAGTCTGCAGAAGGTTTCGTTTAATAGATCTACTACAAGTTTTTCGATGAGGACATGAAAAACAGTTGGCGTGATCGTTTTATCAGTGCGAAATTAACACGTCGGAGTTAATAATCCCAGCAAGAAAATGATTATTTCACTAATAGATTTACACCCTCATCAAAGACGTAGATTTAAGTTATTCTTATGTAACTAATTAAGAATCAAATCATAAATGGAGGACTCTTCCCAAGCATCAAACGATATGAGGATTATTTTCAATTTGGGACTCCTACCGTTTTTCATTCCGATAATATCAAAATCATATTTCTTGGACAAGTAAATACTATTATTATGAGATATACAGTTAAGATTAAATGGTAAATATGTAATTGCTACTTCAAACAAATTGAGAAATAAATAACGTTATATAACGTAATGGAAAAGAATCTGAGGATTACGATTTTGGCTACGAGATCTTTTATATATGACACTTAATGTTGGTTTTGCATTTACTTATTCAAATTACCGAGCTTTGTACAAAACAAAGCCACATGTTACCCTAATCCCTCGGTGAATTATTACATCTATTGATAAATCTACAAAAAATTCTATAAGTTTTTACATATTTTATAGAAGATTTTGCACTTTATATAAGATTACAAGCTACACCTAATGTAATGTTTCAATTACTTTGCCCTAGCTATGTTTCATACCATATGCAGGAGCAGATCCACACTTTCATTGTAGTGTGCTCAGGGTGCTCCTGAGAACTAGGAGTAGGTGGACCATATTTTTTTGTAATTTACCTACAATTTCATTCTTTTTCAGGCTGAATTTGCACTTGCTTAGGTTTGAAAAATTGGTTAATCTATGAATGAAGCCAATTAAAATCCTCTTTATGAATTTCTTAACAAAATTAACTTTTTAAACAGACTGAATAAGAAATTATATCAACTATTCCTGTTGAAGTTTGTTAAAATATATAACTTTCAAAACACTTGTTAAAATATGTTACGAAAAATTCCATAATTTATACAGTTTGTAATTCATAGGCACAATGCAAAAGTTGTAAAATTTGGTCAATAGCAAAAATGATGAAATGATTTGTGGTTACTTCCCCTTATACATGCAATGTAGCTAGCATAACCAAGTAATACCACCATAACTCAACAGTTGTCTAAAAAATCCTCAAAAATTCAAAATGTTTGGCAATTATTATTTCAATTTTTAGATTGAATATGGTTGGAAACAAATCATCATGTACTTTTGTATAAAAAAAAAAACTTTTACATTATTCAATCATGGATTAAATTTGCAAAATGTGATCCATATTTTGTTTTCAAAATTTAAATGATATCATTTCAAATATAATCCAAAAGGGCTAATTTCTAAAAAAATCGGGAGTAAGATAAACATCTTTCCTAACAGGAAGTAGTTCTATTAATATTGTTATCGCTATTTTGGATTCTGTGACACTTGACCCTAAGGATTTGTGACACTTCAACTTATTGACGTCATATGAAAATCACTAATTTTACTTTTAAGCCCTTTTACTTTTAGCAATACCAAACTTTTTTGAATGTCTGTGATTGACTGCTGTTCCAGACAAGCAGGAAGATGTATAAAAGAATTTGGCAATAGAACTCCATACTTTTGACCTAAAAATAAAACATTTTTCTACCATACACTTATTGTTTTATATTTAAAATTAATCCGGCAGCACTAAAAAAAGTTTCTTTTTTCATCATGTAAATCTATATATGTCATGTATGTGAAAATGATTTTTTTTTGTTATCAATAGTAATAGGGGAGATCATCCAATAATAGAAACATTTTTTTTTGTGAGTGTGGTTTCAACAGTAATATGGCAGCTAACCCAATGAAAAGAAATTTGCAAATCTAACATTTCCACAATTAAAATAAAATATATTATATATGTCTATAGGGCTATCAATAATCCATAATACAAAATTCAGTTAAAACCTTATAGAATTGTTAATTTCACATGTGAAACTTACACCTGTTTTCTCTCTATAACTACAGGATTAAATTCTTTTCTTATTTTCTAAGATTGATTTCAATTTTATTCCATTCTATTAGATTTATAAAACTGTAGGATTCCTTCTAATTCAGTACAGTTCATCAGTGCAGAGGCAGATTTGAATTGGGAATGGAATATATTAACTGGATTAGCTAAATTAAAGCTGCGTAAATAATTCAAAAATAATCCCTGACTTATAAAACTATTGAGAGTTAAAATTCATCCTGCTGAAAACAATATGAAATCATCCTAAGAAAAATTGACATGAGTATTTATATCTTTATCAAAATGTCTGACATACATTTTGTAGTTACGAATTTTTCGTGTTGATTATTATTGTTAAAAACTATTCCACTTAATGCAATTTAATTTTCCGTAGGATTAGTAACTTGAATACTGAGATAAGAAAATCCTCCTTAATAAATACTTAAAGCTTTTCCCATAGTCATTTCAATTTTACGAACATAGCAGATTAAATGTTAGATATTTCCTTAATCTTCCAAGAGGCCTCTTCCTTTTCCAAGTCTTTTGTTCTTTATTGTGATCCAAATTTATCCCTATAAAAATATTTATCTCTCCAGCTTACCTATTTTAGGTAGACCCCCATTATCTTCTTAGTAAAATCGTAACGTGGGTACTTAACTGCTGAAAGTTTAATCCGGATTATGTTTCGACTCGTTGACAAGAAAATACACATCATCCGCGTAGGGTGAAGGGTTCTAAACGTCAGGCTGATGACTGCTGGAATGATGGTAAGGTCGAGATCCAATTAAGAAGGATTAGCGATATTAAGAATTTTCTCATTTTGTGCCTACCCTAAATTCCAACCAATCACTTAATTTGAATGTTAAACAGGGGATTTATCTCAAGTGCTCGTGGAATAAGAGAAAACTAACATGACTGAGATGACCATATAAGCCTAACTCTGTATAAATAGGATTTCTATCTCTTTAATAATAGACGCATTCATTTTCGTCAACTTATCTAAAATGGGGCTTTAACACACCATTGATTCAAAAAGAATTAATCCGTCAGATATTCAGATCGAAGCCTCTCAACCATTTTAATATTCTCTATCGGACGAGGACAAAAGATTTAGTCGAAATGAAAATATCAGGCGGAGGGATTACTTGCAGAATGAATATTTTTCAGATAAGTAAACAAAATTACGTTCAGATCACTAATCCCTCTTTGTATATAATCCCCTCAGCCGATGGTTAAGCACATAGGAAGGTAATAGTCTCATTTGTTAGAGAAAAATAGAAAATAAATCATTGAATGGCCATTCTTTATATTCTCTTCCGAGGAATAAACTCTTCAATTAGGTTTTTATTGTTTGGAGAAAATTTCCAATTTATTGATAATCTGTCTCGCAACTACTTAAACATTTTACAAATATATATTGAACTTATAAAAGTTTATTTGGTTTAAAAAAGACTTAATAATTTTCTATGAATGAATTTTAATATGAATTGCACATGTGCATTACATGATCAAGACTTAATCAGATACATGTAGGTGCAGAACCAGTAAAAAATAATAACAAAATCTACCTTTAAATATCATTAAAAACATCTATTGCACATAAAAATGGATATTAAAATTCAGTCTAATGAAAAATATCTACTGAAATTTTATTTTTTCTGCAATTTTAAATGTAAATCAACTTTAATTCACTGAGATATGCAATTCAAGATTTCTTTTAAACTTTAAATCATCTTTAATTCACTATATATGCAATTCATTCTTTAAATATACATGTAGAAGAATCATAAGTTTATACCATTTGAATGATATGTTCTTTATTTACAATTTCAAGGGAGACAATAAAAATATAAGGAAATTAAACTCACAAACACAAATCCAAGGGACATAACTAAGACACAGGAGGTTATTTGGTCAATTTGAAACACTTGTCTTCAAAATGAAAACATGCAGCGCTATTATCATACATTTTCAAAAGATATCCATGACTTTTATAAAACACTCCCAAAGTGTTTTTTAACATGCTTTTCAAATTATGCAAACTTGGTTAGATAAATATATATTCCCTATAATTTTCAAAGATTACTTAAATGAATATTTACATTTCAAACGTGACTTTGGATTATCTTTAGAATATGTTCACCACCAAACTGTATTATTTACTAGTTTTTTTCTCCAAATTTTTTTATGCTTTGAATTCCTCTTCAGATACAATAATTACAAACAATTTCAAGAGAGATTGAAACAGAATTACGTGAATATTAAGTAAACATGGACAATCATCAAAGCAATTTTAATAATTGAAGCCTTCCGACATTTGATTAAGAAGAGTGCGTCCTCTGTCTTCCTAAAGAATTAGGGTCCAAGTTTAACAGGATTGTGGTAACACCCACCTAATCCAAATAGCCGATTTTAAAACGGCACCCTCAAAGCCTTTTGTCAAAGAATAATCTTACGGAGAATCTAATTCATCTAATAAATAATATTTAATTTCAAATAAAATTTAAAAGTCTTTATCTGTTCAAGTGTCAATTTTAATAAAATAAACACACTATAATCTTCCTTTAGAATCTGTTTTTCAATTTTAGGACGTAAAGAATATCTTGTCAAAAGAGTATGAAATTTTTTGGTAAAAAAAAATCTGTTCACTTAAGATAGAAAAAAATCGACTTTTCATACATGTTCATTATGATATCATACAATTTCAGAAATAACTGCTTTACAATATTGAATACTTTTTTTTTCCTCTCACAAAAAGCTGCTTTTATTAATAAAAAAATAGCATGAAATAATTGTGGTCATCAGATCTTTGACCAGTTCACTATCTAAATCAAGTGACCAATAGCATATTACTTCCATCAAAAGCATGATTCATGGGATAAGACACAATCAAACGCATCTTAGGATAGAACATATTCATATTGCATCATGGAAGAGACACCATCAAATGCATGATGTGAATATATGTATGACACTATCTAGTGCCATGTATTGTCCATGTTCTACACGTATGCATACAAGTACATGTATCATTTTGTTAACACAAACTACAGTTACAATGTATAACTTTTTTTTTTACACAAAATTATTAGACATTAAACAAACAAATATTTTTTGGATTGATTTTTAATTTGATAGGCATCAAGTGGCTAATATTTCATAGATATTCAGAGGGATTATAAGTTATGACTTAACGATATATATAATAATTGTGGAATTTCAGGTTGGGCAAATTGCTCATTAAAATTAATCTTGTAAAAATCTGAAAACAGTGAACACCTGTCATTGAAAGTTCTGTTTCTCAAATTCACTCCTTCTAACTTAATATTATGGAAATTTCATTAATTTAGTTGTTTTAAAACATTGTTAAACAAAGATGAATTGATAGACTTGAAAACAAGTTTACAAAATAAATAATGTTAATTCATAATGTTTTAACTTGATTAATGACTTAGGGATTGGAATTGCATTAATTAGAACTTACATGTTAAATCTAAATTTTTCATACTGGAAATTTTCTAAAATTATCTTATAGTTGATAACACCTACTTCACTTAGTATCTAGTGAAAAGTAATGTCTCTTTGACAAATATATCATACCACATCTTCTTTTTTTAATAATAATTAATCTTTTATTATTAGATGTAAATCATAAATCCTAATAAAAAAAATGCACCTAATATTATAATTACTAATTTCTTCTTTAGACATAAGATTTGAGGCTACTATGTATACAGTACAACATTATAGTATAGTCTTCAGACATAAGATTTGAGGCTACTATGTATACAGTACAACATTATAGTATAGTCTTCAAATGAAAAAAGTCATCACACAGTTTAATTTACACTCACCTGCCCAAGCTTTTGCAACCCTTTAGATATATGAGCCCAAATCCCTAAAACTTACACTTAAACTATTTCAAACAAATAAACTTTAATTAAATAATTCACTTCACTGGTATTTTATCTAATTTCCCTAAAAAGTTTCTATTTTCTGGTACTCATCCACAGACATATGAAAATCTGGGACCTAATTCTATAGTTCAACGTAAATTCAAATCAGCATCCACTTTTGAATATTACAGCTTTTACATTAATGCTAATAAAACTTTCAGCTTGTGTACATCATGATACTTAAATTTAATTGGACGTTATGTTTGAGGTAAAGGACCTTAAATTTTGAAGCTGTACTCCCAAGGACTTGAAAACCAGGCCAGTGTATAAATTGTAAATTAGTAGAATAGTGTTGGACATTTTTACATATCGCCAATATGAAGAACGGTATTGGTGTATACATTGTTTTTTATGGTCATGGTTTTCAATTTTTGTTCCATGCTGGAACTGGTGCTTAATTTGTAAGGGGGATTTAGTAGAATAGCAGGTAGTTTAGATTAATTGGAAATTCAAGGGGAGCTTAATGAACTGACAGAAATAGAGATCTTTGTAAATTTTTGATTATTTGTAGTAGATTTAGTTTTTGTGTATTTTAGAGATATGTGATTCAGAATTAGGACAATTCTGAGTTGTGGCTCCGAGTAACGGATGTGAAAATTTTTTTTTTTCCTTGTCTTAGGCAAATAGTTCAGTGATTTTTTTTTTTTAAATGCCATGTTTTTAGGGAAAAGATAAAATTTAGATAGAGACCCAATAGCCAGGGAACAGGGGGGTGGATTTTAGAAATAACCCATTCGTTGGTTAGGTAAATTAACTTAGTATTTTGAATTTAAGGCATAAGGGGCGTCTTCAGTTGTCAGGCCTTTGTCGGAACTTATAGTTCCTCCTTTTTAGGAAGGAGGGGGGTGTTGTATCTTTACCCTAAGCCCGGGTTCTCCCTATTAGGAGTAGACAACTGATACCATTCTCCCTGCCAGGAGTAGACGATGGACACCAATGGGCCTCTGGTTGGATACAGCGGATGTCAGAGCCTGCAGCGCCCTCTTCAGCTAATGGTCAACTACAAGCTAGACGCATACGAAGATACAGTTTACAACGCCCGAGTAATAGGTAATTACACAGTACTTAAGCCTAAGTCCTTCTTATATGCATACAGTCCAGGTCGGGTCCTTTCAAGGGAAATAGTCTTTCCCCAAGACGAACACCACATTAAAAACATCACATGACAATTATTCTCACATGTTTCCTTACCTGTAAATATACGATACATTCGTCAAAATTATCTCCCTATTACGCCAATTCATTTTCACAATCGTAGAAATGGAAGATAAATTTTTTTTCGAAGATATGCATTGTCATCATCCAACTTAAAAGACTGTCGTCTATAACTTTTATTTAAAAAAAAAGCTTTTCGAACACACCTACTCTGATTTTGTGATTCATTACATAATTATGTATTTCACTTGACCTATATATTTCATCTTTTAGTACTGTGATTTTTTTTTTATGTTATAAAGTCAACCTGTAGCTTTGCATAAAAATGATAGAATCTGAAGCGAGATGGTGTATCAAATACTCTTGCTTAGTACGTTTTTAAGACAAAATATTCATTTCAAACGCACCCTAACATAAAAATGTGCACTCGATTTTCTCTTTTCAATACCCATTTTTTGGAATTTTTTCTTGAGTCACATAATGGAAGGGCAGACACGAAAATAACTGAAATAACAGTTAATAAAAATATAAACTTTTTTTGCACTCGACGCAAAACTGTGGAAGGCCAGTTTCTCAGCCTCATACAAGAAAAAAGTTAATATTTCTCTTTCATTGACCAATTATTGTTTTTTTTTACAGGTAAGGAAACATGTGAGAATATTTGTCATGTGATGTTTTAAAATTAAGTCTCCTTATTTTTAAACCTCAAACATAACGTCCAATAAAATTTAAGTATGATGTACAGTGATGTATACAAACTGAAGTCCCGCCTATCTTAATTGCCATGCTTGAGCAAACATTGATACAACCAAAGCAAGCAAGCCAAACTAAAATTTGTCTTGCTAGCATTAATGTAAAAGCTGTAAAGAGCTAAATAAAATCTTGAACAAGCTTTTTTTTTAAACATGCATTTAATTCGACAGTATAATGCACCTAATTTAATTGTATATGCACCTAGTAATAGCCACAGGAAGCATTTGTTTCCAAATAAAATTCATTTCAGAGAAATAAACCAAACTTCGCCAATCTCTGAATAAATAAAACTTTGTATTATATGTCACTAAATGTAATTACCAATGTCTGATCGCTGGGATTTATTCTCGTAAAATTGTTAGTTTTAGAATTTCCACGGAACGTTATTACTTGCATAGGATTATCCGTGGATGTCAAAGATAATATCGATGGAAAATTGAACCTTAATCTTTGGCTCAGTTCAACTAAACACCCTTAAATCCTCGGGAAATTACCTTCTTGATCTGACGTGGATAAATTCGTAAAAATACATTAGTATGAAAATCAGATTGACAATATCGGCCACAAAACAAAATGTTGAATAATACCGGCCAAATCCTTTAAGTTATATTTTGCAATGTTTATATGATTGTAAATATGAGAGTTTAGATCTTTGTGTTATATCTTATCAGGGTAATTTCGTCTTTTAAGTCGCTACATCTTGAATTGTCCTGCTCTGGGTTTAGGCCTTAATCTTTCCATTTCATTTCAGAGTTATAAATAATAAATTTACAATTACGGGGGATAGAAAATATCGTAGAAATAAAGATGGGTTTAAATCAAATTCAAACATTTTGATGGAAAACAGCAATTTCACATCTTAATCTTCAAAAAAATGCAATTTGTTCTTGTATTTTGGGATTTAACGATTGTATAGACGTTATGTAATCGGACTAATTTGGTCCACATACCGTTAGAAAGATTTGTCTAAAGCAGCAATTTAAACAGCAATAAATATTATTACGAATTTAACCACCGTTACATATTGTTACAAGTGTCCTAACGTTGTCACGCTTTCATCCACTTTATTATGTTCACTACATTAATTTTATGAGTTTGCAAAATCGTCTGTCATGATTTAACCGGATTTGTTCTTATTTTTCAGAAGTTCCAGCATAAATTCTTCAACTGCATTTTTCCAAAGATACACAGATACATTGTAACATGAAAAAAGTTTATATATATGGTACAGAAGAAAAAAGTTTATATGTATGGTACAGAACAGCTCATGATGTTTTCATCAAGATTCACTGCCTGTCAAGCTTTCAAAATAAAATGGAAAAACAAAGGATATAGAATATATACATATACATGTAAATAATAATACTGATACCTGTTGTAGGGCTGGCTGGTTGGATAGCTGTTTACGTGGTTTGACAATTTGAATTCGCAACCATACAGAGCTTGTGTATAAAAGTACAAACCAGTGGTACAACTAGGTTCATGTAAAGTTGAAAGTTGTGGTATTGGTTTTATGGCATCATTATTTTTTGTTGGATAACAATTTTGGTGGTTTTGAAGATATAGGCCTAGGTGAATCAAGAATTCAAATTACAAATTTCACAAAACCATGAAATCAAATACCCAAGAAGTCTTCCTCACTAGTCCACCAAAATTGATATCCACGAAAAAATAAATGAACCCATAGTATATGGAATTGATAAATCTATTATCAGTTTACATATACTTTTACAAATTGTGACTTGGATGAGAGAGTTGGCTCATTGGCACTCATACCAAATCTTCTTATATCTATATACCTACTGTAGTGCTGATTAGTTGTAAAACAACAGATGAATATCCTTGCAAATGTAAACAACAACCATGAACAATTCTAGCATAAATGTACAAACCTGCTGTAGGGCTGGTTGGTTGGGAAGTTGGTGGTTGTTGGTGGTTGGCAATCACTTTTGGATGATCTTTCGATACATTTGTCGTCTGATCCTCCATATTCTGGCTCTGCTTGTTTATCTGAAAGACAAAATACAAATGACAACAATGTGTCGGATACTTTCCCCATTCACAACTAATACATAGCTGCTAATAAGTAAAAACAAAACTGATGTTGATATTTCTAAATATGGATACTACCTATGGTGAATGTGGGTGTTCGTTCTACTAAGATACTCTTGAATGGATTTGAGTGACTTATTTACAGCCGTTTACTAAATCACACCTTATGGTACTGCGAATAACTTGACCTTTAAAACAGGGTTCTCGTTAAGGATTTTTGAAGGCGAGTCCAGGGACTCGTCATTTTTGGCCATGGTGAGTCCAACAGCAAGGAGAAGATATTTTATTGCAATATAATGTAATATTTAAGTCTCCATGGCCTAACAGAGCAATGAAAGGACATTAAATTCAGATTACTTTTAAACTTTTGCTATAAAATGATGATATTTGTATTTAACTGTGTTTAGTTTATACATGTTATACAAAATATTTCTATCTTGATGCATCTGTGGACTCACTAGTTTTGAAAATGATGAGTCCAGATAGATTTTGATGAGTCCAGGACTCATGGACTCGCCTTAGTGAGAACCCTGTTAAAAGTGTCACTCTTCTAAAGGATATTTGTAAACAATGGTAAATACTTTGTTATTGGACAACATTGACGATGGAACTCTCTGAAAGACTAACACTTTAGCTCATGGGAACATTTATATGGACAATGCCTTGGCCAAAAAAGTTTGATTTTCACAGGTGAATTAAATAAAAAAATATATAAAATTCGTGTTTTCATGATCATAGCTAAAAAATGTAATTATAAGTATTGAATGCTTCTTTTTGTAATTTTATAGGGTTGTAAAAGTGTTGACCGTGCGCACATTTTTTTTTAGAATAAAGCGCTTCTGCGCTTCATACAAAAAGTACTTCGGTCAACGCTTTTACACCCCAATAAATTTACAAAAAGAAGCATTCAATTCTTAAGTGAATTTTCGTAGAATCTATTTCACATGCTTTTCCATAATAATTCATCATAGGTACAGTACATGTACATGCATGTACTCTTTACAGTAAATTAATTTATGGTTAAAATAATTCAACAACAACTATGACTATTAAAATTCAATTGGTTGGGATTTTTTTTAACTTTCATTATAATAAAGTCATTAATTAATCATTTTACATGTTCATCACAGCTAAAACAATCATTGACAATATGTCAGGTAACCTTAGACACTTTATATAGGGTAAATTTTGAATGTTTGATCAAAATGTGTCAAGATTAAAAGATATTATAAACCATGTACTATGAAATATTTTTTATTGTAGATTTTTCATCAAAATTGGAGATTTGACATTTTAAAATAGTTAAAATGAAATCTGAGGAAAATTCAAAAAGGAAAGTCCCTAATCAATTGAAAAAATTGTAAGCTCAAAACACATCTAACGTATATATTTTTTTCTACTAGAAAGACTGCTATAAATTTTTTGTATGTAAAAGTCAAAAGTCAAATTATTTCACCTACCCAAATTCTTCAAAACAGTTGAGTCTAGGATTTTTTCATAAATAATAGCTTAAATGTATTTGCGTAAATTGACCTTTTTCCTGTTACTTAATTCTCTTCATCTTTTCTTTTTAATTAATGTAAATAAAATGGTTGATATGAATATATATACTGAAAGTGCATTATATATCTGTTAAAATCAACCAATTAAATACCATTCTTTATTTCAAGATTGTTGAAATACCAGTTTTAACTGAACACCAAAACAATGAATATAAAACCTACATTTTTGAAGAACAATGAACATGATAAAAGTAAAATGTGTCATCTTTAACATTTTCTTGTTAAACCAGTTTAAGATTAAATTTTTACTTCTATCCAGTTGATCTGCTCATCCTAATTTTTCAAAATTGACTTATTATATTACAGGGTGTTTAACTTCCCTTAGGCCTTAATCCCTTCTATAATCTCCAAACAAAAGGCCACAATGATCAATAAATAACAAGAATAATAGTCAAATATTGGACTAAACAAACACGTTGATCCCTTTTATTGTACATTAATTTCAACCTGTTTAATCCAATTGCCTTGTGGGTAAAGACCATTGATCTGTACTATAAATGTCACAGATGGCCGTTTCAAATTTTGATTAATCTTCAATAAATCTATATTAAAGGTGGAAAATTTGACAATTTCCAGGAATAAAGAAGATTATGTTTTTCGTTCTTCATTTTTTTCCCAATAAACGGATTAAGTTTCACTTTTTTTGTTTCAAGCTTCCTATAATCATCATAATTATGAACAAATACACACAAACAAGTTTCCTGCGGTAAAAAACACAAAAGGATTTTTAGAAATTAATTATTGATCAGAGTTTTCAATTCATTAAACAAGAGAGTTTTACCGTAAGTATAAATTGATGAATAAAACTACAAATATCTATTTATATTTAACACTAAAAATGTCTGTAAATAACGGAAATTCTTACAAAATAATTTTCACCAATAAAATAAAGCATGAACTCTTTTATTGCTATTCTTCATCTTGAAACTTGCTGAAAGTTTTATATTACTTTGAAATCATTATTAATCGTGGGATACCAATTTTCATCAATTCGATGGGTACAGAATTAGAAGTAAACCATAAACAAAATTAATTAATCAAGAACAAATTTTCTATACACATACATGTAGGCTTTTTTTTTAGACAGAAATCTACAAAAGCATGATATATCTTATCATGCTTATTCTATTATATCAACAAACAAACAAACATTTTTTCCTCCAAAATAAACGAATCCACGTTACAAGATTTTACTTTGTGCGGTGACTGAGTCTGTCATATACATGTATTTTATTATGGGGAACATATTTTTTCTCACATTTTTTTCCATTCTTCGAAAAATCGCAATAATAAATGAAAGCAACAATTTCTGAATTTACAGTATTTGAGGCCAACCAATATCATCTTCTCACAAGAAAACCTTTATTAACTTAAATGCAACATGCACATACAAAATAGAGTCTTTTAATGATAATCATTATATTTAACCAGGTAATAATAAATTTTGCTCATAAATAGATCATAATACATGCTTAATTTGGTTAATAATCATACATGTAGAAGATTAAGTTTGATAAGGGTTATCTCTGGGTTGAGAAAAGATCAGCTGTCCTTTATCATCAGGATAAGTACAGATTATTACTATGTAAGGATTATCTTCCAACTGTTCTCAGCTTATAAATTCATGTGTACTTGTATTGAGGTTATCTTATTAAACATTTTGTAAATTTTATTTTCATCCAAATCACTTCGCTTAAAAATTCATGTGTACTTGTATTGGAGTTATCTTATTAAACATTTAGTAAATTTTGTTTTCATCCAAATTTTAAAGACTTTCTGCTTGCTTATTGACATGGTTGAGGGAATATCCCCACATCTGGAGTTCTCACTACGATGGGTCCATAACTCATGGACTAAGGACAATCTGTTTAGACTTATCATTTTCAATAGTAGTATATGTCCAAAGAGGTCAGGTTAGGCCACAATTAAAAATATTTTGGTTTGCCCAAACCCTACCCAAAGGTTGAGACAATGGGTATAGGTAGGTAGGCATTTTCTTTTTTTTTTTCAAAAAAAGAAATTGAAGTATCGGGTGTTTATTAGTCTTCATGCCTATCTGATTAAAAAAAAACTTCTACAAATCAGGAAAATAAAAGAATTTGAGTAGGCAGCTTTTTTCTGGGTAGGTAGGGTTTGGGCAAACAAACCTATTCTTTTTTATAGCCTTATTGACTCTTTGACACATTCCTCATTTCCATTCTCAATTTTATTAAAAGATATATATGTACATAACAAAATTGGTTCATCGACAAAAGAAGAGAGCCAAGCTCTAAATCCATGAAATACATGTATATGTACGTTCAGTCTACCCAATCAAACACAGACTTCCACAGTTCATCTACGTAACTTCAAAAATGAATTAAAACCTAAGGTATCATTACATGTAGGTTTAATTATACTATTTCCCATCTGACCAAAATAAACACTTCCTATTTCCTTCCCAACTGACACAATGACTTACCAATTTACCAAACATGTAAACGACGGAAAATTTAGAAGATCATAATGAAAACACTCAAAAAAAGCAAATCTTCATTGTGGGTCTCATTGGGGTTTAAGCGTGACGCGGGATTGATTTTTTGTAAGCGGGACACGTGAAAGTCTAATTATTGTGGCGTGAAAACGGGAAATGAGGTCTAGCGGGACCCGGGAAATGACAAAAAAGTGAAAATTGCTTACGTACATAGTGTAAGCGGGATACGGGAATGTGACAAAACAGTAAGCGGGATCCGGGATCAGAACCCCCCAATGAGACCCCCTTCATTGCAGCATGGCTCACCACAAAAATTTATCATACATTAAGAATAAGATTTTGTTTCATACATTTTTGTACATGTAATTACATTGTAGTGACTTTGCTTACATGTACATTTTAAATAAAAATGAATGGATTTATAAAGCACAAGATGTTGACTTGGTTGAATTTTATTATTCCAAAATAACAATATTAATAGGCACAAAAATGAACATCGAAGAATATCTATACACTAAAAAGAATCGGGTCTTGTACAAAAAAAAATTATACAAAAATTTACAAAATCTATAATTTTTATGTTCATTTGGACACAACTTTTATGTCACCTTAAAGTCCAGAAGGAAAATTTAAGTGTTGTTCTCTGATGACATTGGAAGTTTGTTAATAGATTTATATGGTCATGAACATGATGAAAGTAATAAAATTATAAGAAAATTTCAGTTTTGTTTTGTCAATTAATCATTTGAATTTAAATTCTATAATATCTAAAAGTATATATGAGTGTTTTAACTTTTATATTAACATGTATCATGTGTATAAATACTTAATTAATAACATGTAAATAATTTTCACATTCAAAGTTAGATAAAAATGAATAAATATTTTCTTAATTTAAAATTAATATTTAAATATTGTCAAAACTTTAAATCAAAACAATCATTTAACATGTACTTAAATATGTAAATAGAAAATGATTAAAAACTATTTGCGTTAATATTCTAATTACGCAGACTTTCGAAAAAACAACACATAAAATTTGCACCATTATACTGTTATATATGTATATTCGATGTGAATCTATTTCAAATTGCTCATAAACATGATGAATGTCAGGTGTGAAATATTAATAAGCAAGGTACAAACAAGACTTCAGATTATTAAGGGAAATTAACATGATTAAATATACAGAACAAAGAGATATAACGAAATAAATCTGTGAATATAACATGACTTGTCTGTCTAAAGTTGATTGATTCATTATACCGTTATACAAAGAAACAATGACAGTAATTAATCAACTAATGTGACAAGAAATACAAGATCATGTTCATCGGTCCATGACAGCCAATGATGTCCAAATCCCTAAAAGATAATATTGAAAATGTCTGTTACCTGTCCAGGGTCTGTGTTCACTGCTGTGTGGACATTGGCAGCAACCCATGCTTCAGCAAAAGTTTCCATTGCAGCATGGAAGTCCATAATTAAATCAGTAGGTTCCAAAACAGCAAAACTGTCCCAGAGTTAAAAGACACAATATGGTATCACTCTATGGGATGAAAGATGCTGAAATCTCAACTTTCATTCGAGTTATATTGATAGTTTTCCAACAAAGTCGCCTTGACAAAGTTTCACGAATGCACGAGCACTTTGTCGTGAAATGTCAGACATGAGCCTCCCGTGTCTAACATTATTGTAAACAACGAGTCCCTAACCATAGCCAGATATACTCAAGTCTTCAGTTAAGAGGATTAAGGAGCTTCTTCACACATCAATAAATATTATGCCGCGGAACTATTTTAACAGGTGCCCGTGGCGGTTAAAGGAGATTTATCAATTGACATCAACAATTTACTTGTTGAGAATTCATTTGAACATTACTTGAAATCAATTTTGTATGTTTTTGATTTTAAAATTAAAAATTAAGTATATTTTACAAAATGTAGCGTAGAAATACAGACGATTTACTAAGCCGGAAAAGAAATACACAAAGATTAACAGTAAATTTAACACAGTCGATAAAACGTTTGACATCGTCACTTTTTTGCATCCAGTATAAGCATCTAAATGATAAAGATCAACACAATTTTGCCACAAATCAACACAATCTGAAGCAGGATTTTGGCTACCTGTCACTGCTTCTCGACATATTTTGACTCTAAGATATATTTATATACCACATCAATGCACTCAAAGTGTTATGCTGTTTAAAATTAGTTTTGGAAATTGATAATGTCGATATTTGTTTGTTTTGTCGTGTTGGCATTTTTGTCAACAAGCAGTGGTATTAAATACAAGGATAATGATAAGGTAAAGCCTATAAAACATGCAAAAAATTGAAAGTCATATACAAATCTAGTTTCATTAGACATTTAAAAGTTCATACAAGAATTTGGGCATACAATAACAAAGCAATGATCACATTCGTCAGGTTCAAGCTTCTACTTCTTCTTCTACTTCTACTTTTAGTGACCGCCTTCAACACGTTGAAGTTTATGTCACTTGTACTGCGCATTGCTTTGTGGAGACGTATATACAGTGAAAAGTTAACATTTTATGATTTAAAACAAAATAAAAGCTAGCTGCGGAACTGTAGATCTTAGGTCTGCAAATAGTCATAAAATAACATAAGGACCCAAGAGCTATGGTTCTGCAGCTGGGCAGTAGAAAGCTACTAAGCAATAAAGTCGCTTTCACTTGGCTTTGCCCGACTTTCAAAAGCAATGTCTTGTTGCCTGTTGTGTCACAATACTTGCTTTCCGTCCCTTTCATCATGAAGATTTTTTTTTAATTTTTACAAAGTCTATGAAACAACAATTTTTCATTTACAGCTTACAAGTATAGAAATTCAAAGACATACACTATTTATTGTTACTTAGGAAAAAAGACATATACTTTTTATTGTTACTTAGGAAAGAGGTTAAGCAGTGGAAGCAGGACAAATCGCCCCACTTTTCACCAACTCGCCCCACTTTTTAAAAAATCGCCCCAGACTGGTTTACCAACTCGATCGCCCCACTTTCTAAAAAATCGTTCCACTTGAGAAAAGGGTTAAATCCCTTTAATAATACTCCTGCCAACTCGACCCACTTAATGAAAAACGATAATATTTAGATGAATATATAATTTCATGTATGCCAGCTCGCCCCACTTAAATGAAAACTAGTCTACAAAGTATACAAAAAAAAAACCTATACTACCTTTCTTTTTTTTTCAATTAAAAGAAAAGAACAAAAAAAAGATGCATTCCTAACGTTTTCATAAGTGGGACGAATTGGAAGGCCCACACTCATTACGGTTTAATTATTTTATTCATACATGTAAGTAGGGCTAGTTGGTAGCCATTAATTCTATTCATACTTTTATTTATCAGTAGGGTACGTTGGCAGACAATTCAGCGGTATAACTTCCATTTTTCATAAGCATGATAAGTGTATAAAGTTGGCATGACTAAATATTAGGATTTTCCTATTTTTTTCATAAGTGGGGCGAGTTGACATTGATGTCACCGAAATACTGATACTCACTTCTTACTGCTTTATTCAAACAAACAAACAAAAAAAAACAAAAAAAAAAGAATTACAAAAGATGTTAATCCATGGTTTTCATAGGTATTGATTTATTTTTAAGTGGCAGGAACATATACAACAGGATAGCGTCTTTTTCCATAAGTGGGGCGAGTTGGCATTACTAAATTCATCGTTGTTTATTTATTTGTCATGAGTGGGGCGAGTTGGTAGACCTTATTTCAGCGGGAGTTTAACCATTTTCATAAGTGGGCTAGTTATCCAACCTATTTTCAATGGGATTTTACCCTTTTTTATAAGTGGGGCGGGTTGGTCAACAAGAGTGGGGCAATTTTTTAGGAATAGGGGCCAGTTTGTGAAAAAGTGGGGCGATTAGGTGTGGGGCGATTTGTCATGGATTCTAAGCAGTCATGACAGTTTGTTCTTAAAGACATTTTTTATGAGTTCCGGTACTTGTTACTCGAGAGTATACATCAAATCATTCTAACTTTTGGCTTTATAGTAACTTTGTTACTTCATTAGACCCTAATGAAAGTTGCCTGAAGTAAATGTTTAATCCATTTATTGCATTAAATCATCATAGTCCTTTCCAAATAGTTATATATTTATTTTTGTGGATTCCCCCTCTGCCATTGAGATATTTCTACAAAGTACAGATCAGAGCGGGATTCATTGGATACTAACTAGATATGACTGAATTCCATATTTTAAAGACCCAAAAATTAACAGCTATAGGTCGCCATTCATATGGCGTACAACAATGAGCAAAGCCCATATACCGTAAAGCGATTCAAACTAGAAATCTGACAGCCTAATATCATGATTAATGTACAAAAAAATGAATAAAAAAAAACAAATATGTAACACAGAAACAAAATACAACCACTGAATTTCAGGCTCCTGATTTGGGACAGGCACATTCATATGGAATTTGATGGGATTAAATTTATTAGTGGTATCCCAACCCTCCCCTTACCTGGGACAATGGTGTAACAGTACACATAACATAGAAAACTTATGATTGTGCAACACAAGCTCTGGCTAGATGTCATCTAGTGGAATGATTACATATGGCATTTAATTTCACATTAAACTTGCATACAACTTACAAGACTAAAAAATCATAATCTTGAAGTTTAATTGTACATCTGTAGTCTGTACATGACTTTAATTGAGTCAACAGGTCTTTATAATCAATACTACAAAATGTACCTTCATTGAAATTTATAAGATAGTGCTCTCCGCTGCTTGAGCTACCTTCAAATACTAGTCTAGGATAGCTTACAAACCAAACAGTTGAATATACAAAAACTTGAGCCTGTTGAGAGCATCATATTTAAAAAATCACATTGTTACATTTTTACCTCCCAGACTCGAACCAGTAACATCTGTGTTGAACAGTTGAAGGCAAAGAAATGCTTCCCTAGCTCAATTCCCTGAGGCTAGTTATTATCCACTATGCAAGGGAGGCAGACCTTCACATCTGAATTAAAAAGAATACACTGTATTCATGCCAGAATCAATGTACAGGACATAAAAATATGTTCCATGAGCATTATATTGAATGACTGAATTTGATAATTAGTACCAAAATATGCAAAGGAAACAATCCCATCACAATACATAGCTGATGCACCAGCAATGGAAAAAAACTTCACATCTGAATGTAAATTAAAGGAGTACAGTAGTCGTGATAATGAAAAATTGAAAGCCTGTTTTCAGATTAATTTTAAAAACATTTATTATGATTTTCTAGACGATTTTCAACCCAACGGAAAAATTAGAATGAGGACACAGCCCTCAATGTAGTCTACTGAATTGGTCATCTGGGCGATTTAAAAGCTGATTGGCGACCAAAATATTCATATCTGGTAGCCATTTGGGCTATTATATTAGAAATTCTAAGAATATTGCAGATCTGGCGACCGGAAAATTGCCATGATCAGGGTCAGGTTTTAAAATATCGTTTGAGCGCTTGACAGTAAAACAAATTTATACTATATTTCAAGCGCCTTTTAGATTTAAGCTTGATCTTATCAGCGCTTTATTGCATCAGGCAATTGTAGGCCATTTGTAAACATTGACTGAAAATGGCACAGATCTGTCTATTTTCGTATTTTGCTCTTAGTCACAACTTTGACTAATATGAGGCAGGCATTACCTGTAAATGGGGACGAAGTCTGTATGAATTATTTTTTTGTAACTTAAATATTTGTTAAAAAAAAGAAACGGAAATACCGTAACTTTCCGATTTTGGTTCTGTTGTTAGGGATTTTAGTTGTGACGTTATTTAAATTATAACGTCATATACAATGTAAACAAAGAAACGCTATCATCAGGTAACGTTTTTTCATATCAAGGAATTATTAAAAATGAAATTGGTATTGCACGTTCCTTCCTATTTTATACTAGACTGATAAATATATATTTTACTCAAAGTTTCATACAAACGAGACTGGAAAAAGGAAGTACATTGTACATTTCTGCGCAGGTCCGGGATTTCAAAACACAACAAAAAAAAATTTGAACGATTTTGAGTTCATTAGTACAATGAAAAATTCGGGAAATTTTCCCGTATTTTTTTTATTGAATTTTCTACTTTTATTGGGACTCGTCCCCATATTACATGCCGTTAGAAAGAAACCCATAAGAATTTGTAGGTTGTGTTTATTGAAAGCACATGGTCGATTTCGTCAGTAAACAGTAAACAAGGTCTGCGACAATTTTGTAACTTGTTCTCATAACTTACGTCATAGATTCAATAAAATACTGGCTACAATTTCACAAACAATTTCAGATGTTCACTTGACCTATGGGGCAATCTGACACCAGTGCTTCTGATGAGATTTATTTTTTTGACTGGGTTTCCAACTACTGCTAAACGTCACAAATTGTTATATATAAAACATAAAATTAAATAAATCATGTGATTATTTTAAAGTTGACTTATACAAACTATTTTCTACATTCCACAATATAAAAACACAGAACAAAAATTAAATATTTTTATTTAGCAAGGGTTGCTTAGCTAGAAAAAAAATGTAGGCGACCTAAAATTATTTCCTGGCCACTGAAATTTTGAGTTGGCCACTAAAATTTCATGTCTGGTAGCCAGTTGGCCACTTCATTTCAGGAGCTTCTTTGAGGGCTGGGACAACAAACTTGCTAAATATGTATCTACTGACAAACATGTACAATAGAAATCTGTTTAATGTTAGTTTATGTATATGTTTGGAGTTTAGTACTGTATGACATCCATTTTCACTGAACTAGAACACATTTTTGTTAAGGGGCAATCTGACGCCTGCCTCCTGGTGCAGAATTTTCTCGCTGTGTTGAAGACCCATTGGTAGTCTTTGGCCGTTTAATGCTCTTTGGTCAGGTTGTTGCCTATTTGACACATTCCCAATTTCCTTTCTTAATTTTATATTATATATTTTTCAGGTGATACTTTATGTGAACAAAGTTGGACCATACTTCAACCCTCATGAAACATACCATTACTACCAGCTACCAGTCTGTAGACCAAAAAAGGTAAGACACACATGTACAAAGCATGTGGCATATGACCTGTGACAATCATCTCATAGAGAGACAAAAGATACCATAGGGACATTCAAATTCATAAATCAAAAATAAACAGAAACACCATCGCTAAAAACAGAAAAGACCAGAAGACAAATAATAGTACAAAAAAAAAAAGACTGAGCAACACGGCCCCTATAAAAAAAAATGAAGATGATTTTAGGTGCTCCAGAAGATCTCAGAAGGTAAGCAGATCCTGCTCCACATGTACATGTAGCACCCATATCAGACAATAAAGTAAAGATTTTTTTTACATTGCTTCTTTGAATAAAGATAATGAGATGTGGTATGAATGTGCCAAGGAGACATCTATCCAATAGAGACCAAAGGATGTTGATGTATTGTAAACATAGGCCACCATACTTACATTAACAATGAGCAAAACCTTTTTACACAGAAATTAACAACTATAGATCACTACAGTACATGTATGTATGTTTTAATGAAACAGTTCTTATGTAACATGTATATTATTCAATTTTATAAAATTTCCAGTTTTTGCCGAATCTGTAAACTGTATTTCAGGAAAGGGACCAAGATAAATATTTTTCTTCTTGTTTTTTTCTAGATAGAACACAAGAGTTTAACATTAGGAGAGGTTTTAGATGGAGACAGAATGGCTTTATCAGAGTATGATATTCGGTTTACACGTAAGTAATACTGAGATGGATCACAGTAGTTTCTTTTTAAGAGTGGGCAATATTGCTTTATCTGAGTATGATATTCGGTTTACACGTAAGTAATACTGAGATGGATCACAGTAGTTTCTTTTTAAGAGTGGGCAATATTGCTTTATCTGAGTATGATATTCGGTTTACACGTAAGTAATACTGAGATGGATCACAGTAGTTTCTTTTTAAGAGTGGGCAATATTGCTTTATCTGAGTATGATATTCGGTTTACACGTAAGTAATACTGAGATGGATCACAGTAGTTTCTTTTTAAGAGTGGGCAATATTGCTTTATCTGAGTATGATATTCGGTTTACACGTAAGTAATACTGAGATGGATCACAGTAGTTTCTTTTTAAGAGTGGGCAATATTGCTTTATCTGAGTATGATATTCGGTTTACACATTTTACATGTAATACTCAGATAGAATACATTGTTTATTTTAAGGGAGGCAATATTGCTTTATAAGAATGACATTCATTTTACATGCAAGTACAAATGCATTTTGGATTTAAATTTTTATTTTGATTTCATAAATAAAGATTATCTTCTAGATTAGTTATTGATTGTTCGTAGGTTTTTTTGGGTTAAGAATTAATTCATCCAATCAAAACCTTATGTTACTATCAAAAATGTAGGTACACACTGCATTTACACAGCAAAGGAGACAAATTTACATAATCTTTCTTATATCTGCGATTCTCAAAAACTTGAATATATACAATGCCATAATATCTCTTCTTGTTTGAACAAATATTGTACACCTTTAATTCTGTAAGAATCAAATATTTTATATGTTCCAGTGGGGAAATAAAATTGTAGAAAATATCTTCCATTTGCTGCTTATGTTATAGTAGATTATATCTTTGACAAGTACAGTTTTTTCTTCCTAAATGTTTCAATTTTTAACCCTATTTAGTATTGACGACAAAATGACGCAAATGTTGACACTAGTGGTATTAACTTGACCGTATAGGAACTGACACAATAACAGCAACAAAAAACTGTTTTTTGTTAACAGCAAAATGATAAAAAATAAATGTTTATCACACTTAATATAAAAAAGTGTGTGACACATTGGAATTTAAATGTGTCACCTGGTTACTCTTATAAGTTTGATTAAATAGCTGACATTTCCGTGTTGGTAGTTTTATTCCTATTTATTTAAAATGAAGGTTCAATAAGGCCCAAATTTAGCTTCTATTTCTAGCTGAAACTACGAATTGGGATTTATTGACCTATTTGAAAATAAATCATTAGCTGAAATGATGAATAGATCAGAAATAGGTTTTCTTGTTAAAAATTACCGGGAACAATAGTTCTCTGTAAGAAAAACTTTTATTTCACTTTCAAACATATCTTTTCATCAACTTGATAAAATGGACTTAAAAGTCAATTGGGACTAATATCCAACATGCTCCATGAGTCTTTATTTAAGAATTAAATGCTTTTTAAAATAAAATAAAATAAAAAACAAATAAGCACTGTTAAAGTCAATGTTCTGTTCGAATTGTGACTGTTAAAGTCGAGTTTGTGAGTCCAACGAACCCCCCCTTGGAAATTCCTGGCTACGGGCCTGACATTCATTGCTTTTACACCCCTATAAAGTAACAAATAGAAACATTCAGTTCTTAAAATTACAAATTTATACTAGTTACAACTGTGAAACAAGACGTTACTGGTACATCACATTTTTCAATTGTTTTTCTATGCATTTTTTATCACAAGAACAATCATTGTTGTCAACAGGAAGCATCTGCTGCCAGGAATGTTAAATTTTATCGCAGTCATCCAATCAAAGGTACAGATTTTAATGAAACATACATGTAATTTATTGTTATTGACAGCACAGTGACGCATTCAAATATTACAGAAAAAAAGACTCCAAGATTGCAATTTAAAATAACCTTTTTAAATATTAAGATTGCCAATGTTTATAGCATTCGCATGGATGTACCAGGGTTGGCAAAGTATTACCCACCCGGGAATTCCCGGGCGGGAAAACCCGGGTTTTCCCGGGCTGGGCAATACTCCCAGAAATGGGTAATAGTGGGCATTACTGGGCAATATGATTTTTTAAGCTTATTTTAACACAAAATAGTAAAGATTTGTTACAGTTTCATAGTATAACAGCTAAATTTATACTTTTTATACAGATAACCATTGACAGTCATGTCTAGAAAATTCAATTTCATTCTCTTCTCTATTAATTTTATATGTAGGCAGAATACAAGATTTGCACATTTAAAGATACCTTTTAATACCAAGTACTGTTTCAATAATCCAAACTTTGAAAAATGCATTTTATTGCATTAATTGTTTAAGTGAATTGTTCATTTTAATTGTTATACATTCATATTGCTAAATAAACACCCTACAGGGTCATGCCATTAACACTTATAAAATTGAAAGGACTGATTATTGTTACACAAACAAATCGGTGTTCTAATCTGAATAATTACTTATTAATTAGTGACAGTACATATACATTTTTTAAATCTGATGTTTCTTTAATACATGTTATTGTTAATTCTTAACAGGAGCTATATTCATTTGAAAAAAAATGATTTATTTGCTTTCTATTGACAGTTTGCCAATCTAGACAAATGCTAAAACAAACAAAATAGGGTATAAATATCTGATTAAATGTATTGCATTTGTGTTTATCACTGAATCCTCATTAAAATTCAGACAAATATTTTATATTACCCAGTATTGCCCAGTATTACCCACTAAAACCCAGTAAAACCCGGGTTTTCCCAGTATTTCCCACTGGGCTGGGCAATACTCATAAAACCCGGGTTTTTGCCAACCCTGGGATGTACTAATAAGTTCTATATGACTCCTGGACTGATGAAGCAACTACTTGTTTTAATTATTGATAATAGACCTGCACTGGTGCGAACTCAGTTGTCGTAAATTAGATTTACTCGCATTTATACTTTGCTCTGATAAACTAGTTTACATCAGTCTGTCTGTTCCATTAAGTTACAGTCATGTTTTTCTTGGGAAATACCAATCTGAACTTGTTGAAATTTGGTATTAAGCTTTATGTTCTGAAATTGGTCTTTTATTAAAAAAATTAAATATGCCAGGTAGAAGAACAGATTATAAAGTTAACCTTATAAAACATAACAGCATGCCATATTACACATGAATGTGAATCATTTTTAGATTTATTTCTGAACCACTTCCTGTTTACAGAATACTATATATTCTTACACATGACAGCCATGTTTAAAATTTGTCATATTCTTCTCAGAATCTACAAATAATGGCTTTTTGGAATTTGCGAAATACCCTTTATGTGAGTATTGAACATGCTTTGAAATGTCAAATGAATGTGTTTTGACATCAATCACATGTTTACTTCCTGTTTTCAAGATACTAACTTATAAGGGGTGAAAAGGAGTTGAGGGGGAGATACAATGTATCATTATTGAGAAATGGTTCACATTTCAAATAGCATTTTCTCAGTTTGAAATGCTAGCATGTACATGAATCACAGGAAAATTCAGGTAAACACGTAGTACTCTAACAAAAGTTTGTCTCATGCAAACTTTATGAAACTCGTACATAATTCTAAGAACCAAAACTAGTAAAAAGAGTTCAAATTTGGGCAGTGAGCCATTTGACCTTCTAGAGTTATTCCTTTAATTTATATCTTGGAAATTTTTTATTTTTTTTTATTGACGCTGCACTTTAACATCAAGTTTGTTTCATCAAAATTTTATGTGACTCATTCACAATGCTAAATACCACAAAATACAGACAGTTCTAATTTGGGTTGTGATTTGTGAGGGATTTACCCATTTTTAGGGGGGAAACTTGCAACGCTTGTGCAGAGTATTCGTTTATTTTAATACTTCTATTATGTATAGCAGAGTGAAAATTACTCATCGCGTTTTCATGATAATACATGTATAAATAGTATAAATTTTGATTTCGTCCAAATTTTGTAAAAAATTGTTCAAGTTCCATAAGATTTCAGGACTGGAATTATATGTAGCATATGTCAACAAAAAGATAGTTCGTTTTTGTTGATACATGTATTATGTTTTTTATAACAAACTACAAATCTGACTCAAATATTTAGTTTGTCAAACCCAGTGCTATATGTTTTCTAATCCTAATTATGGTTGAAATCCAGAAGATTTATTAGGTCATTGTCTATAATTCATTTTGTTTTGACAGAAAAGTGCAGAGAAGGAAATAACTCTGAAATTATTGACCTGACCTATTGGGGTGCAAATGTCATTGCTTACAAATATACATGAGAAACAAGTTCTATTTCACTTTCTCTCATCATCAACTTGAAATATTGGACTTTTTATTCATGGCCAATCTTTTGATCTTTATTGTGGTGCCAACAGGTTTTTATCGACCTATTACCTTGGGGGTTGGCAGTTGACCTTGAGACCTGCGACCTGTTACCTGGGGGGTTGGCAGTTGACCTTAAGACCTGCGACCTATTACCTTGGGGGTTGGCAGTTGACCTTGAGACCTGACATCTCCTTTAAAACAACTTGTGATTTTTAAAAATATTCAAAACCTACTTAAAACATTTACTTAAATGTGCTTAATAGTGTTTTAAAAGTTTTAAAAGTGACCTTGCGAAATAAGGGGGTATCCAATTCAATATCATTCACAACTCAGTGATGGAAAAGAATTTTTGATATATTGAATAATTCAAATATTCAAATGAAAAACAACCTTTCTGAATTTTTAATTGCCAATGTTTAAAATGTGTATATGAATGTACTAATTGAGTTAATAAATATCTTGTCTCCTTGGCAGACGACTAATGAGTTGTACACTTGACTCCTGGACAAACAATACAATATGTGACTTAAATTAAAAAAAGTACATCAGCACTGTAGTTTCATTTCTGGGCATTATGGGTAAATAGGGACCATAGGCAATTTTAAATGTTTTAACACAATTTGAATAAAATTGGGCAAAAAACAAATGAACCAAATGTGAAGGCAAAATACCATTGCATTGAATCTTTTCAAACATATGTTTTTTCATTGAATGTACTCATTGCAGCATTATAACAAGTTAAAAAAAGTGTAAATGCTTTCACAAATTAAAATTTAAACCTTTAAGGGTAGGGGTTCAATATCTCATCTATAGTAGAGGTGTCAAAATACCATGGCTAAGAAAAAGTGTTCTTTATTTTTTTTCAACCATATGTTTTACATTCAAGATATTTTTTGTTGCATAATAATATGTTGAAGTGTTGTATTCTATAATAAATTAATTGTTTTGCCTTTAAGGGTAGGGGGGTTCAATATCTCATCTATAGTAGAGGTGTCAAAATACCATGCTAAGAAAAAGTGTTTGTATTTTTCAAACAAACGTTTTTCATTTAAGATTCCCATTGCAATATTATAACAAGTTAAAGAAGTGTAAATGCTATCATAAATTAAATTTTAAACCTTAAAGGGGGCTCAATATTTCATAGTAGAGGTGACAAAATGCCATGGCTAAGAAAGTGTTTAATTTTTTTCTTGAAACATATGTTTTTCATTCAAGATGTTTATTGTTGTATTATAACAAGTTAAAATGTTTTAAATGCTATCTTCAATTAAAATTTTGACCTGTAAAAAAAGGGGGGTAAATTTTATATGGTAGGGGGTTTAAAATACCATGGCAGAGAAAAAGTATTAGAAAACCTTAAGTAGGTAGACCTTGGTTAAGGGACATAACTCTTAAAATCATCAGTATGTTTGTGTCAACCATTTTCATAAATATATTTTAAGCTTCTAGGTTACATAGATTATTTTCAATCTGTTTCAGGTAAATGCTTAAAATACATTGATGAAACGTGACTTTTACAAACACATAACTGATTTAAAGAGTTATCTCCCTGAACCAAGGTCTGCCACCTTAAATGCTAGGGATTTAAGGTTTCCATGGTAGGTTGTCCAAGTAAGACTACCATGGAAAACTGGACCCCCTACAGACAAATTGTTATAGCTAATGAAACTATGCTATAAACAATGCTTTAATCAGTCTACGCCTAAAACTTTTACATCTACTAGTCCAGAATCTAAATATCAAAACTTGTCCCTTTATGACTGTATGGGCATCGGTCTAGTTGCTAACGGTGCAGACTGTTTAATAATGATTTTGTAGACTACAAACATGTAAGTGTAACCATATTTACTTAGCCATGGAATTTTAAAACCCCACACAATGGAAGATTTTGTCAGTTGACTCCTTGTATGAGTTATTGCCCTTAAACATGTCAAATGAAGATTTTTTGCACATATTTGTGTTTTTTAGTAAACTATAGTGAAAAAAGAGAACCTGGAATTGCCAAAAATGAATGACAAGATATACAAATAAGTCCTTATTGTAGTCATTGCCCTTAAATTAAAGTTTTTATCATTTTTTTGGTGATTCAGACCAATTGGACAACTAATTGTTGGGTTACTGTCCAGAAATAGTAAATTTTGGGTAAATTTTACAGTTTTGGGTTATGTATTATCTTTAGCATGTTTAGTATTACTATAGGAAGAGAGAAAGTGAAAGAGACAAAAAATTTCAGCAAAGTAAGTATAAAAAAGAATATGTGAAGATCTACCAATAAGTTAAATGCCTGAAACTGATATTACAGGTGAGCAATATCACATTCTCATGAGCCTCTTGTTTGTATGGTTCTCATAAATTTTGCAATGAACATTTACATTTACATTGGGGATCAGAGTTTTTAGACATCAAAGACTTTGTTTAAACTTCATCGTATGTCATGAAACTTGGACATATGCTTCCTTTAATAGTCGAGATCAGCAAAATGAATCAAACATTTCTAAAGAAGGAAACCTTACTTTTTTGACACATTTTTTTTCAGTTATTACTGGTATCATATATGATGGTATTTTGAACCCCTTGAAAATTGAACCCAAGGTCCAAATATCATATGGAAAACTGACCCGGGGTCATTATACCGCATGGTATTTTGACTCCAAGCTCTTTTTATTTCCCATATGTTATTTGGAACCCATCATGTAAAATTGAACCCCCCTGTTTTAAATCAATAGTATTGCAGATTACTGTGGATTCACTTATTTTCTAGGGTACCAATTTTCGTGGATTAAGGAAAACTTACGTCCGTGGATATTTGATTTCATGGTTTTGCCAAAGTTTGCATACAAGCCTATAGGAAATTTGTAATTCGTTGAACATTTAATTTCCTGGTTCACCTTTACCCATGAAATCCACGAAAATTGGTATCCAACGAATAATAATGAATCCACAGTATTTAATGTTATTTTAGTATTATTCCCTATTAGAATTTTTAAAACAAGGATTATTTAATGTACAATATGTTCGTTTTTGCACTTTCATGCTCCAAGCAGCAATCCTGCAAAGGTCACAGGGTTTTCTTTTTTGGTCATTGTAACACTTTCAAATTAAAAACAGTGATCCCATGAGGAACACGGATATCTGTACATGTGGAACTTTTTATCTGATACTCATGATTTTTTTGTGGTCCAAGGGGTTTGACTACCAAAATTCTCAAAGGACAGACACAATTTTGGTATTGCGTAATGCAAAAAAGTAGTGAGGCCCAGCAGTTTTTCTCCAGGGACCACCAGATGTTAAAAGATTTCAAGAACACTGTGACAGATCATACCAATGTTAGCTCGCTGTACATGTACTTTAACGTGACATGTATTTACTCTCTTTAATGTGACATTTGTTTGTTTGTTTTTCCCACCTTTTATAAATGTTGTGAAGATTTTTTGCATTTGACACACAGTAGAAAGTGTTAATTTTCTGCTAAATGTCAACTAATGTTAAGAATATATACTAAGACTTATTTCCAATGAATCTGTTCTTATGTCCATTTGTTCAACAAATAAATCTCATCATGCTTTTGTAAGCTTCTACAGTCAGAATGGCTTCATGTTTATTCAGCAGTCACATGTAATGTGTGACTAATTTTAAGATCTGTCAGACATGTGCTTGCAATGTAAAGATACTTTGAAATTTTCTTTATCTTTTCATTTCATGGATCATTGATCAAGGATTAAGTTTTGTGGTCATCACTTATTGGTCCATTTTTCTGTAGAATTCATCATTTGGCCCTTTAATTTAGGAGATAACTGTATTGTATTTTAAGCTCCGACGGCATCAATTGGGGATTTGATGGTCGCAAATTAAGTTTACTGGCGACGCGTTAGCGGAGACAGTAAACGGGTATTTGCGACCATCAAATCCACAATTGATGCCGTCAGAGCTTAAAATACAATATTGTTATCTCCATTCTAATGAAACTGACAGAAAACCACGTTAAAACATGTAATAAAAATCTGTCAAATGCCGTCTGCGCTTGCGCGTACGTCCCATAGCATCAATTGCAATTGATGCCATGTAAAAAAGTAACGTTATCCAATCGAAATGAACGTTACAAACGTTGTTGCATTAGAATCTCTATTCTCTATGTTTTGGTTGGTATTTCTGTAGATTTGGCCCATTAATTCTCTATTCTCTATGTTTTGGTTGGTATTTCTGTAGATTTGGCCCATTAATTCTCTATTCTCTATGTTTTGGTGGTATTTCTGTAGATTGCATTAATTCTTCTAGTTTTGTTGTATTTGAGATTTGGCCCATTAATTCTCTATTCTCTATGTTTTGGTTGGTATTTCTGTAGATTTGGCCCATTAATTCTCTATTCTCTATGTTTTGGTTGGTATTTTTGTAGATTTGGCCCATTAATTCTCTATTCTCTATGTTTTGTTTGGTATTTCTGTAGATTTGGCCCATTATTTACTATTCTGTAAACCCCATCCAGACTCTCAATATACATTCAATGGACACATATATTCTTATTACTCTTATTTATAATAGCATTTATAGGATTTTGAAAATATTGGAGATAGTTACACTGCCTGCTAAAGGTTTTGACCAGAACAGGGCATGGGTGTTCAACGGACGCATATTCCTGTTACTCTTATTTAATAAAGTACTTATTCTTGCTTCTCCTATTTTATAATACTGCCAAATCAAGGTTTTAACAGAAAAAGGGGTTATATGTCTAATGGACACATATTCTTGATACTCTCGTTTTATAATACTGCCAAATCAAGGTTTTAACAGAAAAAGGGGTTATAGTTATGGACAATCTTGATACCTGTTTTATAATAGCAATCAGTTACAGAAAAGGGTATATGTCTAATGGACACATATTCTTGATACTCTCGTTTTATAATACTGCCAAATCAAGGTTTTAACAGAAAAAGGGGTTATATGTCTAATGGACACATATTCTTGCTACTCCTGTTTTATAATACTGCCAAATCATTAGGTTTTAACAGAAAAAGGGGTTGGGTGTTCAACGGACACATATTCTTGCTTCTATCATGTCTATTTTATAATCATTGATAATACCATTATATCATTCATTTCTGTCTGTAACAAATATCCTACACCGAACCGTGTTGCAAGAGGTTGAAATTATTGGAGAGAACACATACTGTTTAACATGTTTAATAAAGGTTTTGTCCCAAAACAGGACATATTGTTTAAAGGACAAATAATCTTACTACGCTTGTTTTAAAATACTGTCAAAGCAAGGTTTTAACAGAAAAAGGGGTTGGGTGTCTAATGGACACATATTCTTGTAACTCCTGTTTTATAATAGCATTATATCATTCATTTATGTCTGTTACAAAAATCCTACAAAATTGTGTTGCTTGATAACACTACCAAATAATGATTTTGACCAGAAACAGGGCATTGGTCATTGTTGGTGTTCAAAGGACACATATTCGTGTTACTCCTGTTTTATAATAGCATTATATCATTCATTTATGTCTGTAACAAATATCCTTATGATCCTACAGAACCATGTTGCATGATGTTTAAGCTTCCAATGACAGGATAAGGTATCAAGATTCATTCCTAATTAGATTAGTGTCAAAATTTATTGTAACTCAAAAATTTATGATTCTATTTAATCAAAATAAATATGAAATGAAATTGACGATTTAATGTCTGTTTAATAGTCTGATATTACTCTTCTATAATTCCGGAATCAATGAGATTAAGTCAGAAACCTTTCGAAGACGCGTTTTTTTCACGTCTTTTTTAAGCAACTGGAGAGAGGATTTAACCAGGGATGATTACCACGTCTCATCAGCTGCTTCTCTGCAGTGTGTTCAATCACCGAGTTGATCTGTTGAAACATGCAAAGCTTCTTACGGAACTTAATCGCTATCGTACTGCAAATTCCCGATTATCTTCTAACGAGTTGTTAATCTCCTTATCTCATAAAATTCAGTACAAAAAGCTGTAATTTTTCTTCTTCTCTGCAGGAGATAAGAAAGAAGTTTTAAGCCCTGTCTAATTTTCAGATGACGCCTTATTAGGTCATTGTCTTATAATTCATTTTGTTTTGACAGAAAAGTGCAGACGAGGAAACAACTCTGAAATTATTGACCTTTAAAAACATATTTTACATTAATGCAAAATATTTTTATTTTCTTTTGTAAAGGAAGCATTATCATTTTGAAAGTCACATTTAATCCACTTAAATATTATTGTTCAAATTAAAAAAAAAAACTTCTATACAGTTTCATGGAGGTTTTTAACAATGTCAAAAGTACTCAGACATCTTTGGCCACTCTTTTCTTGTAAAACTTAAATAATTAAGTTGACCAGTGTATTTCGAATGATAATCATTAATATAAGAAGTTTTTGATGGGGTTTTGCAGAAAGAATTATGGGCAAAAAAGATAACAAATAGGGGGAAAATTGCAAATACCCACACCTTATGTAATGAAGTCAACAATGGTTTGGGACAGCTTTTTTTTTTTATTACATCAACCAAAATGTTTATGAGTTATTGTATAGTTTAGTCTATTAGACAGCAACCCAATTCAAAGGAAAACATATGAAATTGGGATATAACGAGATTAATATATTCCTTGTTTTTAAGTATAAAAATAAGGATCGAATGCTTCTTTTTGTTATTTAATGGGGTTGTACAAAAGTTGATGGACACAATGTTAAATAAGAAGCCTGCCTAAAAAAAATGAAAAAAGGGTTTATATTTTTTTTTATGAAACAATAACCTAGAAAAAGATAGAAAACAAGTCAGGCTTACAGCAGCATGGTTGTCGACAATGAGCAGGAATAAAAGGCCAAGTATATGTGATACCATACAACCAGTACTGGATATCTGAGTGTCATATTAAAACTAAAACATGTTATTTTACCTTAAATTTTGATCATTTCATTAAGTGCAAAAATTTAGTCTTTTTTAATCATAATACGATATGAAATGAATTTGATTATTTCTTTAATTTCTCTTAAAAACTGCTTTTCCAAAATGAACAGTCAGAATTTAAAAGTTAACAAAATAACAAAAAACACATTTGGTACTTTTAGGTTCGTTGTCAAATCCTTTAGGTTTCCGTGTCATCATGTCGTGTTAGAAATCAACATATTACTTTTCCTATTATTTAATCAGCGGTGATTCCCTCATCTTTGACGTTAAGCCTGGCTTTTGTTTTTATCATCTTCAAATCAGATTGCAAAGAATTATCAGAAAAAATGCAAATTGAAAGAGATTAGAGATTATACGAATGTCATCTGACGTGAGAGATCAACTCCTGTCATACTGGGCTTCACCGATTTTTTTATGTAACGAGAAGATTGGAATACATTGAATTTAAACCTACAGTTGTTGAAACTCTCTTTTCATTATCATTCTTTTTCATTGATATTTTATCTTTAAACCCATACAATGTATGATTAGCTTTTATAATTTTAATAATAGATTTTATAATGTTTTAAACTATTTCTATCTTTAAACTTCAAGACATTTTTAGACATTTGGGCATTTTCATTCAAAAACTATTTAACAAAAATAATGATATTTTTGCTTTGAAATTAGAATTTAAGTGTACTGTTTTCTTTCTATATATATAAATATATATATATATTTTTAACATATTAAGGACAAATATGTGAGACCCAAATTAATATAGACTGAAACTGTGCTATTTGTGCAGTCAATATTTCATAGATATTTTGTTCTGTTTGCCTACAAGTATATTCTATAACATAAATGTTGCATGCTGCTGGTTGCATGGACACATATTTTCACACTTGTGAACTTGTTGGTGTCTTATAAATATCATACACACAGTTTATATCATCAAATCTTGAAAGCAAGTGTATATCAGAGCAACATTGTCAAATCGTGTTACATACATAAATGTACAGAATTAGAAGTGTTTTAATCCACTCTTTTTGACAATTGCCTGCAGATTCATTATTTATATTTGTTAGATTCTAATTTGCATGGATTTTGTATGAACCACAAATTTAAATGTTGACGACTTACGAATTTTCTTTTAGAATGTATGTTCATATAGTAGATCACGTTTATGAACTTTAATCAATGAATTTGTTAACAGAATATTAACACAATTATCTGTGTTAATATTTTTATTTGCACCAGGAATGTATCCGTACAGTTGGGTTTTTTTTCAGTTAACAATATACATGTTGTCATTTATCGAAGACACAGCTTCTGTTGTCAGTTTGTGAATGAATTTTACTTATATTAGTCTATAGCAGGTGAAACCTGCTTAATTATTATGGTAATTACAGTGTTTCATAAAGATCGTGTGTTTTTTTGTTGGTGTTTTATTAAACCTACTTTCAGCTATCTTGGATATATAATCATGTTAATGGCAGTTTGTTTGTTGTGGTTTTATTGGGATACGATTGCTTTCAAGCAATCTGTAGACTTATACCGGCGGCTCAGAGCAATTTCCCTCACGTCAATCGTTTTATTCTAAACATTAAGGAACATCTCAGATTCTTATGATTGTCCTGCTTTAAAAGGTAAAAACAAACAAAGGGATTGAACTTAATCAACTTTCCTATAATGTTCTTTTCATAATCTTCATGTTTGATAATTCCCTTGACTTCGATGCGTGTTTTTAACAACACGGAAAATCAGAATTAAGCAGTATTTATATTTAGTGTAGTTATAAATTTAGAAACACGTCAGAGGGAATTCCCAGTTTTGATAAAATGCGAGAGTTCTCTGAATACCGATAAATCTATTTCTGTCATATAAGAACTGAAGTGGAGTTTTTCTTATATGTTACCGTTATGAAACTGATATTTGAGATTGTACGTCCATAAAGAAATTGAGAACCATCTAGGTCGTTTAATAAGCATTTAATATATCTTGCCCCAGGGTTTGATTTGGAAATTATGCGCATGCGTATAGTTTTCTTGACTTTTAAGGGGTTTTAGATTGAATGGTTGCTCTGGATTCCCCACTCAATTAATTAATTTATAACTCATGGGATCTTTTCTATGTATGTCTGCTATTGAGGGTTATTGTTGTTGCATAATTTTAAATCATATGCATCATTTAGATTAAAATAAATATATTCCACATCGTAGAACACCCCTTCAGGTGAAATGGAGTCTTCCATATTATCGTTTTGAGTTGTCTCCCTTCCGACAGTAACTTCCGGGAATTCTGAATATAAACAAGACGTCGAGTATTAGCTCGTTCTGTCAATAAACGTCGTATTATATTAAAAACGAATGCAATTTAAACCGATAAATGTGTACGGAAAGGAGCCATGATGACTGACCCAAAGGAAATTAAATATTTAAAGAGATAGGAATGGGGTTCCTCCTAGAATTAACGTAGGAAAAAAGGTGATAAGATACGAATTGAAATCTACATACATCTATCACGACGATCCATCAGCACATTGATGACTATACATTTTACGTCGGCGCATCGCTAACAGACACTAATAAAATATAATAACCAATGAGTGAAATAAAATACCTTCTCTGACATCTCTCACTCTGAGTCAGTCAGTGACTGCTGTGGAATGTAAACTTGGTATTGATAGTACAAAAATAAAACACAATAGACCTAATTACATTGTTCATACACTTTTATCCGGGTTTGGCTATTTTGTAACTATTTTACATGTCTGTTTGTCATTTGAATTAGTTTTTAAAATAATATTATCCAGCTACATGCATACATGTGTCAATGAAACAATGGCAATCGTATCCCTCAGAGCAATCTGCTCTTTGATTAAATCCACTTTTAGCCTTTCTTGGTTTTATTATTGCAGTTTGTTTTTTCCTACGTGACTAAAGGCAGAAGCAGATTTATTAACTGCTTGACTCCATCTCTCTGGTTGTCCGTCCATCTGTCAACCAGAAGACTTTTGTCAAGTTTACTTGACCTCTAAGAAAGGGAATCATTTAATACTTGGTGTACAGCTTAATAACCTTGAGTTGTACAGAGGAACTAAGTTTTACAACTGCCAATTAGCCAGTTCCTTCTTTTGCAGATATTTTGAAATTTTACAAGTTACTCTTTATATAAGGAAAATTTTGGTCAAATGTTTTTCATATTAAGGAATGATTTTATAATTGGTCTGCAGCTTAAATAACTTTCTTAAACTATCCTGGATTTCTACCAAACTTGGACAGAAGCTTGTTTATGATCATAAGATAGTATACCCAGAAATAAAACATTTATAAGATTCATAAACTATCTGGGATTTTTACCAAACTTGGACAAAAGCTTCTTACAACCAAAGATAGTATCGAGAAGAATATTTTTATTGATTTTTTTCCTCATTTTTGTTGAGCCTGCAATTAACAGCAAAAGTAGGCGAGAGTCGAGACATTAGGTTCCGCGGAACCCTTACAAATTTATATTTTTTTTGCCCCTCTGTAGTGGAGGGGGCTTTATGTTTTACCTTGTCCTTCCATACATTTCAAAGTTGGTTTTCATTCTCCAACTTTAGTTTGCCTCAACCAAATGTCATGAAAATTATACACAAGGCTTATTACCCCAAAATGCAGATCAAGTTTAAATTTAAAGCATCACTTTATTTTGTTTTGTACTTCTATAAATAAATAAATAAAAATTACAGAAGTATACAATGCAATATGCAAATCCTAAGGTCACATAAGAACACACAATAAGTAATGAGCATACGCAATACACAAAAGTAGTCCGGCCGTAGGTGGAGCCTAAAGAGATAAATGTATAGTATACAATTACAGCAAAGCGATAATCTGCAGGTTGTTAATTTACGTAAATGCTATGACACGGAATTGCAGGATAAAAACATTTAAAGGTCACTTCCAGTACAAACTGATAAAGTAGCAGTTTCATTGTGATTATATATTTAGTAAATAACAACAAGTACATGAAAACTGTTTAAAAAAATCTGACAGTTTTTATACCTCCTCTGTGCAAACAAAAGTATTAATTGTAATTTTTACACTGAAATTCCACATCAAGTTGAAGAATACATTTCTATGAAACATTGATGCATTAAAATAGAAGTAATAAACACTAGTAGGTCCTTTGCCCGCCATTTGAAACAGTGCAGCTGCTTCCTGTAAACTTTAATATCGCTCTGCTTATGATAATATTGGGCATTATGTTTTACAGTCTGGAAGTCTGTTCCAGTCTGCACCATTAGCCCCTAGTCCGATGCCCAACTAGTAAAATTGAAATCATACTAGTAAGTTTTTGCAAATGATTGTTTCGACACGTTTGAAAATTGTTGGAATATTGGTCCTAATACAAGTAGTTGGAAAAGATTTTGGTGCAGAATGTTGTTTCACCATACATGTGTCAAATATCTGGTTCAAGTTTATGTTAGGGGTCACATTAACTTGCTAATGATGAAGTCAGGTGATTTAGAGACTGTCTTACAACGTCAAATGTTAAAACATCAGACAGTTTTTTACCTCCTCTGTGCAAACAAAAGTATTATAAATGCTTATTCAAACACGGAAACTATGCATCAAGTTGAAGTAAAGGTTATACAAATCTATGAAATATTGATGCATTAAAATAGATGTTATACACACTGGTTGGTCATTTGCTTGCCATTTGGAACAGTGCAGCTGCTTCCTGTAAACTTTAATAAGGCTCTGCTTATGATAGTATAGAGTATTATCTTTTGCCGTCAGGGAGTTTATTCTGCATCTGTCCAATACCAGGTTAAAGATTTGGTTATGGTAGTTTGGAGTCCCATTAAACCTGATGGTGTTGGGTGATGGCTGTTTTACATCTAGTAGCAAATTAAAATGCATATATATATTCAAAACCATAAAAATATTTTATATATATCTATACTATTAAAGGAAGAGATCAATTTCATTGAGCCGCAACTCCTCTTAAACCATACAAAGTCGGAAATATATTTGATATTACATATCAATGCAGTGTTTTGTACTTACAAATTTGTCTTTGAAACTATCCTTTTTTTACACAGAAAACTCCTATTTTGGAGAAAATATATATCTAAAATCAGAGACCAGTGACTTATATGCTTTCGAGTTGAGATACTTCTCGTGAAATTTAAAAACTCTTTGTTTCAACAGTTGTTAAATTATACCATGATTTCGAGAGTATATTCTAGTTAATATGAAATCTGATTTGTACTCGAATGACACAATAAGCGGGATTAATGCTAGTTTCATTAAGTTGTAAACACAGTCCTATGTAAACCAGGGGCGGATCCAGCCATCTTAAAAAGGGGGGGTTCCTAACCCAGGACAAAGAGGGGGTTCCAATTACATGTCCCCATTCAAATGCATTGATCGTCCAAAAAAAGGGGGGGTTCCAACCCCCGGAACCCCCCCCCCTGGATCCACGCCTGACAACCAATTTTTCAAAAATTGGGTTTGACTATGCAAGAACAGAACTAATAATCTCACTCACTCGAGATGTGCTTGCTACCATGACCCCACTGTATGCTTAGACAAAAAACATACTGTATAGTTGGTTACAAAATGCCCTGACATTATAATTTTAATAAGAATTATTTTAATTTGACTGTTAGATAAACCAGGAAAGTACATGTGAGAGAGAGAAAAAAAGTACAGAACAGAACATATTTTATTTCCAATTAAGGGCCCACAAGGGGCATACAGAGCATACATGAATAAGGCAAAAGAATATTGATTTGCATAGATACATAGATACAAACAATTTTTTACATACAGTTACAATACAATTACTAACTCATATTCACTTTAATAAATTTACCAACAGCATTAAAGACCTGATTGTCTTCACAGTTTAATAAATAAATAAATTTATGCTGATTATCAAGTATAGAAAAATTTGGAATTCTTTGGCAAACAAAGTTAAAGAGAGCATCTCTATCTGATTTAAAATTTTCACAGTTAGTTAAAAAATGGATTTCATCTTCAACACAGCCAGAGGAGCATTTTTTGCAAATTCTTTCATTTCGTGGAATACTTGAAAAACGACCAACTTCAATTTGAAGCTTATGAGCAGAAATACGTAATTTGCATATAGATCTTCTAAAATCAAAGTTCTTAATTAAAGAAAGATAATAGATGATTTCACTCCCTTTATGAGGACTATCTGCAGATGTTGAATACATTGTTTAATTGATGTAACAGGAGATGTTTTTTTTCTACTTTCAGGTGATTCAGATAAGAAAGAATTGTGTAAGGTGACATTTACAGAACAAGATTTACAGTTATTACGGGATGCTATTGAGGATCTCTATTACTTTGAATTTGTTATAGGTAAACACCAGATTAGTTTATTATGAGGCCCCTCATGGGGGTGTCCCAGTAATCACATAATCACAAATATTTACCCAATTTAATCACATGAACATTTTTAAATATTTGAGCTGCGACCCTGATAGAAATCAACCTCATGCAAATGATAGAAATCAACCTCATGCAAATGAAAATCTGTTTATAATTTTACTGTCTAATGGCAGTCATTTCAAAGGTCCATCAGACATGTGTCCGGTAAAAAATGCTTTGATCCAGCAATATGTCATAAATTACTTGACCAAATGACCAGTGTAGATACATGTAAGAATTTTGTAAAACTCAAAATTCAAAAGACTGCTCAAACACTGACTAGACAAGTAATGCTAGAACAATTACTGGACCAATAAACCCCTTAGGTCCCAAAAACATTTTGAACCTCTGTAACGGTATTTCAATCTCCTATCTGTCCGTCTGTTCATTGATCAATATGCTTGTCTGTCACATACTTCCAGTTTTCCAATACTTTGAGATACAAGTTGGGGATATGCTTTAATAGTCAGCAACTCATGCATTTTTCTTCAAACTGGTATTTGGAAAACCACTATTGGTATATCAATGATATTTGACCATATTAGAGCCACAAATATTTTCATACCTATGAGACAGTTATTCTTTTTCATTTAAAACAATTTACCAATTTATCGGCCACAAGTAGAATCAGTTTAGTATCAAAAGAAAGGATAAAGGTTTCCATAAAATAATAACCCAAAAAACAAGGGTAATAAAACCAAAATAAGACGTACGTAATTGTTAAAGAATCAGCTGAAGCCTGGCTCTGGGTGTGGGATTTTCTCGCTGTGTTGTAGACCCATTGGTGGCTTTGGACTGTTTTATGCTTTTTGGTCTTGTTGTTGTCGCTTTGACACTTTCCCCATTTCTATTGTCAATTCTGTTGCATTATAAGATTACAAGCTTTCTTGAATGTTTACAGTCTCACTATAATTATTCATTACTGCCCTTGTCTGTAGAGGGCAGCATAAATATTCTTGACAAAAGATGGCTGTCTTTACAACATGTTATTCCATAAATCATTAGGGGCTGGAAAAAAGTGGCAAATCAGTAAACAGAAACTGCAAATATATGAAGAAAAGATAATAGAATTTATTTATTTCAGGTATAAAAGGTTGAGACATAACAAATGTTTAAATCAGAAAATTAACAGTCTTACTGAATATACAAAATAATAAACGAAAAACAAATATGATAAACAATATACAGCAACAACCTGAATTTTAGACTCCTGACTTTGGGCAGGCACATACAGAATGAGGCTGTGTTAAACAAGTTTATGATGCTATTCCCTCCACTCACTTTTCATGGTTCAACACTAGAAAAAAATGTAAAATATCATTTGGGAAAGGCTGGACTTATCAGATGAAAACAATATCCACAAAAAAACATCTAAGAAAAGAACTTAAAAAAAAGACACACAGTACAATTATACCTTCCTTAACTCCAGTTATGCACAAAAAAAATCACAAATAGAAATGAAAATGGCTAGTAGATTTGATTAATAAAGGGGAAGAAATTTTAGATTTTGTTATATCTTTTTAGATGAGATACCAGTTAGAGGTTTTATAGGACATTTAGAGGAAGGAGGTTTTCTGCCTCATAACCACAAGGTCTTCCTGTGGGCTCATCTCAACTTCAATATAGAGTATAATGGAAATCAGGTTTGTTTTCAAATAAATATAATTTTGGATGTAACGTGTCTTCTGATTGGCTGACGTCGATTTGTTTATCATATCATAGACACAATTTTGTTATGTGACCATGATGTCATCAACATTTTTTCATGGTTTACTCTGGTTTAGAATGGAAGTTCGAATTAAATTATAAGTAATAACTGTAATATTTTTTCTGTCTATTCGAAATAACATACGTGGGTTATTCAGTGTGCAAAAAAATATTACAGTTATTCCTTAAATAAATATAATTCTCTAATGTTCATGCTTATTTCACATTTCTCTATCTTTGTGAGAAAAAATATTTCTCATCTCTAGAGAACACTTATTTGACGTAAAATTTTCTTAGCTTCTTCTAAAGTCCTGAAAAAAAGGCAACCGTGTTTGATGATGTCACATATAAATACACTACTTTCTACAAGTCTTTAAAAGGAACGATAAACTTTGTTTAGATTTCGTCTGAAAATCATTAATGAAACAGATTCTACCTCTATAACATGTGTATTACGATATTTCTCAACAGTTAAATATTAAAGATTTAAAAAGCTTGGCAAGCCTAGCACTTAAATACCCATATTTAACTGTTTCAAGTGCAGAAATTTCATTACACACTTTATGCGATGGTGGAATCTTTATTTCTTAAAATGTTTCGCATAGTTTGGAATCCCTACCAAAATTGGTTACATGTAATTCAAGACTTTTGCTGTTATATTTTAAAAGATAATGTTTTTAGACAACTTTCGCTACCAACATAAACAACAAGTTCTATTGCACTTTTTGTTAAAATGCCAGCTGGCTAAGCAGTAGTGTTGGATAATCGGTTGAAATTACCAACCAATTATCTATTACGATCGGTTGACAGCAACCAACCGACTATCGGTTATAATCGCATCATAATACCTTGCCCTTTTTTAAATGAAATCATGCATTTAGTCTCATTGTACATGTCTAATGTGATTATTCCATATCATTGCAGAGTTTATAATTTTTTATTCATATTTGATCTTTTGTTTCCTTTTCATATTCTGGCGTACTAAATTATAATCCTGGTACCTTTGATAACTATTTATTTAGCAGTTAAAACAATGAATTAATAAGAATCAAGATTCATTTTGAACATATTTTATCTCATAATTACAACATTAATTACCAACAGTGAATCTAACATTTCTAAATTTCAATGGTGTAACTCACAATACAATTTCAATAACATAGCTGTATAAACATTTGAATGCTTCTAATTAAGATAAGATATATAACGTTTTTAACTTTAAGAAATTTAAAACTAACAGAAAAAAATAAAACAATGCATTTGCTTTGCATTATAATATTTACAGTAAACAAAGGGGATTAAGCCAATGTCTGTTAATTCGTGTAGAATGCTTTTTTTCACGTTTGTGATCATTATTTTTCTGTCAATTGTGTCATTCGTGCGTCTGAACTTTTAGTTGCAAGAATGCGGAATTATTACATAGTTGAACCGTATCCGATTTGTGATTCTTATATTTTTTAAAGGCGGACAAATTTCAGAAAATTTACAAAAATAAACGATGTTTGGCAAGCAATTTGGAAAGGAATATGACGTTTTTGATGCTACAAATGGATAAAACATTAATAAAAGGCAATTTGCAACACGTTCTAATAAAGCAAAGAAATTATTTTGTCTAAAATCAGGATGATTTTATGTACGATCTCAAGTAACAAGTACCGGTATTGAAAGAAAGTATTTCATACAAAGTTATTAATTTTAAATAACATTCCATCAATCTACAAATATTTATAGTCAATGCTTTTGTCACGTTTATAAAGAACGAAATTGGTTATGTCTTTAATTATAGGATGTTTGACATTATCATTGTCATCGACTGATATTTTTTGTTATTATTTGTTTGACTGCGCATATAATATGCAAACCGCAAACGGACCGGAAGTTGATAAGCTAAAAGTCCGGAAACTTAAACGACAATCGATTGAACAAAATCCCAATCGATTATCGACATCGCCAGGCCCAACCAACTGATTTCCGACTTATTCCGATCATCGGAACAACACTACTAAGCAGCAGACAATATTTTTTAAATATCACCTCTCCTGCAGACTAATAAAAAACATATAATTTAGAAAACAAGGAATTGTTACATCTTTTATTTTTTATACTCTTGTTCTACATATTATACACAGGCCTTTTATATAGACTCAACATAAAAAAAAACATCTTTGAAAATATTTTGCATCACTTTTGTTACCCTATTCAACCTCTTTTTAACTAAAATAAATAACAGTTTATATTTTGATAAACCGTAAAATTGAGAATGGAAATGGTGAATGTGTCAAAGAGACAACAACCTGACCAAAGAGCAGAAAAAAGCTGAAGGCCACCAATGGGTTTTGAACACAGCAAGAAAATCCTGTGGCTAGAGGCTTTTTATTGTTAACTGTATTAATCTAGAAAAGCTGCAGGCAATATATGGACCCATCAAAAGAAAACATGCTTCAGTTTTCAAACATGTCCAAACCTTAACTTATGCTTACAAATGGCATCAGATAATTTAATGATTTACACGAAGGGAATACAGATTTTTAACTAGTTGCTTAAAGGGGTAGACCTTGATTCAGGGAGATAACTCTTTGAATCAGTTATGCCCTTGTCAAAGTCAAGTTTCATCAGTGTATTTTAAGTATTTACCTGAAAGAGAATAATCATTTGTAAATGTAACGGAATTTAATCATTTGTAAATGTAACGGAATTTGATGCGACTGTCGTACAAGTGAGAGGTTTAGTGCTAAAACCAGGTTCAATCCACCATTTTCTGCATTTGAAAATGACTGTACCAAGTCAGGAATATGAAAGTTGTTGTCCATTCGTTTGATGTGTTTTGTCATTAGATTTTGCCATTTGATTAGGGACTTTACGATTGAATTTTTCTGGGACTTTAGTATTTTTATGCCCCACCTACGATAGTAGAGGGGCATTATGTTTTCTGGTCTGTGCGTCCGTTCGTCCGTCTGTCTGTCTGTCTGTCCGTTTGTCCGTCTGTCCGTTCGTTCATCCGTCTGTTCGTCCATCTGTCCCGCTTCAGGTTAAAGTTTTTGGTCAAGGTAGTTTTTGATGAAGTTGAAGTCCAATCAACTTGAAACTTAGTACACATGTTCCTTATGATATGATATTTCTAATTTTAAAGCCAAATTAAACTTTTGACCCCAATTTCACGGTCCACTGAACATAGAAAATGAAAGTGCATGTTTCAGGTTAAAGTTTTTGGTCAAGGTAGTTTTTGATGAAGTTGAAGTCCAATCAACTTGAAACTAAGTACACATGTTCCATATGATATTATCTTTCTAATTTTAGTGCCTAATTATATTTTTTATCCAATTTCACGGTCCATTGAACATGGAAAATGATAGTGCGAGTGGGGCATTCGTGTACTTTGGACACATTCTTGTTGTGATTTTACTTTCTATGTAACCTAGAACTTTAGAATATATTTATAAAAATGGCTGACACAAACGTACTGCTCTTCTAGAGTTATTTCCCTTAACCTAGGTCTACCTCCTTAAATGAACATTTATTTATGATTTTTTTAAATTTTGCTTTAAAACTTTTGTTGTTTATTTCCATAGGTTATATATGCCAATGTGACCACAAAAGAGCAAGCACCCGTCAGTCTGGATGGAGTTACTGCCCCTTATGAAGTCGTCTTCACCTACAGTGTAAAATGGATGAAAACAAAGTAAATGCTTGTTAAAAACATTCTTATTCTAGGACAGACAAAAGAGAATGAATTTGTGTTTTCAACAACAGAAATTAGCATGACAATTTTGATTTTTTATGCCAAGCTACATCTGACAGGAGGCATTAACTTTTACCTTGTCTGTCTGTACATCTGTGTGTATGTTTGTATATCCCAAATTAGTTTCGGTTCTCCAACTTTTTCACAATGTTTATTACTGCAAAACTCAAAACAAGTTTGAATTTTGGTGGTTTCACTTTTGCTGTTCTTGAGTTATGTCCCTTTATAAGGTTTAATCAAACAGTGGTATCATCTGTGTCTTCTCCATTTATTTATTCATGTGTTCTAAAATTTTGGTGAATACAATGACATTTTCATGTTGTGCATTCTATAAATACACATCTATAATCCTCAATATCTTTTACACAATTTGGAATTGTGCCAAGCATACATAAACTGGTAATACTGTTACTTATTTTTGTTGATTTTTCTTGCTGACTTCATCTGATTTACTCTTACAATTTTCTTATTTATAAGACATCTATATATAAAAAGGAAGGTCAAAGTTCTACTCACCAAAGTACCAATAATAAATTACTATAAAATGAAGTTGGTTTGCAGTATTTTTTTTTCTTTAGAAAAATAACCTATTAATCACTGATTTCTTTGGTTTTCAAATCGTGTCAGACAAATCAGATTTAGTTCATTTGGACGGCACACTCTTTTCAGAGACCCAAATAGTCTAAAACTTCACAGTAACACCTAATTTTCAAGATTCCCCATTGCCAGAAACAGCTACTTTCTACATTGATGACTGCAATTTTGTAATAAGCTTAATTAATAGGATGTGCTCTCTGTATTTTTTTGAAGGTTCTTGGTTAGACATTCAATTGATATTTGATAATTAAATCAAATCTTTAAGTTCATAACACGACATATAACAGCCATTTGAAGAGTTAATGTTCAATTTCTTTATGTTGTTAAATTATTTACTTATTTTAAGCCTCTGAATTTTTTTATTTTTTTTGCCTAGCCTGCAGAAGGCAAGGTAAGGTATTGTTGTTATTTTTTCTAAGTTGAAGTTTTCATATTAGGTCCATTAAAAAAGAAAAAATAATGGACCATTAATATTTTGTGTTTAGTTGTTTAAGCATCGTTTCAGTTAAGTTTATTTGTATTTAGAAGGCTATTATACAGGCATCTATGTAATGTAGTTCCAAGCTTATTTTTATTTGAAGGCTCTAGCCATTCAGTATGGATTTTATTCGGTTTTTTTTTTAAATTTTTAAAAGGATTTTTAATCACATCATATAAACAAATATTGTTATTTTATTCTTTACAAATTTTCAATGATTCAGTATTTTAAAAATAAAATAAGGAGAATATAATTTATTTAGCTTCTTTTTCAGCATGGCTTATGATGATAGAGCTAAGAGAGTACGAGATAACAGCTTCTTCCCAAAAACATTAGAGGTATAGTACTGTATATGTACACAAATATATGTTCTCTTTAAATTTTATGCTACCGCATTAAATGGGATATTGGTCAAATTGAAATCTCCATGTCTGTTTGTTTTCTGATTGACACGATTACTCTGATACTACAGAATTTTTCATGATGTTAAATGAACTTTAAAAAATGGAAAAATGTTTTCGTCGATAGTTGATTTTGAGGTTTTTCAAAAGTTTACATATTAGCCTATTGAAAGTTCTTACATCAATGGAGAGAGCCGTGGTGTAGTGGTTAGCGCATCAGACTACTAACACAAAGGGTCCTGGTTTAATCCCTGTTCTGGGAAAAAAATACAGGGACTGAATTTTTGGCTCTCCCTTGACACCATTCGTGTGTAATGATAGTCCGTCAGGATAGGGGACGATAAATGGCTGACCCGTGTTAAAATAGAGCAATATCTCTTGCACCTAAAGAACACCCATGTAGATTATGAAAAAGAGCAGGCTAATGCCTCTACAAGGCAGCACTTGCACCCGCAAAGTGGAAAGGGATTAATATAAGTTGTAATAACTTGTTTCCCAATCCATTATAAATAAATATGTTTAAACTAATGAGCCTGAAATTTTGTGGTTGACTTTTACCATCAAAATCAAGGAACATTGGTATCCCAAGAATAATAATGAATTCATAGCTACAACTACAACTTATGAGTTGGAGTATGCTTACATGACAACCAATGCACTCTTCTAGTAGATTTTTTATTTATTTTAGTGAGTGCTATTGCTTCATTGATTGAGGAAAAATTATATTCTCATGTATACTTGATTCCATAGTTGCTGGAGTTTGTGGTTTTCAATAATATACATTAAATACAATATACCAGTATATGTAACAAACACAAAGTTAGATGGTTACAAATAATATGATCCAACATAATATAACAAACAAACACCACTGTCCCAGGTTAGGGGGTGGGTTGAGATCCCACCAAATTCTGTATGTATATGCCTGTCCCAAGCCAGAAACATGTAATTCAGTGGATGGGCTTGGCTCATTGTTGAAGGCTGTTAGGTGCCCTATAGTTGCTAATTTTTGTGTCATTTTGTCTCTTGTGGAGAGTTTTCTCATGGCAATCATACTACATCTTCTTTATTATATATACAATTTTTCAAAAATGTAGTTTTAGTTTTAAAACATGAAGTTGTTGATTTGCCATGATAAGTCTGTCACCCTTACGATCTTAAAATACACCTTATCGCTATTCCCGGCTGACCCGTCCGCTTGAACTTTTGACGTCAACAACAATCACTTTTCCATTGTGGCGTCAGACATTTTGTTTTATGACGTCAAAATTTTACGGGAACCTGTGTGATTTCCAGCAATGGCGGACAAATAGCGATAAGGTGTATAGGTTGAAGGAATATATAGTAATCATGTTGTTTGGCACATGTTGTATTCTACATTTACAGTTGTTGAAAAGAAATTATCGCAATATGTTTGGACTTATTAAAGAAATTATCACAATATGTTTGGACTTATTAAAGAAATTATCACAATATGTTTGGACTTATTAAAGAAATTATCACAATATGTTTGGACTTATTAAAGAAATTATCACAATATGTTTGGACTTATTAAAGAAATTATCACAATATGTTTGGACTTATTAAAGAAATTATCACAATATGTTTGGACTTATTAAAGAAATTATCGCAATATGTTTGGACTTATTAAAGAAATTATCACAATATGTTTGGACTTATTAAAGAAATTATCGCAATATGTTTGGACTTATTAAAGAAATTATCGCAATATGTTTGGACTTATTAAAGAAATTATCGCAATATGTTTGGACTTATTAAAGAAATTATCGCAATATGCACAATATGTTTGGACTTATTAAAGAAATTATCACAATATGTTTGGACTTATTAAAGAAATTATCACAATATGTTTGGACTTATTAAAGAAATTATCACAATATGTTTGGACTTATTAAAGAAATTATCGCAATATGTTTGGACTTATTAAAGAAATTATCACAATATGTTTGGACTTATTAAAGAAATTATCGCAATATGTTTGGACTTATTAAAGAAATTATCGCAATATGTTTGGACTTATTAAAGAAATTATCGCAATATGTTTGGACTTATTAAAGAAATTATCGCAATATGCACAATATGTTTGGACTTATTAAAGAAATTATCACAATATGTTTGGACTTATTAAAGAAATTATCACAATATGTTTGGACTTATTAAAGAAATTATCGCAATATGTTTGGACTTATTAAAGAAATTATCGCAATATGTTTGGACTTATTAAAGAAATTATCACAATATGTTTGGACTTATTAAAGAAATTATCGCAATATTTATGGACTTGTTAACACTATTTGAAGGAATAGACTTTTTGGCTAGACTTGATCTACATAATTAGGTGTCTTGTGTCTCAATATTTCAAGTTACAAAACAGAATTTATAAAACATATAGAATACAAAATTGAAATAAGACAGCTGTATTCTTTTAACTTGCTAATAAGGGGGTAGGTCAACATTTTGCTGATGAATGTATATTTCTGATTTACCAAAAAGAGATGTGTGTAGATCACTGGATCGAAATACCAAAGCTTTTTAAAGAGTTCCTAATGCCAAACCCGAGTCTATATTACCAATGCTCTACTGATCAGCAGGATGTTGCTATTTCAAACTGCTCAAATTACAAAAACATCTATAAAACATTATATAGAACAAAATTAAGACAGATGTATACTTCTAACTTGCTAATAAGGGGAAGGTCAAGATTTTGCTGAGATATATATATTTCTGATTTTGAAGCTGAGATGTGGGTGATCTAATTGATTTAATCATGTTTTAAAGTTCCAAACACCGAGCCCTAGCCTATATAATATAGACACATTACAGTACAACGTGGGTGATTTACGGGTAATTGATTAATATTATTAACATGTTTAAGAGATCTTAAAGGCCAGCCCTAGCCTATATATTATAAACACTTTACAGCAAAGCAAGGTGTTGTTACTTTCATCTGCTAAATTTGGCCAACCCTTTTGCTGCCCCATCAAATTTAATTATTTGAGCCAATATATTATATACACATTACAGCATAGCAGGTTGTTGTTATTTTCCTCTGCAAAATTTGGCCAATCTGTTTCTACCCCATCAAATTTAATTGTTAGATTTAAATGATTTGCCAAAGTCTGCGAACAAACCTTTAGAAAAGTTTTTTTTTATTAACCTTTTCCCACGAAATTTAAGAAATTGTTATCCCTTGTATGATAATAATAATAATAGATACTTTATTTAAAGAGGGTAAAATCAGTTAGTACAATACTAATCTCCCCTGATGCCTTCTGAATAATTCAAAATGTAACAATAATATAATACATACATTTACATACATACATACACTCAGCTTTTTATGGAAAACAAATGGCGAAAAACATACCGAACCGTTTCATGAACATATTTTGTTAATGATATACAAGACAAATATATGGGGATTCATTATATTTTGTTGGAAACCAATTTTCATTTATTCATGGGAACAAGTGAACCATGAAGTCAAATGTTCACCAAAATAAAAATAAAAAATATAGGCCTGTATGCTGACCTTGGTAAAACCACGAAAATTAAATATCTACGAAAATGTATGTTTTCCTTAATCCACAAAAATAATGAATCCACAGTGTGTCATTGTTTTGTAATTGATGCACTGTTATATGTTTCAGATTCATTGGCTGTCCATTATAAATTCCATGGTGCTAGTCTTTCTCCTCATTGGGTTTGTTGTAATTATACTGGTAAGTACATACATAAACTGTGCGTATTGGTATGCGTTTACTTTTCTACATTGGCTAGAGGTATAGGGGGAGGGTTGAGATATCACAAACATGTTTAACCCCGCCGCATTTTTGCGCCTGTCCCAAGTCAGGAGCCTCTGGCCTTTGTTAGTCTTGTATTATTTTAATTTTAGTTTCTTGTGTACAATTTGGAAATAAGTATGGCGTTCATTATCACTGAATTAGTATATATTTGTTTAGCGGCCAGTTGAAGGACGCCTCGGGTGCGGGAATTTCTCGCTACATTGAAGACCTGTTGGTGACCTTCTGCTGTTGTTTTTTTCTATGGTCGGGTTGTTGTCTCTTTGGCACATTCCCCATTTCCATTCTCAATTTTATCATCATAGATACCAGCTGTTTTAAAATGTTGTACGCCAGACGTGCGTTTCTTATAGACTCAAAAAAGTGAAAAGGTAAAAAAAAATACGAAGTAGAAGGGCAATTGAGGACCGAAAATTACAAAATTTTTCCCAATACAGCGGAGGTGATCTTTTCCTGTGGTGAAAACTTATTTGTATTTCGACAATTTTTACGTTAGAGATATAGGGGCTGCTGTAGATTGTATTATGTAATGATAATTGTGTATGTGTGAGGTCATGTGTATGTGTATGTGTGAGGTCATGTGTATGTGTGAGGTCATGATTGACTAATGATTGATTGTTGATGTTTAATCATACTTTAAGGATGTACACCTCTGAGGAGCCAAAAATTTCTAGAATAAAACTTTTTTTCTTAACCTGATTTTTGGGTTTATAAGACTGTAACAAAATAATTGGTGAAGAAAAAATCATATGGTGGTGCATTTCTTTTTTTGCCTAGGCCCTTTGAAAATTTTGATGATTTTCCCATTTTTCATCGATTTTTACCTATTCTTGGGCTATTATCGTGAAAAAAATCACAGTTTTACAATTAAACTTTTTTTCATACTTTTTATAATCATCTTGTTGTTATTGTTGGAGGAAAGGGTTGTTCCCAGATAAAACAACTGACCATTGGCAGAAAAACTGGCAATTTTTGTCAATTAAGATTGGAGTTAAATTGACCATTCATACTCATAACCTCATTGATTTCTGTACATAATCTACTCTGCCAAAGAGGTCCTCGTGAGGTCATGAGATAGTTTATAAAACCAATAATATAAAATTATCTTCTTCTGAAGCAAAACAAACAACAAAACTAAAAATTAGAAAACGATTATTTGCAGTAATGAATTACAAGAAAACAGGAGCTAAATTTACTGCATTTTCATTGTATATGTAACACTTTTATCATTATGAATGGACATGATAAAAAATGTTAAGCATTTGAAAAATCTGTACTCAATAATGGGTTCAACAGTATAATTTCATCAAAATCCAACCTGAAGTTGACAAATGTTTTACGAAAAAATGTTTTGATATGAAATAAATAGGGGAATATCCGTGGGATGTAAGGCTTTTGACCTTAAACACTACAAGTCAGTTCTGCAATAGAAAGCTTTATCCAGAATTATTTTTCTTTCATTCCAGACACGTGTATTAAAAAGTGATTTTGCCAGATACAATGTGGATGAAGAAGAGAGTGATGATATTGATCAAGAAGATAATGGCTGGAAAATTATACACAGCGATGTTTTCAGATTCCCTTCTTTTAAAAGTCTTTTTACAGCTATACTTGGTAAGTAGATAAACTTGGTAAGTAGATAAAAGAAGACATGGTATGAGTGCCAATGAGACAACTTTCCATCCATACAACTATGTGTAAAGAGCAAACAGTAACAAGTCAAAGTACAGCTTTCAACATAGAGTCTTGGCTCACACAAAACAGCAAGCTATAAAGCGCCCCAAAATGACTAGTGTAAAACAATTCAAACAGGAAAACCAAACAGTCGGCCTGAGACTACATTTAATTTCTCTATCAGTTCTTTATAACACTTTGTCGCATTAAAAAAAAATCCCCTGGTTTTTTTGTCTAATTTTTTGTGTGTGTAATGTACAGTACAAGTCCAAAAATGTATCTAATTTTCAGAAAAATTGCATGTATACATCATAAAAATTTTGCCAATACACATCCATACCCTAAAGGCAATTCAAGAGATGTTCCGAAAAGTGTAAATGACCTTTTTGAACCTGGCCTAACCACTCTTTCCATATAAAAATCAGTTAAAATAAAACATTCAAAATTTTATTTCAGCTGCCTTCTTTTTTAATTTCAACCCCAGAGAAAAACTTAGAAATGTATGAGAAAGGGAGAGAAAAAAAAAAAAAAATACACATTTATTAAAGGGAACTATATTCGTGGACAACGAAAAGCGGGATCATTAATTGTGGTCTTGGTGGGCCAGTCTAATCTAAATATATATATATAAAAAAAAAAAGAAACAAAAATCGCTTATGAACCACATCAACAAATAACAACCACTTACTGATTTAGAACAGATGTCATTGCAGAAAATTTAGATTGTGAGTTCAGGAATGCTATTGGACAAGAAGAAACAGGCTGTAAAATTATGCACAATGAATGTACTGGGTTCTCCTTTAAGGAAGTCTCTTTACAGTTATATTTGTAAAGGGTTGGTAATTTTAAGTGGATGGATGAAATGGGCCTTGAACATACTGAAAAAAGTCCATTTGTTCTGCCAAACTGAAGTTCCACTGGAAACTGTGTTATAAACAATGTCAGATTATCTGTTACAGTTGGAACAGTATTCTATAAACTTTATATATTCCGTAAGGAACAAGTACTGTAATAGTTGAGGCAGGATGCCTCTTTAAAATAAAATAATCCAGCAAAGGGGTGTCATTTACATGGTAGCCATATTTCAGTATACTATAGTTGTGTGCTAAGGATAATATCCTAGAAAAAAGTCTTTATGATGTTATGATATTTTTTACAGGAGTTGGTAGCCAGTTTTTAGCCTTAGCCACTGGTATCATGGTAATGGCTGTATTAGGAATGTTTAATGTCCATCATCATGGATCTATCAACTCAGCAGGAGTTATACTGTATGCTTTTACATCAGGTAGGTCTTGGTTTATGTTTGAAGAAGGGTAACTGTCAAGGACATTGAACTGATGGAATGTTTCTCTTTCTGCTTTAAACAGCTTAAATATGAACTTGGAAATTCTTCAAATATTACTTTAACCAACGACTACCATGTAAAGAACGTTGATAAAACATAACTTGTTATTTATTATACATATTCTGTATGTATGGTCTCCTATTGCAAAACATGTATTTACTTAATTAGTTAGACATCATGTATTTGCAATTAATTATATACTATATAACAGAATCTCTTGTTAATACTATTAAAATGTATTGTGCACTTCTTATAATTTTTATGCCACATTTATGGGCATTTTGTTTTCTGGTCTGTATGTCCGTTCGTACGTTCGTCCCTCTGTCTGTCCCTCTTCAGGTTTAAGTTTTTGGTCGAGGTAGTTTTTGATGAAGTTGAAGTCCAATCAACTTGAAACTTATTATCCCTGTTCCCTGTGATATGATCTTTCTAATTTTAATACCAAATTAGAGTTTTTACCCCAATTTTACGGTCCACTAAACATAGAAAATGATAGTGTGAGTGGGGCATCTGTGTACTATGGACACATTCTTGTTATACTCTAAACTGAAGACAGAAGTGGGAAAAGTTTGTTTTGTGAAATGATCTCAAACAAAAAATGCGACATTTTCTGGGTGAAAAAAATCAAATCTCCAAATATACTTTTTGGTTTTCCAAAAAAATTGATTCTGTACACTAAAATTGAAAAAGAGTGCTGTATAAAAAAACTAAATACAAAAATAGCTAATACTCTGTCAGAAATAAAATGTTTTATTTCAAAATCAGTATATAACACTTGAGAATTTTCTTTTTTTGTAGGCATTGCAGGTTATGTTGCAGCTAACATGTACAAAGTTTTAGGGGGAGACAACTGGGTATGGAATCTCAATCTCACTTCCTGTTTATTTGCTGGTGAGTAACAATGGCAGTATGAAATCACATGACTATTCAAAAACCAAGCAGTTGGAATAATCAAGATAAAACAGGAATATGTTAAAACAAAGAATAAAAATGTTGTATTAATTATGCTTACCTCCTGAAAATTTTGCAATTAAGATGCACCGAGACAAATTAAGTCTCTAAGGAAGATTCTTTGAAAATGAATGAAAATTGAAATAAAGCTTAGAGCACAGGTTTAGCCCTATAGTTTTGCAGTTTAAACAATTTGTAAATAAACAACTTTAAAAGTATATTTTATAGTGATATAGACTTTGAGATTTTTTTATAATGTAAATGTTATATATGAATTCCAATTTTTCATAAGGAATGTTTTTAAAAAACATTGATTTGTGTGGTTTTTAACTTATCACAAAAGGAAATTAATAGGTAAAAATGCATTTCTCTGTGTTTTATTATTTGGACTTTGAATTAACATAAATATCAGATAATAAGTAAAAAAATATGAAAGAGAGGCTAAAGATACCGAAGGGATTTTCGAACCTGTCATAAGTTTAAAATAAACTGACAACACCATGGCAAAAACTTAAATACAATGAAAAGACTAACAACATACACAAAACACAACATAGAAAACTAAAGATTGAGCAACATTCACAACACAAATAACAATACACAAAACACAACATAGAAAACTAAAGACTGAGCAACATTCACAACACAAATAACATAGCAAGAACTAACATGTAAGTTTAAATAAATTTGATTTGATCTTGTACTGTGATTTTTATACGACCGCAAAAATTGAAAAATTTTGGTCGTATATTGGTATCACGTTGGCGTCGTTGTCGGCGTCCGAAGACTTTTGGTTTTCGCACTATAACTTTAGTATAAGTGAATAGAAATCTATGAAATTTAAACACAAGGTTTATGACAATAAAAGGAAGGTTGGGATTGATTTTGGAAGTTTTGATCCCAACAGTTTGGGAATTAGGGGCCAAAAAGGGCCCAAATAAGCATTTTCTTCGTTTTCGCACTATAACTTTAGTTTAAGTAGATAGAAATCTATGAAATTTTGACACAAGGTTTATGACCACTAAAGGAAGGTTGGGATTGATTTTTGGGAGTTTTGGTCCCAACAGTTTAGGAATTAGGGGCCAAAAAAGGGCCCAAATAAGCATTATTCTTGGTTTTCGCACAATAACTTTAGTATAAGTAAATAGAAATCAATGAAATTTAAATACAAGGTTTATGAACACAAAAGGAAGGTTGGGATTGATTTGGGGAGTTGAGGTCCCAACAGTTTAGGATTTAGGGGCCAAAAAGGGGCCCAAATAAGCATTTTTCTTGGTTTTCGCACCATAACTTAAGTATAGGTAAATAGAAATCTATGAAATTTAAACACAAGGTTTATGACTATAAAAGGAAGGTTGGGATTGATTTTGGGAGTTTTGGTCCCAACAGTTTAGGAATAAGGGGCCCAAAGGGTCCAAAATTAAACTTTGTTTGAATTCATCAAAAATTGAATAATTGGGGTTCTTTGATATGCCGAATCTAACGGTGTATGTAGATTCTTAATTTTTGGTCCCATTTTCAAATTGGTCTACATTAAGGTCCAAAGGGTCCAAAATTAAACTAAGTTTGATTTTAACAAAAATTGAATTATTGGGGTTCTTTGATATGCTGAATCTAAACATGTACTTAGATTTTTAACCGGATTTTTGTGACAAAAATGTCGGTTATTGATTTGGGGATGTACGGCGGGCGGCCGGGCGGCCGGGCGGTTGGGCGGGCGGGCGGGCGGCAATCAAATGTTGTCCGTGCATTAACTCATGAACCGTTCAACCAAAGCTTTTAAAATTTTAATATGTTGTTACTGACAACTAAATGAAGGTCAAGTTCAATAATGGCGATTTTGACTTTTACCGTTCAGGAGTTATGGTTCTTGAAAGATTGAAAAATGGAGTTTCCAGTCGTGTCCGTGCATTTACGCATGAACTGTTCTACCAAAGCTTCCCAAATTTTAATATGTTGTTACCGATGACAAAATGGAGGTCAGGTTTAATAATGACGATTTTGACTTTTACGGTTCAGGAGTTATGGTTCTTGAAAGATTGAAAAATGGTGTTTCCAGTCGTGTCCGTGCCTTTTCTCATAAACCATTCAACCAAAGCTTTTGAAATTTTTATATGTTGTTACTGATGACAAAATAGAGGTCAAGTTCAATAATGACGATTTTGACTTTTACCGTTCAGGAGTTATGGTTCTTGAAAGATCGTAAAATGGCGTTTCCATTCACGTTGTTGCATTTACTAATAAACCATTCAATCTAAGCTTTTCAAATTTTAATATGTTGATACTGACTACAAAATGGAGGTCTAATTTGATATTGACGATTTTCACTTTCAGCATTCATCAGTTATGGTTCTTGTGATATTGCCAGGACACAAATAAATGTTAATAAATCCGGTTTGCTGTCGTTGTGACAGCCTCTTGTTGATTATTGGCCAAGTTTTCAAGTTGGTCCAAATTGGGGTCCAAAATTAAATTTTGTTTGATTTCAACAAAAATTGAATTCTTGGGTTTTTTTGATATGCTGAATCTAAACATGTACTTAGATTTTTTATTATGGGCCCAGTTTTCAAGTTGGTCCAAATCGTGGTCCAAAATTAAACTTTGTTTGATTTCAACAAAAATTGAATCCTTGGGGTTCTTTGATATGCTGAATCTAAACATGTACTTATAATTTTTATTATGGGCCCAGTTTTCAAGTTGGTCCAAATCGTGGTCCAAAATTAAACTTTTGTTTGATATCAACAAAAATTAAATCCTTGGGGTTCTTTGATATGCTGAATCTAAACCTGTATTTAGATTTTTGATTACGGTATAGGCCGTTTTCAAGTTGGTCCAAATTGCGGTCCAAAATTAAACTTTGTTTGATTTCAACAAAAATTGTATGTATGGGGTTCTTTGATATATGCTTAATCTAACCATGTATTTAGATTTTTGATGTTTGGGCCCGGTTATTAGATTGGTCCACATTGAGGTCTAAAGGGTCCAAAATTGAACTTTATTTGATTTCATCAAAAATTGAATTCTTGGGGTTCTTTGATATGCTGAATCTAACCATGTATTTAGATTTTGGATATTGGACCATAATAGGTAATGTCCAATTTAAAATTTAAAGTTTTTAAGTTTAAGTTCTTAGACCACATTCATTATGTGTCAGAAACCTGTGTTGTGTCAACTATTTAATCACAATCCAAATTCAGAGCTGTATCAAGCTTGAATGTTGTGTCCATACTTGCCCCAATGTTCAGGGTTCGAACTCTGCGGTCGTATGAAGCTGCGCCCTGCGGAGCATCTGGTTCTACAAGGAATAATTAAAAAGCACAAAGATAATAAATTTTACTCATACTTTAAAAATTGTCAACCAGGAAGTGAATTAATGGAAAGCAATTATGACTTATTATTATTATTTTTCAGCGCCATTTTTCATGGTATGGGCATTTGTGAATTCTGTTGCCTGGGGATATGGTACAACACAAGCTTTACCTTGGCAGACAGTGGTATTATTAATGTGTTTATGGGTGTTTGGTAAGTAAAATTGAGAATGGAAATGGGGAATGTGTCAAAGAGACAACAACCCAACCAAAGAGTAGAAAACACAGTGAGAAAATCCCGCTTATGGAGGCGTGCTTCATTAGTGTCTATTTACCTAGGTGTTACTTCAAAACTTCTCTATAAAGAACAAATGAATACAGTAAATATCATGCAAAATTTTAAAAAGGGCCTTGGGGCGAAGTGATCTAACTTGGTCATCTACTGTAAATGTGAGTTTGAACCCTGCTTTTGGCAAGGTGATTTGACTAAAATCTTAATTGACCGGACGACCAGTTTTCCTATGAAGATCTGTAGTTCTCTCCAGGTAATCTGGTTTCCTTCACCAGTACAAACTGGTTGCCATGATAAAGCCAAGGATGCCAAAGGTGGTGTTAAGGTGGTACCCAACACCTTTACTAAAATTAATTTGGCTCGTTTAATTTTCATAAAATTTTGACAAAGTATTTACTTTGACCCTTTAACAAAAATATAAAAATTTCAAAATATTTGAACTAACCAATCTATGAGAAAAGTTACACTGGTTATATAGCAGTTTGACAAACACCAATTTTGATCATTGAAAAGCTTAATATTCCCTTAAGAACACAACGTCATTAAAACGTTCTGCTGATTTTACAGAGTTATCTCCCTGTGGTGTTAGGTACCACCTTAAACACAATCAATCAAATTTTGAAATAAGTACTGTTGTCTGTCATGTCTGTGCAAGACCAATACTTCCTGTATTAATAAGTAAATATTTTATTTTTCAAAAACACTGAACTGGTAGAAAAGAAGTATTAATTTTTTGATAGGATATTCTTGTTTATAAGGTTGTAAACACCAAATCTAATGAACATTTTCATTTCATAAATACTCATAAACATACATTCTCAATGGGAGAAGAGAAGTGTTATTTTACTATTGTATCTTTATTTTTAAGATTATCAATTAAACAAATACTCTTAAAAATTTACGTCCTCAATGGGTATAAAAGAAGTGGGTTTTTTTTTAATTTTGTTTACAAGTTTATCAATGAAAATTTATTTACCAAACAAATAATGGTAAACATATGTTCTCATTTCTTAGAAAAGAGGTGTCAACTATTGAAATTTTGATTTTTTTAATGAAAATTTGTTTTTGTAAACAAATACTCGTAAATATTCTTTCTCACTGTGTAGAAAAGTGTTATATTTTGTAATATTATTTATAAATTTTTCAATGAAAATTTGTTTACGAAACAAATAATCGTAAATAAAGATTCTCAATGTGTAGAAAAGAATTGTTATATTTTGAAATTTTGTTTTTAAGTTTTTCAATGAAAATTTGTTTTTGTAAACAAATAATAGTAAATATACTTTCTTTATGTGTAGAAAAGTGTGTTATATTTTGAAATTTTGTTTATAAGTTTTTTAATGAAAGTTGTTTTTGTAAACAAATACTAGTAAATAAATGTTCTCAATGTGTAGGAAAGAAGTGTTATGATTTTAAATATTGTTTATAAGTTTGTCAATGAAAATTTGTTTACTATACTCCTAAATATGTATTCACAATATGATGAAAAAAGTGATGTTTTTGACAATTTTGTTATTCAGGTTATCAATGAATTTTTTAATAAAACAAATACTAGTAAATATATGTTCTCCATTGTTAGAAAAGATGTGTCAATTGTAGTAATTTTGTTTATATCTTTTTTAATAAAAAATTAATTTCACGTCATCAGGCATGGTCGCCTTTTTTCATGACGTCACAATAGGAAAATTCAGAAGAAAACATGAAATTTCGACGTCATAATCAAATTTTGACTAATCATTTGCCGAGAACAGATATTTCACTAGTGAGGAGAAATATTTTTCTCACACCGCTCAAGAAATGTGAAAATAGCACAAAAATTAGAGAATCTAAAATTTAAGATCTGGATCAATTCGTAGCAAACAATTATTGATTTTGAAGATATGACTTTTTGTTTTGTAGAATGCAAGTTTTGCCTACTATTTTGAAAAAATGCTATCAATAGGGCAAATTGTCCTGAACATGCATGAAATATTTGCCACTGGATGTTAAGCATCCAACAATCAATCAATCAATAGGGAAAATCTGGCAGCGTCATTAAAGTTCTGAATGTTGTGCTCTATCTATTGATTCACTGACAACTTCTTATAGGAGTTATTGCTCTTGAATGATAAAATTTTACAATTTTAACTT